>RXPK01000121.1:1738349-2110750 GCA_004143645.1 Protaetia brevitarsis
GGCTCAAATTCACTCAAACTGTTCAACATTTTAAAATATTCAAACTTGCTGTCATGACTTACGACAATGCAAACATCGTCGGCATACAAAAAAAGAAATTCCCTTCAGAGATGTAGTGTGGAGATCATTAATAAATAACAAAGAAATCAAATCCCATTACACTACCTTCGGTGACCTACATTGACAGGGGTGGTCAGACTTTACATTGTTATGTTTCTTTACAATTATTCTTTCTATCGCTCAAAAGAAAGACTGTCCATTGATAAAAATACCACGAATACCTGATTTGTTCAACTTCTGGACACATATTATTGAGCATCTAACTGTGGTCAAAGTTCTGTGTTAGATCAAATAAATACAATTACAAAATCTACCGACATCTATTTGTCATAAATATGTTGAATGCAGTCCCACCTTATTAGCCAGTTCTGTAGAATACCAGGCATAAACCATACTGACATGCAGAAATTAAGTGATATTTTGTAAAATAAGAATATATTCTGTTAAATATTTTCTCCAACATTTTAGAAATATAACTAGAAGTGAAATTGGGCAATAATTTTCAATATTTGTGTGTATAACAATGTAATTATTAACTTGCTTTTTTGATAATTATTATCATCATATCATTGCTTGAAATGTGTGTAATTCTTACTTTCTTTTAATTTTATTACAAATCCATTGGATAATTATTATTTAATAATAATTTTGAACATTTTCTTTTCGAAAAGGTAATGTAACAGTCACCTAAGTTGTTCAATATGTTGATTTTATATTTTACTGATGCTTCCCATAGAAAATCTAAATATCTTCCACAATGGTGGGTTTATACCCACATGTGTAAGTTTTTTCTTTCTTTTATACGAAATTGGAGTATTCCAAAAGTGATACTAAGACTTTTAAATTTTCTAACGTAATGTAACCATTAATGACGATTGTGAACAGATTTTGAACTTCAATAAGCTGGTCACGAGATAGGGTAACTCTCCATAGATTAACCGCGTCAATTACTAATAGATTTACAAAGAAAAGGAACACCGCGCCTGCGAACACCCAGTTTATTTCATCGCACGAATGTATTTTTTTCTTTCGTATCTTAAAGTCCCAACATATAGATTTAACGTTCGATACATTAAATACCTTTAACCTTTCTACGAATACATCTTTAAAACAAATGACACGACAATGACATAATAGTGTGGTGTAAGAATTATTACTCGCGGTATAAATAATAATATAGGAATTATATAGCGATACGATTTGACTTTAATCTAAAACACAGTTATGCACGTATGTACAAATACCTCGTTTGTATATGGGAATGTATTAAATTACGTGGGCAATTAAGATTTTTTTTAGGAATTCTTTTTTAGTATTAATGTTAATATAATCCAGTTAGCATGTATGTGTCTATACAGTGTAAGTAGAAATGAATAAATTAAAACAGTCATCATTTATACCTAATGTACATTTTTACGCAAGTCTGACACCAGATCACTCTGGTATACAAGTTAACACATAACCAATCTCAATGTCATGGTAGGCAATTGATATTATTATATCAAATTGCATAAAATTCAAGGCAATCTACCGGGTGCGCCATTAGTATGAGCGGATTTAGCATGAATATCAAAGATTTTGAAACATATGTAGTATATCACTGCGGCGTCATATAAAAATATTTACAAATATAACAGGGGTTGCAATTCCCGCAGCCACCTCCAACTTTTTATTTTGAATGGATTGCTACATTTATTTAAAAGGAATGCATAAACTAAAATTTTTTTTGCCATTTCTATATGGCCACATGATTTGGTTTCCTTGAGAGGAATATAATTTTTGACCCACGCATTTCTCGGAAATAATATATGCTTTCGCGCTTATGCTTTTAAGGAAAGATATGATAGTTAATTCAAGTCTCTTTATTTGAGCGAAAACTCTGCATATGCAGAAAACCGTAAGCATTTTGAATCAGAGTTTTTCCTTTCTTCTAACATTTATTCACTTTAGACTTGACTTTTGCGGTTTTCCGAAAAGGTACCACAACAATGTCGTGATCCTTTTTGATTGGAATAAAATGATTATCTCCAAAAATCCATGCACTCCATATTTATCAATAAGGAACAGGCGGTATGGTATTTGAGTGATCGCAGCGACCATCTAGTAGACTCTACAGATGTTGATCTGATAAATAACAGGTAGTATGTTGTATATTATATATTTCATCTATTTGTGTGAAATATATTTTTATTGAATGAAACAGGAGATGAGCATCTATGCGACAATTCTGTACTCACCATAAATATTTGCGTACTATATGGAGAAATCTGCTATACGAAATTAATATATCTTGTTCAAATTACTTTCTACCAAATTATTCGTTCGATACAGGAATATTTTTTAATATTATTTCAATAAGTAATAATTTAGTACCAAATGCATTACAAAAAACGTATTTTTTCCATGAATTAACAGTTTTTAACTTCAAATACTATTCCTTCTATAAAGTCGTGGCTTATAAGTAATGCAACATTCACTGAAAAGATTCCAATTGTCCCTGAAATTCCTTTAATTTGCACGAAAATATTATCTTTGTTTACTACAGTTTGTAATTTATGCACGTGGAACATCATTAATCTCATGCATAAAAGCGTTTGAATATTATAAATTAACATTATATATTTACACCTGTATAATTTTTCGTTGCATCACTCGAACATTAAAAGTGTTTGTACGAAATTGCAAACCAAAGCATACTGCGACACTACATCCATTTTATATGAAACTTAAAACTCAAGAAGTTTAATCGTAAAAATTTTGAAAATTATATCCAAAACCAATGTTGAAATGCATCCCATATATCGTTGCAAAGGTGTTTAGGGTGCTATCAAATAAGTAATAAAAACTATAGCAATTCGTTTTTAAACAAACAGTTGAGTTTGCTGCGGATTAGCAATACCTGTATATTTGCAAATAATTTTTTAAAATGAGCAGAATTAACTATATATTGCACAGAATCTAACTTTCCTAACATCGAAGTTTTTCGCACTAATTCTGCCGATACACTATGGCGCACCCGGTATGCTTCACATATTTGAATGTTGAGATATTCAGTTTCGCATTATAAGCGTGCTCATTATGCTTAAGATCAGCAAGTGTAAATATAATAACGCACGAGGCATTCTGTTTACTTACATATGGTATTTAATAAACGTGTAGTACATGCGAAATGTTAAAGTAAAATTTTATATTCTGTAGATATGATCGGGATTAATCGAAACGAGAAATGTTTAGCATTGAAAGATGTCGGATATTTTTAGAATGTAACTTGGTTGGTTGAAATCTTAAATCAAGATTCTCTCTCTGGTGAAAAAAAAAAAATAGAGGACTTATACCATTCTTTAATCAGCTGGTTGGTACTATCGCTTGACTCTTACTACCCTTAACCTCACAGTCATAGCAAATATATACTGCTCGTTTTTAGAACAAATGCCCGAATTTCAAAATTTTATTTTGTTTAATTCAGTAAAATAAAATATTACAATGAATTCAAAATTTCAATTTATTCATCATTTCTTGTCGTATATATTTTTCTCTTTTTTACATAAAAATAAAAACAAATAGGTTTAGTGGTTATTCACCTGCGACCTCTGATAATTGGTGAGAGTGTGAAAAGTGACCTCTTCCTGCTAGGTGACCGACATACTTGTAGGAACACCAAATCACCTCTCAATTTAGCTTCAAGCGCTTGCTACGATTTTCTTACCTAAATAGCGCGCCCCAAAATTCCTCTGATTATTAAATTGGGAAAATGTAGTATCAAATTGTTGTTTTTAACACGAAATAAGCGTAATTTTTTAATACCAAAATACTATGTTCGTTTCCAGAGCAACAAAGATATACAAAATTACGTTACTACGTCAATAGTGAACAAGGAAGTCCCGCAAAATTTCTACAACAGTTTTCTACGAACTCCCCTCCAAAACAACAACGTTGTATTACAATTAAGACAATATTGATAGAATCGCATTAAAAACTACGAACACTAGACAAATAAATTAATGGAATAATTTAAAAAAAATTAACACTAATAATTTAAATTTGATTCAATAACTCTCACAAATTTATACAAATAAACAAAAATTTGTGGAAAACTCTCGGTAAATGACACTGTTTTAGGCAAAGAAACTACCAATGCAAGCCAAATTGGGTTGTCTAACACAGCAGTAGTTCAATTATAATACTATATAAAGAATTAATTTAATACAAAAATACGTATTCAAAACTTTCTGGCACTTCAAACAAACTAGTTAGAGAACGTAAAATTAAAGAGTACAATTTGAAAATCAGAGCATCTATCCTAAATGTAGAAACTAAATTATAGGGTAACTGGTAATTCACTATCCGTTTATGTTATATGCATATATGTAATTACTATATTGCGGTTATGTGCTCAAAAATTGTCGAAATCAAAGGGAGACAGCTATCGGATATGCCACAACGTTCTGGCTGCATTATGCGCATGGGCGAACCTTAATAACCATGCATCTTTCTCGCATATGTTGGTCAGTTGTTTTCTTTTTCATTTCACATGTGTTTCTCGTTGTGATAACTGTTGCATATGTTAACGCTTGTTCATTGTTTTATTGGATATTGTGGTTATATCCATTGCTGTTGATTATTTCATATTATTTTAACTGTCATGATATTAGAAATTGAAGTCTGTATAATATTTTAGTTTTTTTGAATATAAAGATGTATTATATTGCTATTTGTGTGGCCATCAACAAAACAAAGGAAAACGTAAAGGCTTCTATGCATAGGTAAAGCAAATAGTTATTAAAATGAATATAATTGTAGTAACAATAAACTTAGATTTTCTTCAGATTTCCTAAAGAGGACAACAGGCGATCTGCTGGAAAAATGTTGTGGATTGTCCAAATGAAGATGAGTAACAACTTTATTGATTTTTTCGGCTCATTTCTTCCGGAGGTTTTATAGAATCAAATGCAAAAATACTTGGTCGAAAAAGTCTCTATCTAAAATCCACAGCCATACCATCAATTCCTACATTAACAGATAAAAGTACATCTACATCGAGAACTGATATACATATAGTTAAAGAAACAGGTAAAATATCTTTTTTAATATATCCATTCTTTTCCATATATTGAATGTATATTTTCTTTTTGTATGTGCTATCAATCATGACGACCGAGATTTTAGTAATAGATGATAGAGGTACCCATGTTTCCTACTGTAGAAACAATGGATATGAATTATGCAGGTAATACTGGTTTCTTGAAACTTGAAACATACAACCGACTACCACCAAGTCGTACACTACTGCATATGAAACCTGCATGGAATATCCGCCGCCTTTCTCTCATCATCCGTGATAGCAAAAGATAGCGATGGTTGCACAGAGATTCACACCTGGAGATGTCAAGAATTTTTAATAATCAGTGCATGCAGTTATGTAAATAATTATTTGAGTGTTACGTATCCATTCACTATTTAATCACGAGGGAAAATTATTATCATCAAAGGATGAGGAACATACGACGAATATACCAATTGGTTCTTTTCCAAACGCCAATAAATGTTAAAGGTTTTTTTATTTCCTAACTTACTTTGCTGGTATCTCAAAAGAATACTTTTTTTATTCAGGTGTAAGCGTTTTCTTCGTTCAATCGTATTTGTGAATCAATGTAAATTGCATTAATTTTGTTATGACATGAATTAATATAAATATTCTCCTATAAACGTTCAATGTATTTTTATTTACCCGTATTTATTATGAATTTAATCTATCCACTTTGTATATTTTAGCGGATATTAGCACATCTCCTATTGTTATTTATACAAGTTTTAAATTTCTTTACATATATCACTAAAAAAGGTCATTTTCTTGACAAATGAGGAAATATTTGTCGTATTTCTCCTAACGAATGAACATTCCATTATTAAAATTATTCGATTTATGCCCATCACTACAAATTACTTCGTTAAAAGTTCGCACATGCGCAAACATACACAGAACGACGTCAGACAAAGAAACTCCATTTTCTATCCCCCTTCATCGGCGAAAATTTTTATCATTGGTTTTATACGAGACACGCAATATAGTAGTATTATATATATGGATATATGTTAAAAATCACTATTATCATAGACCTTAGTGTGTAGTTTTTAAACATTAAAAATTCCTAAATTAATTAAAAATTATGGCGGTTCATATAAAGTTAATCCCAAAGTAAACCTATCGTGAACATAAATTGCAAAAATATAATTTACTGATTAACATTGAATTGAAACTAGTTAACTATTTTCTTTTGTTAAGTGGGACATACTTTACAAAATACCTGGGATGTGATTATACACAGCTCTAAAGATGGGTGGGCAGTTAATTCTCTGAATCAGATTTGACGTTCTATTCGGGCCTCCACTAACAGTCATAACATGGGATGGTATTCTTCTCAGGAAATTTTATAGGAAATTCTCGAAGATTATACAGGTCAAAGTATGGATTTATATTATTCAGGTGTTATATCGATACTTTTTAGATAAACACTTTGTGGAACGTTGATATTTCTGAGAATGTAGCATAAAAATCGTTATAGTTTACTATCAACCGTCATCTTTCGTGGCCACAAGCAGAATGAGAATTTAAACTAAAATTACCAGTAATCTGCTTTCAATTGTTATCGCTGTTAGGTACACCAACATCGAATTCGAATGGATAACCAGTAATTGACATTAAAATAGCGTTATTTACTCTAGTTTGAGGGGAATACAGCAAATGTTACCGAATAAACATGCCGAAGAATGAAAAATTTCCCCGACCAAAATATACCAGGTAAGCTTGAATTAACAAATAAAATAAAGTTTACATTATATACTATTGTGATTTTCCCGGCTAATGCTTTAACAATTAAAGGAAAAATAAATAAATAACTCTCTAAATAGATCTGCCTTTTCTTTGCAGATACCTTCCTACAATGATAGACACAATACGAACTTAATCCACTAGATTGCTATAAAATCCCATATATGTCCAAGATATTTAAAATTTGCCACTCCAGATCATGCGCACTAATGATCCCCCCTCTTACTAACCAATGAGTAGTTTAGTAGATTATTTTTTTACAGTTACGAACCCGCTGTGCTGACGGCTGTACGCCTTGATTCTCCTAAATCACTAAACTTGTTTATTATTATGCTTTACTTTGTTAAATACTGATTTATAATTTAATTCTTATAACTCAATGTATCAAATGAACCTTTTCGTTAATAAAACAGTGTAATCATTCAATAATATAATTTATTATTAAGTTTATATCAAAGACATATAAATAGCATGAGTATAGTTATTAGGAATATTCAAACAAGTATTATCAATTATCCAGTATAATTTAGATTCTTTTATTCAAATATGAACTTTTAAAATCTCCCGCGTTATCATAAGAGAATAGAAAACCACAACTATGTTTAGCCAACTTATAAAAGTTCAGAATTTTAATCTCATACGAACTTAATAATAACCTCAAAATATTATGAACGCTTATAAACTCATTTATACACAAAATTTAAACAATGTTTTGATCAGATACCTCGTTTATCGGTTTATACAAACGCCAGAGTTCTTCCAAATGTGATTTCCTTGTAGTGACAATCCAGATTCGCTCATATATTCAGGCATACGAGGAGAATAACATCTGGTAGCAGGAAAATTTTCAGGAAACAGACCTCCTTCGTTACATTCAGGATTGCATGATTAGACTCGGAACAGCAAACACATGCCACCTCCCATGTAGAACAACACACCCAGGTGTAATAGATACAGGCAAAATTCTTATAATGTCGAACAATCCTCACGTTTCTTCTGTATATTTCCAGAATAGAGTAATTACATGAATTACATATAGAAGATTCCCTTTAATACCAGACGTAAGGCAGGAAAAAAAACACTTAATTCATTCCACTGATAAAAATAAAATCTTTTAGCAGCTTTTTATCAACAACCCGTCACCAAGGCTTTTCATTCATTTCCCCACAACGAATTACATTAGGTCACTACCTCATTCAAGTCAAGTGAACGCCTGGATACCAGGATATCGTACAGTTGCGCAGACGATAATTATATTCAATTTCCATGATTACGAATACGAGCTAACGCCAAATTATATTGGTCTTACAAACAGGTGTGTACATAAAAAATATTACCATTTAAATATGGTTGTGTTTCCTCTTATGAAACACAGCAATACATAATAAAGCTATACTTGGCACCTTTGCTAAGATGATGTATTCTTATAGTCATTCTTAACAAATTCAAAATTAGCCTGCAGAGTACGCACTTCAACATACAATTATCTACCTCCATTTGGTTTTGAAACCTGTTTAAATGACTCTAATTATATTCCATACACTGTTTCCATAGCAATACATTTACTCCACCTAAACCTTATTTTAACTTTTTATCGCTTAACTTAATTTAACAGAAGCTTCCATTCAATTCCCTTGAATAAAGTAAATGTTAAACTTAATTTCAGCGCTTTTGACATTTTCCTCAATTGGACCCCTAAAATAGCAACGACTTCACCTTGACATTTATTCACTTTACTAGTTACTACATACAAAAGAAAAAAACTATTTTTATCCAAGATTTAATCCAGTTAAAGAAATCTGTTTTATATTCATCTTCCAATTTTCCAACAACACTGGACAATACTAATTTTGCAGGTGTTTTAGAGATTCTAACGCAGATTATTCACTTTTAACGGAATAATTTTACAGTAATTAATGCACCTAAAAAAATTGGTGTTGCAAGTTTTCACCTTGAACGGAGACACGATACTTTACACAGCCCCTGTACGTAATTGCAGCTTCTCACGCGAATGCTATCAAAATCCAGCGCGAATTAACTCGACTAGTTCCCGAGTTTATACTGTCATATCTCTGTGTGTTGACTTGTGCAATGTGCACGCCTGGTGACGATCGTGTAGGCGAACTAGAATATCCTCACGACCTCTCTACTCCAAAGACTAATTGAATATAGATTATAATGTATGTCGTACTCGTGGATAAGTCCACATTGACGTGAAGTGTATGTAATCCAGCAGATTCGATTAACATACCACTCGAAATTAGTACTTCAAGACAATCAATTTTGTTATTAAACAGAAGCATTTCCACGCCAAAATAAGTTGATGATAGCACGATTGCATGCTCAAACTGTTGTTAAAGGTGTGTAAAAATATATTTTTTTTTGGCAACTCTAACCGCAAGCATGATTTTTACGATTAGCCGTTACTCATATATTTTTTTGCCCTTGCCAGTGCTTGTTTCACATAAAAAGAATTTTACTTGGCGAACTGTTGTTTTCTTGGGTATTGTTTTGAGCGACGTATTATGAATGGCATCTATTAATATGGAAAGAAAAGTTCTGTTTAGGGCGGATATAAAAGTGATTTATGTAGTGATAAAGCCTCGGGAATTACGGAAATGAGAATAACTGTTTTTTGGATACGACTTTATTATTACTTCGATTGCATGTAATCCCCTTGTTTTTTTTCTTTTGCAATGCAGCCAAACAAATTGGTTGTGTGCCATCAAATGAAATTATGCGTGATAAAATAGCTGCGATAATATAACCTTAACAGCGACATAAATTATTTTAATACAGGTTCTTCATTCTTCATCATTTATTGGCCACCTATTGCTGTCCAAAGAAACACAGTTGCTTATTATCGCATTACGACTATACAGAAAATGTGTGATTCACTTGGGTATGACTAAAGTAAAAAGATGAGAAACGAGATTCTGAAGCCAACTTGTCACTAAAGATTATACATTTACATAAATACTGTTATGCATATGTCAGTATGGCTAATTTAGTTCTTCATGCACCGTTTGACTTTCGTCCATTTCACAAAAACCTCCAATAAAATATATTTAATGCAACGCATTTGTATTCATGTAGGTGATGAGATTAAAATTCCGAACGTGTTTTCGTAGTTAAAACGTTATGATCGCCACGAAAGGCGTAGCTACCTATCTAAAACGATTTTTGAATATGAACACTAAGGAAAAGTTCATATATTCAGTCGGAAATCTGTTACGAATTAAAAGTTTATCGTTTAGTATTACCCTTTACAATAAAAATACTAAGGACATCAGTTGTAAATTATACTGGTATCTCACCTAAGTGGTTCATTAAAAGTTTATGACGTTCTATTATTTATTGGTATTTGAGATTTTGGCACCATTATCTGTTCGATTGGAGCTATAAGTGTGAAATACTTTAACCAAAATATCACTTCCCGTTGACCGGAAATGGACGTCAACTTTGTTATTTTAAATAGGATGATCTAACTTTTTATTCATTTTTGGATTCTATGATCATAAATACGTCAGTCTTCATTAGGTATTCCTATAGCTACATGTTCCCGTTTTCGAGTTATTTAAGTTTTTCTTTTATTTTTAGTCATAATCATTGCATCATTGAGAAATTAATATCTCGATTAATACTGCAAGTAGAGACTCCAAATTTGCTATGTTGTGAATGTAGGTATAACCCTAAAAAACGGTACACACATTTCATATTCTAACATATAGGGTGTTAAAAACTGAGGAACAAAGTGGCATATCTTGTTGACGCCCATTTCCGGTCAATCGGAAGTGATATTTTGGTTAAGTATTTCACATTTATAGTTCCAATCGAACAGATAATGGTGCCAAAATAATAATAATGCAAACTTTATTTCCAAGACAAGGTAAATCTCAAATATAAGTAAATAATAGAACATCATAAACTTTAATGAACCACTTACGTGGAATAGCCTGTATATGGATTATTTTAAAAGTATTGTTTTATCTCCAACTATAGAGGAAATTAATGAAATAATACAGAACTTGAAAACGAATAAGAGTCCAGAAAGTGATGGAATAACGCAGAATTGGTAAATATATGGGAAGGAACTAAGTGAGTGCATACACACGTTAATAGAGCAGTATGGAGAAAAGAACAGATGCCTAAAGATGGTCTTGGCAGTAATATGTCGTTGTATAAAAAATGAGATAGGAAGGAATGTCGGAATTATAGGGTTATGTTCTCTCTTGAATATAGTTATACAGGATAATGGCAATACAATTTAAGAACAAAACTAATGGAAAGGCCAGAAGAGGAATATCAGTTGTGGTTTCAGACAAGGAGAGAGGTACGTAGATCAGATCTTTGTGTTGAGGAAATACAAGCGGAAGTCAAGAGTATGGAAAAACAACATGGTGCTATTTTGTAGATTTTAAGCAGGCATACGACGGATAAGGAGAGGGAACTGTACAGGTCGTTGGAACAGATGGGAGTTAGCAATAAACTAATAAGAATGATTAATTAACCTTGACAGGGACAGAGGGGTATGGTTAGAATAAACAGCAGAACAACTCAAAAATTCGAAATTAACAGGGGTGTTAGGCAAGGTGATCCCTTTCAACGATACTGTCAGTTTAGTATTGGAAAGAGTTATAAAGAGAGGCGGAAATTAACAGGTCGGGATTCTATTCCGAGAGAAGACATCAATGCTTTGGCGTTTGCTAACGATTTAGTTATATTGACAAGTGAGCAAGGAGAATTAAGGAAGATCATAAAAAGATTAGAAGAACAAGGGCAGAAGGTTGGATTATACATAAATGAAGAGAAGACAAAATATATGGAATGTTTTGATAAGGAATTAGAAAGGAGGATATCTAAGAATAGACACGGAGAATGGAAGGGTGTACCAGTTCGAGGAGGTAGAAAATTTTACATACTTAGGAACGACAATAACTAGAAAGCCGGGTGTAGAAATGGAAATTCAAGCTAGATTAATGGCAGGGAATAGATGTATCGAGGAAACTGAAGATAAGGATATATAAAACGGTATTAAGGCCAGTAGTTTTGTATGCGTGTGAGACTTGGACACTAAACAAGGCGGAGCAAGCAAGGCTAGCGGTGTGGGAGCGGAAAGTTGGAGAAAAATATTTGGAGGGAAGAGGGAAGGAGAGATATGGGTGAGAAGAACAAATCAAGAATTGATGAACTTTATGAAGAAGCAATATATGGGTGAGTGTGGTGCAGGCGCAGAGGCTGAGATGGTGGGATATATAGAAAGGGATGTTGGAGTCAAGAATACCAAAAATGATAATGGCGAGTACAGTTGGCGGAAAGAGGAGGAGAGGAAGACCAAGGGGAAGGTGGAGGACAGAAGTGGAAAAGGATAGAAACACGTTAAGAATAGCAAGATGGAAAGAAGTAGCGAAGGATAGAAACAGATGGAAGAAAATTACTAATGAAGCCATGGGCCTCCTAGGCTCGCAGTGCTGCTATATATAGTTTGTTTTATCTATTCTATACTAGCTTTTAAAAGAAAACTTAAACAGAAAGGAGATATTTCTAAGGAAATGTTAAAATTATAATCATGCATTCTTTCAACAATCAAGCAGTTATTGTCAAAGTGGCAGATATATTGTCTTTGATTTTGAATTTCTGGCTTTTTACTGAAAATGGAATTCAAGTATACATGATTCTGGTTATGCTCAGGTACCAAACAGATATCAGGAAAGAGGACGTGGTCGAAGAATGAACATCGTATAAAGAAAGGTAGGATAAATCAAACATCTGTCAAATCAAAGGTTATAGTTTTGGCTAAAACTAAGTAAATTTGGGCGTGACTCAAGACAACTTCCAAAGGAAAAGTACTATTATACTGATTTGGTCTTTTTGGGAATAATGAAAATGTATTTTTGTATGATCTCAATTAATAGGTATTATTTAAATATTAGTATTGGTAAGTTCAAAGAATTCAGATTTTCCGTATATCAAAAGAAGAATTATAGTTTAATTAACTTAGCAATGTGAAAGAACGATAAGTGGTTCACTGAGAAATTGTCGCCTTTGTGATTTTTCAATTACTCAAATTAATATTGTAATATTTGCGATTTTATGTATGATATATACCTAGGTATATAAAATATCAAAATTGCTTAATCAAGATTATGAGAAATGTAAAAAATCTAGTAACACATCTTCTTCAGATAAGAGTAATTTTAATAACAACCTTGCAGAAAAATAATTTTTAAATTGGAGCCACTTCAAACCTCAAGAATCGTTTCCAAAGGGTCCAGAAACGACATTTTTCAAATGTTATTATTCATACTTAAACAAAGTTGATTTAAAAATAGTCAAATCATGGCTAGGTTATCTCATTATTTTTATACAAAGCATTAATATGTCTCTGTTGTTGGTTTCTAGCAGATGGTCAAAGTAAATCGTATTTTTCGTGATGGATTCATGGTGTTTTCATTAGAGCTGTTTACCCACAACATTATTGGCCATTAAAAATCATATTATATCATATCACTATTTATTGGCTCAATTATATAAATATACAGATTATAAATTGACCAAAAAGACTAAATCATCCTAGGATGCTTTTAGCCTTATGACTTCCTCTAGCATTGCTTCGTTTGTTCATCAAACTACGTGTACTTGTCTCTCTAGTGGACGCATTTTCTTAAGGTGTATCTCTTTGATGTTCTATTCTTCCTTCTTATTTAGCGTATTAATACATATTTATTTTGGAACTAAAATCAATACTAAAATTACCTTTTAACGAAACGTTCTCGTCTAATTAACTAAAAACCATTTCAGTATAGTGCAATTTACCTTTAAGAAGACATGGCTTCAAATGTGAACATTTGTCAATTCTACAGCTCTAATCCTATCTTAAAAAACCTTATTTTAAAACCAAATTATGAAATCTGATATTCAGAAAATGTATGCTATCAAGGAACACGGAATTAGTAGAATTATTAATAAATTCTGATTGCTTTGCCTCCAGAGTCTCAAAGGTTATAACCCTTCGTGGTTATAACTTTTGAGGTGAATGGTAACCTTATATAGGTGATGATATTTTTGGGTTCATTGAAAAAATGCAAAAAGAGCCAATCTAATCACCATAAATATTTTTTTTTGTTATTTTGGTGCGCATACCTATATTTTGTTTATACGAATTGTTTTATTTAAAAAGAGATCTTCCAAAAGTATTTGATGCTCAGTGCCACAACGACGCTGTATACACACCCAAATTTTTCTACATTTTTCCTTCTATACAGGGTGATATTATTTCAATTCATTATTATCGAATGCAGGTATTAAGCCCTCAATGTGAACTAATCTCGCAACACTTCCTGTGTTTCTCGTCCGTTAATATCGACATTTCAAGTCTATTAATACCTATCAAAAGCTTTATGTACATGGTAGATACACCTCTAGAGTCGTTTGACATTTATTCATCTCGCCAACCCTCATGCCCTCCTAGTGGTTGAAGGGGTGCGAATTATTCAGATTTAATCGATAAGTAAATTGGATGAGGCAGCGATATCCTTTCCCTTCGGTGCTGGTGACAGCTTGCAGGCTAGGCAATATATCGCAGTTCATTTTATTGAAACGAAAAAAAAAAAAAAAAGGTTGATTCAGACGAGTTCGAGTGGAGGCAAAATGGCACTTCCGTTGTGAACTCAAACATGAAAATGTTTGAATGTCTGTAAAATATTGCTTTTTTTTTCATTATTTGTGATATAGGGAGTCTCGAAACCATACCACTGCTTGAACAATATTACGGTGTAGCCGTGTAATTTGCGCTAGTCAAATATTTTAGTGTTGATTTTTCCAAACTTTGCCAGACAGTTAACTACGCGTATTTAATAGAACAGAAATTAACTAGAATTTCTTGTGAATTCTTTGTTCGATATGAGATTGACTATTTTTCTAGACATTCAGAAGCGTCAACCATCAGAATTTTTCCCTCGGATAGAAATATAGAAACCCCAACCTATTCTACTAACAGTATTGCTGCATTATACGCACCCACCTGCATTGCACGTGTATATCTGTTTTCGTGTTGATTCTCCGTATTAACATTATCCAAACAAACCACAATGTGACTGACTTTCGAAGTGTAACCTCGTGTTATTAAACGTTAATTCCAGTGGGCATAAAATTTCATACATCTTAAAGATGTATTGGGAACATCTATTACGTAATTAGTTTAAGATTTGAGTCAAATAGCATAAACATTTCACTTAATTTATAATGGTTCTCAAAAAATCATTTTAAAATTGGTACGTTTAGTTGAAACCAAGACTTGTGAATGAGTGGTTTTGCATATTATAATTGAGAAAACGTCTTAAAGAGAGAATATTATAGCACTAAGAAATAGGAGTTGCATATTAAGAAGACGTTGTGTTTAGAAAATGGTGTTAAAACACCCAATACATCGCATTCATTTAGTTAAACAGCTAGTACATTTGTCTAGTCTAAATCAAATAAAATGTGACTAGAAGTATTTATAATTCCACCTGTCAGTTGGACAAAATAACCTTTAGCAATAGACAATACTTGACTATCTTTGCTCGTCAAATTTAAACTTCCATATTCTCGACAAAATAACACGAAAAGAGTGTGGACCTCTCCTGACTATTAAATTAGTCAAAAAAGTGTTAAAATTTTCAACAGTGTACGCATTGGGTTAAATGAAGAAAGATTTGCATCTTCCTAAACCCCTAATCCAGATGCGCTTTTGTCTATTAGCTATTTGAACAGAAAATTGAAATTTATCAAAACTTTTTCAGTGCTCTTTTATTTTCAAAACAGAAAAAAAAACTTTGAATAGTGTTTCTAGGGAATTTAATATCAAACAACTTAAATTTTTAATTTTGCTTAGCATGTTTAAATTAGAAAGCAAAGTTTCTTTTTTTTTTTAAATGGAAACCATAGTTAGCTATATGACATATTCTAATAGTGCATCGTTTTCTTCTTGTAATGATGTAAGGGTCATAGCAATTATTTTAGTAAATAATAGCACAATACACTATTACTGGTTTTAACAAAAAACAGGTCTTGCCATGGAAAACGCGATATAAACAATTGAAGCATTATGTTTACTTTACCATTAACAGTTCCTTCATTAGGATGATTATAGTTGGTGTTGTCAGTGGTTTAAATGCTTCACAAATTTAGTTTAACAAATTATTTTTAGTTTAGTTAGTTTAATAAATTATTTGTAACAAAAATAGTCAACAAGCCGCCGAATATTATTTTGCTGTTTGGCCTTAGATCTCTTACGGCCGATCCAAGAGCTGCTGTTAGAATTTTCGCGGTTGTACAATAAACTTTCAGTAGTGCAGCCTTTGATTATATTGAGCATCAAAAGCTTTGGTCGGTGGTAAAAGCTATATAGGTGTCCCAAGCTTTTTCATTTCAAGCTTTCAAGAAATAGTTCGAATAGAATACAATCATTTTATTCTAGACAGGATGGGCAATGCTGTTATATCCTTTACGCAATTCCTGTTCAACTGTATGCGTAAACTATTGCCAGAAAAGTCGGATTGACTGGAATAGGAGTGTAAAATTGGAAGAAGAATAATTTATTGCATATTGGTGGCACAATACTCTTTCCAACAAGCAAAGATGTATCTGTTATGGCTTTCGAAATTCCTATACAAATAATGAGAAGAAATCAAAATTTATATCAGTGTCAGTATGCCTTAAGCTCAAAAACTTGTGATATTAAGGCTCAGCTCTTCTCTGATAGAAGAAATCATTCTTTATCAAACAGTCAACAAAAATAAAATTATGTTTACTTAATAAGGCATTTAACGTGTTTTAATTTTAAACATACAGTCACGAGCAAATGTTATAGGCACCTTTGACAAAACTAATGGGTTTCATGTTTCTTGCATTTTTTTTTGTGACAGTTATTTCAACGTTTATATAATCGTCTTTATGGTTACAATAGTCTTTATAGATAATAACTCAGCACTACAGGCCTTGAAGGCCCTTGGCTAGAGTGCCGGAACACACCGAGCCACTGAGAAGCGTTGTCCGAATGGTGACTCAACCAACAACCGGTACCGCATATTGCTGCTTGACTTTCAAGATTGGCAATGATGCACCCTTCCTTCTCAGCCGTACTGCCGGCTTTGTCTTTATAGATACCTTTTGTAAATGTATTATTTTTTTTTATATATTTTCAAGTCTTCGAGATGTCACTTTCCGCCTCCCACCTAAAAAGTATTATAGCTGTACTAAAAACAGTCTAATATGCAACAAATAATAAGATCCCTTAAAAACTTACTATTTATTGAATGATTACCTACAAGTTTTTATTTACTCATTTCTTACTGTGATATTTCCCAAAATTTAGGGTGCCTATAACATTTGCTCGCGACTGTATTTAACATATTTCAATTTCACATATATTTAACATGATTGCGAAAAAGATAGTATACTATTCTCTGCGAAAACTTCATTCTAGTGTCGGGATTCTGGAATATACCTAAGTTTATATAATGTTTTAGACTTGTCGCAATCTTGTTATCAACTATTATCGTACTTCTGATATTTTTATTGGTGTTAGAAAATAAAATTTTATCAACAAGATTAAGGGTAATTATCTAGACAGGAAATATTGTACAGTGGATATAAATAAATAATGCGATAATGCCGCACTCTTTGAAAGGTGTATTCGAGGATGTATTGAAAAATTCTTAGTACTATAAAAGCATACAAAATTTGAAAGTCAAATATTTTATTATTAAACATACTCTCTCTTAATTGGATACATTTATTACAACGAACATGCACCCTTTCAAAAAGGAACTTTATCTTGCTCTGCAAACCAGGCCTCCATAGCTTTTATCATCTCTTCGTTGGAAGAAAATTTATGTAAGTTTTAAACTTTTTTTCAGTTAAGGAAAGATTATGATAGTGGGACGTGTTCAAGTAATTCGAACCCTAAATCACGAATTATTTGCATGGGAACATGCGATTTGTGTGCACGGACATTGTCCTGCAAAAACAAAACATCTTTGGACAACATTCCGCGTCATCTTTTTTTTAACTTTTTGACGTGGAGTGGACAGTAAATTCGAATAATAATTTCCAGTTATTGTTCTACCCTTATCCAGAAAATCAGTCATGATTACTCGATGGCAATCCCAAAAAAACTGAAGTAAGAACTTTTCCAGGAGATGTTTGAACACAAAACTTCTTAGGCCTTAGGAGAAGCAAAGTGCATCCATTCCATTGATCGTTGTTTTGTTTCGCCGTAGAAGTGTACCCAAGTTTCATCCATTGTAACAATACGGCTTAAGAAGTTTGTATCTTTTTCAAACCGAACGCGATGCTTTCATCCTTGCACGCTTCTAATCAACATTCAGACATTTGGGGATCCATTTTGCAGAAATTTTTCTCATGTTCAAATCGACGTGGACTATATGATGGACACCTGGGATGAAGGCCTGGGAGAAGCAAAATGTCTCAACTTTACTATTTGTAGCCTATCCTTCAAATATGATGTAAACCATTCCGCAGCTTTGCCCCTAATACCATACATTTCCAGCTTATTTAAAAGTTTTTTTTTTGTGCTTCACACAGTAAAAATCTCTTTGTAGGTCACAGAATATTCCAAGAAAATATATTTAGATTATGTAATTATTTGATTAAACAGTTTTTCAATGATTCCCAACTCTGTTCCCACATAACTGTTAAAAAAAAGCTAACTAACAAAAACACAAATTTCTAGAAAACGTATTTTTGTATGTACAAACATATTGGGTATTTGTATTAACACCAAGTCAAATACTTAAAAAATTTAAATGAGTATATACATACCTTGGATTCTCACCTTATCTGCGATATCTGTACAATTTCACCTGCATATGTTTACGTAACTGTGTGTTTATTATAAAGTTTTACGTAAATCCCGGTACTAATCCTGCATAAATATAGAATAGGATGTCTATTATAAGAACACACTCACAATTCGTTCGTTCACGTACATTTCTGCATACCAACCTACTAAATACCTGTAGGTGCACTGAGAGAAATGAAATGGTTATTTCAACATTTTTCGTAGTGTCACGAATTTGAGCATTGATTTAACCATGTTGCATTTAAGTGAATCATATGCTCCATTTGGAACAAACATATTTATATTGTTGCACACTTTAGAGTTATTTAACAAGATTATATAGTGTTCAGGCGTAACCAATATTTTATCTTGTGGTTAATCCCACAATTGTCGATTTGACATTTGAAAAAGGTGTTCTTTAAATATTTACTATCGGTGTTAACTCAATGAAATGTAATATTTCATACTATTACATATAGGTGATCGCACATGCGTATAGTCAGTCAGTAATGTCAGTATCCAACCTCCGTAGCAATAAGATTTATGTTTGTAAGCTTCTGTAACATTAATATTGGATAATAAAGATAATCAAAACCCATTGCGGAGTATATATATAACATGCCGCAGTCGGAATAAAACAAACAAAATACCAAAAAAATCAGTGAAAGGAAGAAAAACTGCAACAAATTATAAAAAAAAATGTCAGAAGGAACAAAACAAAATGGAGAATATATCTCAACCGAGAAGATGAAATGGAGGACACCTAGCAAAAATTGGAGGTAATTCAAAGAAGATGGGAATTATATTCTACCGCGAGTGGTTGCAGTGGGAAAAACGCCGAAATACAAGCAGCGACGCTATTACACTGTATGGGAAAGACAGTTCGAGAAATTTTAAATAATATTGAAATTACGCTGGAAACCACATCGATCGATAGCCGGATGCAGGAGCAAGACCGAAGACACGTTTCACCCAAGGCCGCGCAAGGATGGAAGATCATTGAAAGAGGTGTCCGGCAAATTCAAACAAGATCGTTGTAACGGATTCGAACAATTCTGGAACAGGTGGTGTACATGTTGTAATTTTACGCATGCGCAAAACAGTTGTCAGCTTATGGTAAAATATGTCATAAATGTAATCGTAAAATCGTTTTGCCCCTAATTGTTTAAGTAAATCGATTAATATGATAAAAACCAATTCCTTGAAAATAATGATTATTGGTGGGTAGTATTAGAAATCGTAAATGTGATAAAGAATTTTAGTTAAATGTTATTATTAATGATTATATTATAAACGTTCCTTTCAATGTATGAATAAACCTTTATATTTTTTAGTTATGTATTAAGCTAATATAAGTGTAGTTATAATGCCGTAAATGTTTTTCTTCTATTACCTACTATAGTCTTCCTAATTAGGCAATATATAGCTATGCGTTGCTATCAATGGACTAATTGCTGAACGTACAGGCGGATGTTTAATTTCATCGATAGATCTATCGATTGCAGTATAACTCTGTTTAATACATTAATGATACAGTAATCGATGAAATTAAAAACTCGCCCGATCAGTAACGTGATTTTAAGCAAAATCTAAAATGGTTTCACTAACAAGAAAATCTTTTTCGTATAACCACCTAAAGGTGTTCAATTACATGCAAATAGTCATTCGATGTATACTACAGGTAGGTTAAATGAAACAATATAAGTTTTGAATCAACATTTTATAGTGCTACATCAATATTATAAAATTATAGAGACAATTATTACTTCGTGTGTCTACAACAAGTAACTGTGTTGGGATAATGTTGTATTATTCAATTAGCAGGTAGAAATTGTTAATGGAAAATTAAGTACATGTTCAAAGAATCACGCCGCAGTCTGTTTCTTATAACCTTTATTATTATTAAGTTAATAACGCAAATTTAACATTTTTTTTACGTATTGCATTAACACTAAAATATCATTGCTCATATTGAAAAGAAAAAAGGTTCAATCACACCATTTATAGTAAATACAACACTTTTTTTCTCTCGGTGTGGTATATTATTATATCACTAATTATATAATTATATAAATCGTGTTAAATCCTTTTTTAACGCAACGATTACGTTGACCTTTAAACTTAAGCACGCAAAACCGTCTACATACATTTCCCGGCAAGTAATTCATCTTCCTAAATTGCCCATTTCACAAACGGATTGGCTTTTTTGACGCGGTCGCCAAAAACATTTATGAGATACATTGCCCAAGAGTTATGTGTATATACAAAAGTATTCTAAATTACCGCGTGTTCTAGTGAAACGGGGCCATTAAAAATAGTATAATTCTTGGGCGGACTGGAGTAATTTGTTTATAGGATAATTTAATAGCCATTCATCTGGGAATCTTTATATAGAATCCATTACAATCGTGCATATTATCTGGGAGCATTTACCTGTAAGTAAGTTTAATTTTCGCTTTGTTGACGATATGTGTTTGATGGAATAATCGTTAATTATTATATATTTCTGTGAAAGAAAACAGCACTTATTTAAAACCAAAGATTTATTGTTGATGTTTTTCTTCTGGACGATCGGATTTTTTTCTGCAAAATGGCGCTAGGTGGCACATCAGAACAGGGATGACATGTCAAGTAAAGAATAGGAGGTACTAACGTTTCTACAAGCTCAGCAGTTCAATCTCAAGATTCAGGTTGCTAGACTATTTTTCTGGAGGCATTTCTAAATGTAGGCCTAATACGACGACGTATTGGTATCTATAGTTAGCCTAGATCAGTTCCGTGGATAAACAAAATATTGCGATACCACAGCAACGAAAAATAATATATTAGGAGTGTCAGTGTAAAGTCTCTAAACCAAAATTGCGCAATAAAATTTGAAAAAAAAAGGTGTCGACCGAAATTGTGAAAATCGAAAAATTGCAGTATCGAAGTCCCTGTATTTGAAGGGATTAAGAGGTAAGCAGATTCACGAAGATATGCTAATACCCTTGAATTGGATTGCGAGCTTCAAAAGGGCTGAATTTTCCATTGAAGATAAGCACCGATCGGGAAGCCCAATTTCTGTACCCAGCTCGGAAAATGTTGATGCTCTTCATGACATGATTTGTCGGACCGTTGAACTGGGCTAAAACGAATATCTGAGTCACTGAGTATTTCATATGAACGCGTCCATCATATAGTTCACGTCGATTTCAACATGAGAAAAATTTCTGCAAAATGGATCCCCAAATGTCTGAATGTTGATTAGAAGCGTGCAAGGGTGAAAGCATCGCGTTTGGTTTGACAGAGATGCAAACTTCTTGAGCCGTATTGTTACAATGGATGAAACTTGGATACACTTCTACGGCGAAACAAAACAACGATCAATCGAATGGAGACACTTTGCTTCTCCCAGGCCTAAGAAGTTTTGTGTTCAAAAATCTGCTGGAAAAAGTTCTTACTTCAGTTTTTTGGGATTGCCATGGAGTAATCGTGACTGATTTTCTCCATAAAGGTGGACCAATAACTGGAAATTATTATTCGACGTTACTGACCACTCTATGTCAAAAAGTTAAGAAGTAAAGACGCGGAAAGCTGTCCAAAGGTGTTTTGGTTTTGCAGGACAATGTCCCTGCACATGTTACCATGCAAATAATTCGTGATTTAGGGTTCGAATTACTCGAACAAGCTCTTGGATCGGCCGTAACAGATTGAAGGCCAAACAGCAAAATAATATTCGGCGGCCAATAGTGAGATCAATGTGGTGAGTCACACATTGGTTGCCCATTCAGAATGGTGTTGCTCAAGGGTCTCTTCTCGGGCCTGTTTTGTTTCTCTTTTATTATAATATATAGTAAACCTTAATTACCCTATGGGTGTAAAGGTAATTTTGTACAAACACTTTTATTTTTATTATAGATAAGCGCTGACCATTCTTTCTTGTTTTTGCCATTCTTCTTGCTTCATTCAGGATATCCTCTTTTTCCCAAACTTTCTTCTACTGTACTATCCCATGTTTTTCTCGGCCTGTCTCTCTTTCGTTTGTATCTTGATCTTGCCAGCCATACTCTTTTCGTCAGTCTTTCCTCTTCTATACATACCATGTGTCCAAACCATTTCAATTTCTGTCTCTCTATGCTTTCTAAAATCGGCTCTACTCCTAATTCTTCTCTTATCTTCTCATTCCTTATCTATACTTCGGTGACCCCTTTAACCGCTCTTAAATACCTCTCTCCAACGCTTGTATTTTACTCTTAGTTTGATTATTCAAGATCCAACTCTCACAGCCGTACGTCAATATAGGTTTAAATATTGTGTTAAACACCGTTATTTTTGTTTTCTTTGAAATCTCCTTCTTCCTTATAAAAGCGTTGTTCATTGCGTAATATAATTTTATCCCACTTTCAATTCTGTTGTTAATTTCTGCTTCCTCTTTACCTTCTTGATGTATATTTATTCCAAGATATTTAAATATTTCTATTTGTTCTATAATCTTTCCATCTATATGAATTATTATTTTCCCATCGTGTTTCCCTATTGACATAACTTTAGTCTTCTCTGCATTTATCCTCATATTTCTCTTTTTCAGAGCTGTTTCCAAATATTAAATTTGCTTGCAGATCCTTTATATTTCCCGCGTACACCACCAAATCGTCGGCAGGCATTTCGCGATTTCCACTATCCTCATGTCTTTATACCTATTTGTATTTCTTGTTTTCTTTTAATCTCTTTCAAGATGTCATCAAGGACTATACTAAATAGTGTAGGACTAAGTACTCCCTTGTCGCAACCTTCCTTAGTTAAAAACTCTTCCGACTGCATTGCACCTACTCTGACATAATTTCTGGTTTTATGATATATACTAGCATTTCTCTTTATCTAAATAATACAATATTGTCCACCATATTTCCAATCCGGCAACTTTTGGAAATGAGAGTAGAGAGTAGTTTTCAACATATCTTTTTAACAGAAATCTCGAGGTGGAAATCACGGATCGGATAAGCTGAAATCAATCCAACTGCAGAAACAGGTTCCGGGAGTTGATCTGGTTTACAGATGGATCAAAAACCGAAAGCAGAGGAGCCAGAATCTACAAGGCAGTAGGATATACAATGATCATCCCTCCAAGTATCAACAAAGTGTTATTAAATAATTGAATAATGAATGAATATATTATTTACTATTTTTGAATAAGAATAAGGTATCTATTTATCTTCCTTAATTATTGTGAATAAACTTTGTCCAGTCCTGGCATGGGAAATTTAACAGCAATAATATGGCTAATATTCTTGTAGTTCCGCGATAAGTTATGCAAACAAAAATATGAGTAACCACATAGAAAAGACATTTTTGTTCTACGGGCCAAAGTTCCTTTGAAGCAATGTAAACTGCTTCTGAATATAAACGACACTAATAACTGAATATGTATAATTATTTTAATTTAGTAAAAATATTGAATAATGAAATGCCTGATGTTATAATTAAATCAAATCTTTTAGATTCTTAACTATGTATCCTATTAATAAAAGATATAATGTCTATTAGAGCTATTATATTAAATAATTTGTGGTGTAGAAATCGACAATGCTCATGCATATTTCATATTAGACTAGAACAACACCAGTTCTGATATAAAAAAAAAAACTGGTTTTGTAATGTTTGCACGAATGAATCATGTGAGCTGAGGCCAAGGTCTTATCAACAACATCTCTATTTCGAATGAATGAAATACAATAGTAAAGAAATTAAGAATGCAGGTACAAATGTATTTTTCGGTTATTTTGTAGGTAGAGATAGATTAAATACATTACTTACTTGCATAGAGCAAACGCAGGTGTAGGTGAAACTGATTCTTTAAGTTCCAGTCATAAAAATTGTGTTTCTGATAACTATTTCATTAAATTTCATGTTTGTTAGATGTAATCTTTCTCAGTATTATGTATTACTTAAACCCTGCTGGTGAACTTCATTTTCATTTTGTCTACCCAATTAAAACATTTTATGGAGTGTATAGTTGCCTTTAGTAGTATACCGAGTCAGTAAAGAAAAAGATAATTTCTGCGAGAATAGATATTTGTAAACAAGCAGTTCTTTTGAAATGAAGCATTAAAAAGGATTTATGTACAGTTTCGGCTGGTGCTGTATGCAATTTTCATAATATGAGTATTATGAAAATTACATACATATGGAATGGATAATCGTCCAGTAAGTATAGTACCCTTTAAAATATACAACCAAGATGCCGCAAACTTTACGGCTTGCGCAAAGATTTACACACGCAGAATTTTACTTTCGTACTTTCCGTCAAAGGATTAAATGTAAAAATTATTTTTAGAATCTGGGCATGCGCATCGTGGGTAGATTTGAGTATGAAATCCCTTGTTTAAGTTAAAACATTATTTCAACGAATTGTTTGTATTTTCTCCTTGTATGTAATTGGTACAGCGTTCATTAAGTTTTTTATTTCATTGTACGTGTAATACTAAATGTAAAATGAAGAGCGTTTCACTGCTGATTATGTGTTTATAACAGAAGTTATAAAGATTATAACATTTTTAATGAATAAATTTGGAAGTATTTTATACAACACCCGGCAAATTAATCTATCGCTGCTAAATATAGTGACACTGATAACAATAATAATAATAATTCAATTTATTTAGCCCCAAGTGAATGAAGCGCAGAATTTAATTTTTGTAGTTTCCGCCAAAGTATTAAATGTAAAAATAATTTTCAGAATCTGTGCATTTTATTCCTAATATTCAATAGTGTTTGCAATAAATTCCGTAAAAAATATATTTGTCATCTCTCTCTTTTGGTTTACATGCGTATAAATGTTTTGATAATAATACAAGATAATTTGAGCATTTGCTTTTCATGATCTAGATGTTAAAAATAACAATTTAATATTTTTTTTTGCCTATTGTCTGACAGTGCAAACTCATTATTCGTATTTTAGACCAAAATAATTTCTAGTTCCTAAAATCTGATATACATAATTAGACTGTATCGCGTGAACAGCAGAGTTTCAATCACACGGTGCATACAATACAACGTGTGTATAAATTGTCGCAAAAGCTACACGTAGCGACATACTTCGTTCGTTTTTGAATCGAAAATCTAAATGGTAAAATATTGTACTATGCTTCATAAGTCTTCACGAGGTTCTTGAAGTTCGGTTTTTTAGTTCCTTAATAAGCGTTTGTGTTCGTTATTTGTCGGTATAGATAGCTGCAATTTTGAATTTAGACGATTTCTTATTCCTGTTTTTTCGTAAACAGTTTTTTTTTTGATTTTAGAGCCTGGTTTCAACATTTCTTCATAAGCATCCTCTCATGAAAAACACATTTGGTAACATTGTAGACATGACTTTGTATTCTAATTTGATTTCAATCAAACCATTACTGTCAAATTTTGACATTAATCTGAAGTGTTCAATTTTATGCAAGCTCTGCTCTGTTTCGTGATTACTCGTATTCTCTTGATTAGTTTTCTGTTTCAGTGTTTTATCGTTCTCGTATTATTGTTTTGTTTATTTACAATGGTTTTCATTTAATGAATATGCCGATATGTATATGGTATCGGTTTTTGTAATGGAAATGCTAACATGGCAGACAGGAATATCGCGTACGTTTTCCAAACCGGAGACATCCTACTGGAAACGTATTTCGACGGCTGGACCAACGTCTACGTGAAACTGGTTCGTTTAAGAAAAGAAATGCCAACGCTGGTCGACCTAGACAACGGCCTACATTACAACTGGAAGAGGAAATTCTAGACTCAGTACATGAAGATCCCTCCGTCAGTACTCGACATTTGGCGTCCACATTCATATCCGCAGTAAAAGACCGTTCATTTGGTTCTACGTGAAAACCTCTTTATCCATACCATATAACTAAGGTGCAGCGCTCTATGAAAACGATAACATACACCGTTTAAACCTTTGTCATAGTATCTTAAATAGGATTCAAGAAGATGGCGACTTTTTAAGAGGTGTTCTTTGGACCGACGAGTCTATGTTTACCAGAGATGGTGTACTCAATACCCATAATTTTCACCATTGGGCAGATGAAAACCCTCATGCGTTTCAGTAATACTGTCACCAAAGAAAGTTTTCAGTTAATGCTTGGCTGGGTATAATAAATCACCGTGTCGTTGGGCCAATCTATCTGCCAAATCGACTTGATGCCAACGGGTATTTAAAAGTATTAGAACAAGTTATTGACGAGATGCCATTGGATATACGCCGTAACATGTTTTTCATGCATGATAGAATCCGGCACATTTTCTCGTAAGTGAGAGAGTGGTTGGATGAACACTTCCCTAACAGGTGGATTGGTCGCGGCGGTCCTATCTTATGGCCTGCAAGGTCTCCTGACCTAAATCCTTTAGACTTTTTTGTTTGGGGTTTCGTAAAGGTGAAAGTTTACGCAACACCTCCACAAGACGCTGACGAAGTTATAGGACGAATTAACGCGGCGGTATTAGAAATTACACCGGAAAGGCTTGAACAAGTAATACAGACAATACCTCGTAGATTGCAAATGTGTTTACAAACAGACGGATATTAATTTGAACATATGCGTAGGTAATAGTGTCGCTAATTTATTACAAGAGATGCGTTCGAAAAATCAAAACTAATTCTGTTTAAATAAAGCTTTCTTATTGCTTTTCCCTATCTATCATTTGTGTTATCCAATTTGTCATTTGTAATTCTGCTCTGTCAATTTTGACAAGTATTGTAACTACCATTACGGTAGTATGCGACTACAGTGTTGCCAAATGTATGTTACTTTCAAGTGACTCCTGAAGACGCATGAAGCATAGTACCATATTTTACCATTTAGATTTTCGATTCAGAAACGAAGGAAGTATGTCGCTACGTGTAGCTTTTGCGACAATTTATACACACGTTGTATATATACCAGTAGTTACAAGATTGTTTGTTGAAATATCGAACTTGTACGATGCCGTCAAAAATACGTGTCCCTTCTAGAGCTGATATGCAACATAATGTTATCGCTAAAGTACGTGTGGAACAGGTACGCGTTATTTGGGTCACATTTACTATACTCAATGTTCTACCACTGGCATATATCAAAGAATGAATACATCATAGATGATAAGAGAATTGAATATAAGTTTGGAAAGTAGATTATATTATTTACCATTGCCTTAGGAACGCATCGATTTGCATAATCCTATACTCTCGAGTCTTTATGCGTCGCTGTCGTATTTGCACAGCATCTGAAATGAAAATACAAACATTAGATAAAAAATATCGGAGGTACAGTTTGAGTTGTAATATACCGAACCTTCATTTCAAAACTAGCGAACCGGAATAACTTTTAAAATACCTTGAATGATAAAATTTCTCACCACTGATTAGGGGTTAGGACGCTAGCCAATGCAAAATATTTCCTAGTTTGCCATCTATCCAATAAACTACCCCATTAAGCATGAAAATCATATTCGCTAATCGATAAGTTTTCATGTTTCTAAGACATTAAAGTTATAACAGTAGTTAAGAAGTAATCAAAAGAGTTAGTCAAGGTATATGCCATCAAGTAATTTCGTTAAATCGATTTTGTGCAAGATTTCATTAACCTATGTATGGGTATTACTGAAAACGCCTTCGTGGAAGTTACAACCTTTGCTTATACATGCAACACCAAAATAAATACGCAATTATATAAATGCTGGTATGTGTTCTGAACACTCTATTTAAACGCTTATCCGACGTCGAAAACTACATTTTACGTCCAATAAAGAAAAGCATTATTGCGATAACTTAGTCTTTGTATATATTGAATTAAAAGAGAGATAATAATGTTTGCGTTTTGTTAAGCGCTGTTCACTGCTATTTGTTTACTGGCGGTATGGAATTTTGTAGATACAACTGTTTGCAATGATATACTTTAAACAGAGGTCCTTTTGTATGATAGTATACGAACTGGGATTTCAAATTTTGTTTGTAATTTAGTTTATACGGCCACCGAATATCGAAAGATGATGTACATCAGTAACTTTTATCTAAAACTAGTAATAGTAAAGTATAAATAATGAGGGATTGAGTTGTGAACCTGATGGAATACCTGATATTAAAAAGTTGACACAAAAATCTATTGTTAAAAGTAGAGATGAATGAGACGATGTTGCACCTGTAAAATATAATAAAATATGGTTCTCTACTTTTCCCATAGTAGTTCAGTTTATCCAGCAAGATGTCGTGACATACTGAATAAAAGGCTTTAGACAAATCCAATATAGGCATTTAGGGCCCACTGATTTCTAGCTATATTTTTTAATAAATTGTCATTGATTCTGAAAAAATTGACTGTTTAAAGGAATTAGCTTACTGCTGTATATAAATCGAGATCGGATGTACAGGATGATGGTAAATAAAAAGTGTAATGTTTATTCTAACTCTAACATCCTCACATTTCTTCACAGAATCTTAAAATGAAATTACAGAATTTCCAATAAGCTTGCTAAGTGCTGTAGCTCATGTATTCAAAGTTTTCCTGTATAAAAAAAAAAACATAAGACGAAGTGTATGAAGTTAATTAAGTCTGTTTACGAAAAAGGGAGTTCATTTGTGATGTACCTAAACGTAAATAATTTAAAAACCACAACGAAAATTGGAATCCTGCGCAAAGTATCAACAAAACGCCTCAAAACCTAAATATTTGTACAAGTTGTTAATTGAATAGCTTTATAGTCTGGGTTTATTGGTTTAAACAATGATTTAAGGTTCGGCATATACACCACCAATTTCAACGTTACGATCAATTAAAGAATCGTATAGCCAGCCAGTAAGGAGCACGATTTGATTAAAAGTTGTTCTATTTCAATTATATCGCTTCGTACTGAATCAACCACAACGATATTGTTTGGTATTGTCTAGTTGAGTGATTAATCTCTCGCTGATTTCAATACATTAGTGTAAAAGAAATACATACTTCGAAATTTTTACTTGTCAAATCGAAGTACAGAAAAACATCGCATTGGATATCAATCAGAAAGTCAGAATCAGATCTTCATTTGTATAAGGACTTTAATTTGCTAACAAATAGTTTTTATCGTAAATACCATAATAGAGAACTTAGAAAAATAAAGACATGCAAGATTTAAGTGAATCACACACTGCATCACTGTAACAGGTATTCCACTGCTATTTTGCAGTTTCCTAATACAGTAAACAAGTACGAATGTAGTTTTGTTGAAAAATGAAATGAAATAATAAAAAGAAGGTATTTCTAAAAATACTTATATTTTAGTGGTATGTTAAATAAATGACAAGCGTATACGCGGTAAAAAAAACTTATAGAAATAACGAATATACGAACATCGCATCCGCTTAAGTAAATAAGAGAATAGAAAATAAACAGAATTCTTTAACAACTACATAGAAATATTGTTTTTGTCGAGCCCAAGTGGAGACAATTTTATTTCAATATATTTTTTTTTAAATATATTTTTTTAATGTAATGCTTTGAACAAATTATTTAAATCTGATGTTAATCATCCTAGTGTCATCTTTAGTCATTAATAACAAATCAAAAGTATACCTTCTCAAATGCGAGATGGCATGGGGTGGAAGAATTTCTGACTGCAACAGTCTAGAAGACGCTCTGACGTTAAACAAAATACGAAGAGGAAGATACCCCCTTTATATTTTAAATACACCCGGAGATGCTGTGGTAGGCCGTTGCTTAATGCCCTCTATTCCAATATTCAATGTTAAAGTATTTAATTTACGTGAAATTCTGTGCATGAGGCTTTGATACTGTACCACTGTCGTTGGTCAACTTTGTGAGGTGCAGAAAACGTTTAAGTTAAAACAAATTAGATTTTACTTAAGCCTTCAGTCTGAGAGACCGATCCCTCACTTTAGTATTAAGGTAACAAAAATCATGTTATTACTGGAGAGGTTAATACATTGGCTCTAATGTGAAGCAGTGTATAAACAACGTATTAAGAATATAAATCTCTCAGGTAAGTAAAATGGGTTATTAAATAACAAATACGTTTTTAATCAGTAGTTCAAAGTTTTGTGACATAATTTCATCATAGAAATATAAATATGTTTAATTTTAAATCTCAAAAATCCCGCGTCTGAGACATTTATTTGTGTGATTCTATGCTTAAATGACGGGTAGATCAGTATATGCCACATTTGATGGTAAAAATTACTAGCTATTCAGTTTCGTGCCGTGAATACATATCGAGGGTTTCATGGAAAAAGGGCGTATTAGCCATAAGTTAATATTTAGAGCATCATGGTTTAAACTTTATTTATTATTGTATTATATAATATTATTTACATAATATAAAAAGTATATTATGTATAATCGTAATTTCAATTTATCGTGTTATTATGGTGGAAAAGAATAAGAACAACTTGTTAATAGTTATGTTTTTCCATATTTCAAAATATACGCCCACAAAAGTCAATTTAATAAAAATCGATCAATACGCCCTTCTTCCATGAAACCCTCGATATCTATTAAATAATAAAACTCATAACTGCTACCTTATAGGTACCCTTGCTGTGTACTGACTGTAATAAGTGAACTTGCAAAAGAAAATGAAATATTAGCTAGCTCAACGGATAAAAATTTAAAATTGAACGCAAAAGAACTATTAATCTCAGAGTTACCCTCGCGAATTAAAACTTCAATCTAACCACGAAAAGTAAATTGTGAGTGAATGAAATCTGACTATCTTTTTTCTTACCGCAAAAATTGAAAAGGTTTAATTAAGAATAAAGGAACAGAATTTTTAACCCAATGAAGATAATTAACAATCAAAATTTATTCAAAAAGGGTTAATTACAATTTGTGCAGAAAAAAAAAACCGTGAACTGAGGGTTCTGGCCTAAATTTAAAAACTGCACTTGATTCTAAATTACAATAGGACAATGCTATTTCCTATACAAAGCAAAAGTTTAGTTTGTTCAGGAAGATAATCCTAATTCTACCAATACAATCCACGTGGCTTCAACAAAATAAAATAAATTCGTGGACAAACACGAAATTATACAAAAATGAAAACTAAATGCAAGAACAATGCTTCTGTTCACCCAACCGAGGTGATTGATAATTAAAAACGAAACAGCAAAATAGAAAAACGGAAAAATTAACAGTTTAAAATATAATGAGAAAAAATTAAACTGAAAACATATCTTCCTGTACAGAAATAATAAATGATCTTATATCTATAATGTGCACACATCAATATAATTACAATTATTATAAAGCGAATTCCTTGATGGACGAAATAAAAGAGAATTTATGCGAATTGAATTACGATATCAAAATGAAATACAAAATGGCAAACAATGATAGATTTTTGAAACAAAGCCGATGATAAAATATACTTAGCTATAAAGGTTAGTGTTGATTTTATTTCGTTACTTTTTTGCAAATTCTTTATATTCTAGGTTATTTTGATAATAGGATATAATGGAGCCTGTAGGCGAGAAGAATTAATTAATATATGTGTGGAAGATCTTCAATACAATTCCGATTCCATTATAGTCAACATACCTAAAACAAAAAACAATGTACCCAGAATGTTCGCAGTGACTGATGTAAACTGCATCGAACTTATAAAAAAATATAATAATCTGCGGCCTAAAACAGTTACTCACAAACGTTTTTTTCTAACTTATCGTCATGGCTGCTTAATTAATAGCCCTATCGGTATTAACACCATGGGAAATGTTCCTAAACAAATTGCCAGTTTTCTTCATTTACCAGATCCTCATCTTTATACAGGACATTGTTTTAGAAGATCCAGTGCGACACATATAGCAAATACTGGAGGTGATATTTTAACTATAAAACGATTAGGTGGCTGGAAAAGTACGGCTGTTGCTGAAGGTTACGTTGCCTCTTCTATGAAAAATAAAATTGATGTTGGAAATATGTTTGCACAGGAAAATAATGTGAATCTACCTGGAACTTCTGGGAATGGTTCACAGTTTCAGTACTCCAACAGAAGCAATATCACTATCGCAGAGAACGATAATTTTCAACAGAATGTTTCTACTGCACACGGTATCACTATCACTTCGAAAGATAATTCAAACATTAATATAAATATTTATAATAGTTGTACTATTTCAAAGATTAATTAAAAATATCAAATCTTACAATGAATTTCAATATAATAACCTCAAACTTGTTTACAAAATGTCATATTGACATCTCCATTTCTGTTGCAATGTGACCAACTTAAAATAAATCTGCTTAAATGTTCCATTTGTATTACGCAACTAGTGCTGTAATAGACCCTATTACGGCACTAGTGGAATAAATGGTATGGTTACGGCACTAATTGCAAAAAAGTCTTTTAATTTCATCGATGTGAGGGAAATATTGAATATTTAACATACGAGAATGCACATGTGCCAAAATGCACCTGGATCGCCTGGCTGTTTACTGTGACAATTTATATCCTCCTTTGTTATATTTTTTTTATTATTTTAAAATAGATAAAAGTAGTTCAGTTTATTGTTGTGGTGTACATAAATACATAATTAATTTATGTATTTATGTAAAGTCATCAGTAGTTTCTACTATTCAGACATATCGGAAACTGCTGATGATTTTACGTAAATAACTTATTTCCACAACTCCTAGCATATTTTCAAATAGTATTTAAGTTTGAATATACCCCGCCAAAATTCATGTCGACATGGCGCTCGGTGTCCTTTGTCATAACTAAACTCTGAGAACGTCATGTGAGTAGGAAATTCCATATCTGTTATGTTGCTAATCTATGTTATGAATGCCGAGGTCGACTAAAATTTGACTGTTGTGAAGTGGAGTGGTGCGCCACACGATTCTCGTTCGGCGCATTCAAAATGATACTGTTCTATACCTGCATTTGCCCTCCCACTTAAATTATCACATAATTCAATATTTGCTTAGCAGGGAGAGGAATTTTCCTGGAAGTAGTTAATGTTTTAACGCTAACGCTTGTGACACACACTGTATATTAATATATAAATGCGTGCGCACTTCGCTACAGGAATACCAATCACAACAAAGTCTATAAGCATGCTCATGTGCGCCTGGGACGTGTACTATATAGAAGGAGCTTCTATTTTATGTATGTATGGCGACTGGGCCCGATCTTCTCATAGAATATTTCGGAACGCAGTTGATGTTACACAAACAATATCGCATTAGACATTCAACGATTTTAATGAAATGCAAACATCTGCTATATTTACCGTCCTAGACGTGAAATTCCCGACAGATGGGACTTGACTTGAATGCTAATGAATCCGATAGAGAACTTAGCATTCACGTATACGTATTTAATCACTCGGTCTCATATATAGTGGCGCTGGACGCTTTTGTCGTTGAATCGAAGAATTAATAAGGTTTTGACGGCAACGCCGATGTTTTCCCTAATTAATTTTTTTTTTAGTACTTCTAGGCTCATTGTGCCCCGGGGGGTGATTATGGTGGCGCCGCGTAATGGATATGCATAATTAAAGCTAACGAAGTCGCCGTAAATACTAGGCAGCAGGATTAGCAATTAGCGGTGGTTGTTCTTGGTAAATTTTTAATGATAGGGCGGGAAAGGGAAGCACATACTCTCATTTGCATTTACCTTTCTCCATACGGAATTTACAAGAATATCGCTTGGAACAAATAATAGATGCACACACTGAGTATACCCGATAATTATGCATACTAATTGAAGTCGTTTTAAATAATTTAGTAATTATTTTCCTTATAACTATAAGAACAACACAGAAAAGGTCTAGTAAAGGGGTTATAGTAGAATAAGTGCCCACGAACATATCGAATTGAAAACTTATACGAAATTTGCGCTTTATGAAAGTAATGACTTGTACAAAATTTCAACCCCCTACAACTGAGAGGAGAGTTGATAGAAACAATTAATCCCCCCCCCCAACTAGTTTATGTTTTATCTCCGCCACTTTCTACCCGATTGATTTTACAAAAATAATTTGTTTGACTAGTGCTTCCATCTAAAAAAAAAATTGACCCCGTTGTGACTATTTTAACTAGTTAAAAAAATCTTTTTGGGAACCTCAGAAAGGGGGTCATCCTTCCGAGCGTGCACAATCACCAAACTTTCATCAAAAATGCTCCTATAGCCTAGCTTTGTTATGTCAAAATTTGATCCAATTTGCTATGGTGGAACAATTTGGAAAAGAAGTAAAACCGAATATAAGACACTATACACAGCAATGGATCGGCTGTATTCTATAATATTCTATATAGGAACTTGACATTTCGGGAACGTAATATAATATTAGGTACCTTATTGTAAACATTTGGAAAAGGGAAAACATGCCTAATGAGTGGAGTTCGGGACTGTTAACACTCATTTGGAAGAAAGGAGACCCTTTGAATTGCCAAAAACTATAGAGCTATAATGCTTCTGAATACAGCCTACAAAATTCTTACAACATTGATTAGGAAAATACTAAACAAATACACAGAACACTATATTGGAGAATATCAGCAAGGGTTCAGAAAAGGTAGATCCACAGTGGACGCCATTCATATAATGACTCAGACCATCGAAAAATGCTACGAGTTTGGCATAGAGCTACATATACTGTTCGTTGAGTTCAGGCAGGCCTTTGACAGCATCAATAGAATCAAACTGATAGAGGAAATGGAAGTAATGAAAATACCTGCAAAATTGATAAGGCTAGTTCAAATGATAATGAAAAATTCTAGCGCTAAGGTCATTACAACAGAGGGAGCCACAAATGAGATCAAGATCGAGGTAGGAGTGAGACAGGGTGACGCGTTATCATCAACGTTATTTAATATCTCTTTGGACGGAGTAGTACGAACTAAGGATTGTTTACCGGTAAACCGGTTAACCAGTAAACTGACCAAAAAACGTTCGGTAAATTTACCGGTAAATTACAAAAAATTACCGGTAATTCGGTAAATAAAAAATCCATACCAGAAATTTTTATCTACGAAATATTGTGTTTATAGATATGTATTTAAAGGTCTAAAGTCTAAAGAGACATTGAAAATAAAAAAAAAGGAACAATATTCCCACTTATTAATTTTAAGAGAGATGTTTTTTGTTTAATTTTAATTTAAACTTTCTTGAGATTGAGAACCGCTGTAATGCCCTAGAATAGCGAATATAGAAAAGAAACTGACAAAAAATGTTGATTAGAAACGTATAACTTCCATTTCACCGAGTTAGTCAGAAAGAGAAGGAATCAAAAAATTCTCAACAAAAAAAAGGAAAAAATTGAAAAAAAAGTCGTATAGAAATTAAAATAAAATAAGTCTCAAACAAGATGGATAACGAAAAGCAACGCCAAGAAAAGCGAGATTAATGTTTATTTGTTGCCAGGATGATTGCTAGGACGGTAGGAAGCAAAACACCCCACTTTTCCTACCTGCCTTTGTCAACAAGTGCAATTTCAATTCTCTCATTTTATGGTTTTTTGTGTGGATTTTATTTATCTCTCGAAAAAAGTTGAGTTAGCATATGTGATTTGTGCTCTGGAGTGTTTTAAGATTTTTAAAAGTTAAAATCGTTTTCTCTTAAAGAGTAAGTAAATGTCTCATTTTTTAATATTTAAAAATAATAATATGTAAGAACAACATTTCACGTATTTAAATTAATAGCAATTTTGAATACACCACATTATGAGAGAAGATTAATGCAACATTGTTGTAAAATAACATTAAAATTCGAACCTTAAATATTTTGTTTTACTTCTTACAACTGTTTAAAATAATGAAATACAAATATTTATTACAAAATTCTAATATTATGCCTTAAGATTGTGTAAAATATGTATTATTCTAGCCTAACTTCTAACCCTATTTTCTTGGAGAATCCCCATTAATGTTACACATGAAAAAAAAATTACCGGTAATTTACCGGTAAACCGGTATTTTCATTTTCATTTACCGAATTACCGGTAAATGAAAAAATCGGTAAATTTACAATTACTAGTACGAACAATTGGAGTTAAGAAAACAATCTCGCAGAGTTCAAATCAATTGAGCATATCTCGACGATGTTGCCTAATTGTAGAACAAGAAAGACGTAGAAGCGTGCCTGACGATACTGGTTAGCGAAGCGAGGGCTTGAGATCAATGAGAGCAAGATCAAATACATGATATGCTCGAGAAAAGGAACCTTCACAGATCACATCAAAATAGGGCCATACAACTTCGAGACAGTAAAGAATTTTAAATACTTGGGAGTGACAATCAACAATGAAAATAAAAGAAGTGTAGAAACAACAGAAAGAATACTAGCTGGAAATAGGGCTTACTGGCGATACAGAAAACTATTAATTGATAAAAACATCAGCAAAAATACGAAAATAAAATTGGACAAAACAGCGATCAGACCAGTAGCAACTTACGGAGCAGAAACGATGTGTTTAACAGCAGGAGACGAAGAGAAATTCAGAATATTTGAAAGAAAAATATTGAAGAAAATTTTGGAGCCAAAAATAACAGACGAAGGGGAGTACCGACAGTTGATGAACCACGAGATAGACAATATTATGGAGAGAGAAGATATCGTCAGGGTCATAAAATCTCAGAGACTACGCTGGTTTGGGCATATACAACGAAGAGAGTCGGAGAACCTTATCAGAAAAGTAAGTGAGTGGAAACCAATGATGGACAGACCAAGAGGCAGACCTAAGGCAAGATGGGATGATCAAGTTTCGTCAGATATAAAAAAACTTGGAATTAAGGAATGGGGAAAGGCAGTAATAAATAGCGAAGAATAGACCAGAATAACACAGAAAGCAAAAAGAGACAACGAGTTATAGTTGAGACTGACCAACACGATGCCAAGCGGAGTGATTCACCGTAGTCCACAGAATCTGAAGAGCTCCTCGTAAAGGAGCGGCTACCAGATTTAGAATGTATAAGCCATATATATATAATATAATATTAATTATTAACTAATACAAAAGTTGTGCTTTATGAAGGTAATAACCTGTGTAAATTTTCAACTCCCTACAATTGCTAAGAAGGTTGATACAAGCAATTAACCCTAAAGTGCTTTATTTTTCATTATTTCGAAAAGTTCGAAAGAAAATATTAATAATTAGCTGTAAAAAGCAACTATTAATTTCATTATAAATTTATTTCGGTTTTAACAAGTTAAATTGAGAAGTTAAATCTTGAAATATATTACAAACAAAGTTGGCCCAGGGACTGTACCTTGCGGGACTTCAATGTTAGTGGTTTTAAAAGAAGATTGACTGTTGTCGACAAAAACACTTTGTTTTCTATTGGTTAAATAAGACCTAAATAAATTTAAAGCATCCATTAATTACCTAATGTTGAAGTTTGTGCAGAAGTTTCAACATATCTAACAGAAGCAACATCAAAATTAAGCAATTTCGTCCTAAGTACAAGTTCATCAATGGTGGCTGTTCAAGCCACTAACTAGGAATTGCTTAACTCGAAAAAAGATAGAAATGAATTCAGAAAGCAAAGCTGTAAAAAAGAACACTCATTGGTGATATAGTCTTTTTCATAATGTTGAAGCTAACATGACTACTAAAATAGTCAAAACTAATCAGCGCTGGATAAAACCAAATATGTTGTTGTGTAGAAAATATTTCATTGATATAAACACGTCAATAAAGCATCATTCTATTCTCTAGATTAATTTTAATTCTGTTCTAGCATTGTGCTATTTCCTAAACACATAATGCATTTGCATTGTAGTTGTCAGTAAATAATATTATTAGTATTATTGTATATAAACGCAAAAATAAAAAAGCTTAAACAATATCGGTACATCCTTTAACAATTAAACGTTCACTAACCACATATTTTCATACTAAACATCAATAACAAGTCTTATAAAATAATAATAATTAATCGAACGATACATAAACTTTATTTCATTATTTTTTAACTTTTCTAGACTAAAGATTTCTTATAAAAATATGTTTTTCTCGGAAAATATCATAAATACATCTAAATAATATCCTTAATATTAAAGAAAAGCTAAATTTAAACAACACCCAGTTAACATAATAAACTAAATTCTTTACCTGAAATAACCTTTAGTATTTTATATTCATTTTATATAAATTGTTTTGACCGTAGCTTCGTTTATTGTAACAGTAGTATTATTCGCCAAAATAATAATAGTAATCCTTTGGCTCCGTTGTTGTATCGTAACTGCAATAAAACAAGATATATCGTGGCAATAACCTCTATCTTAATGTGCCGTAAATAAATGCATATATTGTATGTACGCATTACAAGAAACTTCTCGTGTTAAAGTGCTAAAGTTTAAAGCGCAAATCTGGCAGATATTTCAAGCTTTCGAATCACAGGGAACGGATGGTCCACTGCACGAAACAGGGTTTCAGGTCTCAACATTTTTTTCTTTCTGGCCGCAGGCCAAATCGCGCATAACGAAATAGTTTGTAGGTTTCTGTGCACTTGAACGTGCATTGGAGAAGAATCTGGGTTATTGATGCTTAGAGACGCGTGTAATTAAATAATTTAGTAAGCCATCCGACCGAAATATATATCGTAGCATATGTTCGCTGCTATGTATCGGGTCTGGTATATTTCAAATTATTTCGGAACGAGTCTGAAATATCTATTGCTTAAGTGCTTATGTCAGTAGTTTCAATCAAGTTTACTTCATACACTAGATCTTTCATGAAATGTTGTTTCCGCCGCGTAAGAGATTTAATCAATCATTTAGATTTTAGATAGTAGAAATGTAACTCAATATCACTTGGCATTTTGTATGTAATCTACCATTTATTTTACCCATGGATGTGTACTGTGTGGGTTTGAGAAAATTAACTGCGATAATTTGCAGTAAACTCTAATAATTTGCGATATGCAGAGTGTCAAACATAATTCATTGTCTAGTTATTGGAACTTTTGGATTGGTGGTATTATGGAATAAATAGTAACAAAACCAGAAAATAAGTTCTTTCCAATCCTTTTATTAGTAAAAATATAATTGTCGACCGGTTTCGGCTTATGCCATCCTCTGGACACAAGTAGCTTTTAAATTCTTACTGACGTATTGTGTCCAGAGGATGGCATAAGCCGAAACCGGTCGACAATTATATTTTTACTAATAAAAGGATTGGAAAGAACGTATTTTCTGGTTTTGCTACTATTTATTCCATAATTCATTGTGTTAGGGGTTGTTGTACCATATCGAAGTGGTAGATGCACAACGACTCCTATTGGAATAAATGAGATAGGTGAAACTTCTAAAAATATAGTGAAGTTCCTTAATCTTCCGAATCCAGCGAGATATACTGATGGATTTTTGTCGTTCATCTGCTTTTTACGCTGGAAACCAGGGAGGTGATTTAATTACATTAAGAAAGCAGGGAGGCTGGAAATCATCAGCTGTCGCTGAGGGATACGTTGATGTTTCTGTTAAAATAAAAGAAAGTGCGCAATTATTTACGTCTGACAAAGAATCGAGAGCTGCAACCTCTACTGCGAAAAGTCCTACAAGATGGCCCCTTGATTCATAGTGAAAAGCATCCTGTTGAGTCGACTTTTGTGCTAGAAAATCAAATTGAGGCAAAAGTAGTTCAGGATGAAACAGCAACCAATAACCAAAATATTCTTCTAAATAAACAGTCATCTCTTTTTCTTCAAATGATAATGCCACTGCTACAGTGAAGACATATAATAATTGTCAAAAGCAGTTCAGGATGGAACAGCAACCAATAACCAAAATATTCTTCTAAATAAACAATCATTTCTATTTCTTCAAATGATAATGCCACTGTTACAGTGAAGACATATAATAATTGTCAACCTGGGGATTGGGAGTACCTACCAGGTGCGTCACCGGGGTGGTAGATAGGGGAAAGGCCATCTTTTTAGGGTTCACTCAAGACGAGATGGTTAGTGGCGGCTATAAGTTCGTCCTCTCTGCTTAAAACCGGAATAGGGTGTATGAAGACCGTTGCCGTGAACCATTCATCCTTCGCCGGAGCTGTCGTGTCGTGGCTAAGGGCTTGCCGGGTTCTAAACGATGCCGTTGTTGCTTCGCGCTACCGAAAGCCAACTGTTAAACCAGGTGCCGAAAGGGATAGGGGTCTTGGCTTAACTGCACGGACCGAGAGGAGACAATCTCAATAAAAACCTAAATCCTAAGGTGGCGGACTAGGCTGATGGGATGCGTGGCTGGATGTAAGGCCAGTCTACTAGTCCAACCTTGGGGCATCTGGCGCACCCCATTGTATTTAGCCTTACCTCTGCATGCGGGGCTCTGTGAAGGTGGACCTTTACTTCCCTAGATACTCGTGGGATCAACCATAGAGGAAGGACGTTTATTAGCGGGACGACATCGCTAATAGACAGGAATTGAAGCAGGACCTCCATAAGAAGCCTTCCACTTCCAAAATGAGAGAACCTCACAAGGAAGGAGCAAAACGACTGGAGCAGATTGGGGAACAGGATAGCATCCATCCCCTCTTAAATTACGTAGCACTGTGCAACTCAAGGCCGTTGCACCTGGGAGCACGTGAAATCGAAGAGGGAGACTTACCTAACTTGGGGCCTTCTGATATCCTACACTTTCTGAAAGGTATAGGATTGGAAGGCCGGCTGTAAAACAGCAAGAACAGGGGACAAATAGATCTTTTAGGTCGCAGTGTAATATCACCCTTGCAATATACAACGTGTGTATAAATTCTCGCAAAAGCTACACGTAGCGACATACTTCGTTCGTTTCTGAATCGAAAATCTAAATGGTAAAATATTGTACTATGCTTCATAAGTCCTCACGAGGTTCTTGAAGTTCGGTTTTTAGTTTCTTAATAAGCGTTTGTGTTCGTTATTGTCGGTATAGATAGCTGCAATTTGAATTTAGACGATTCTTATTCCTGTTTCTTCGGAAACAGTTTCTTTTTGATTTAGAGCCTGTTTTCAACATTTCTTCATAAGCATCCTCTCATGAAAAACACATTTGCGACATTGTAGGACAATGACTTTGTATTCTAATTTATTTCAATCAAAACCATTACTGTTCAAATTTGACATTAATCTGAAGTGTTCAATTTTATGCAAGCTCTGCTCTTTTTCGTGATTACTCGTATTCTCTTGATTCGTTTTTCTGTTTCATGTTTTTATCGTTTTCGTATTATTGTTTGTTTTTACAATGGTTTTTACATTTAATGAATATGCGATATGTATATGTATACGGTTTTTGTAATGGAAATGCTAACATGGCAGAACCGGAATATCGCGTACGTTTCCAAACCGAGACATCCTACTGGAAACGTATTTCGACGGCTGGACCAACGTCTACGTGAAACTGGTTCGTTTAAGAAAAGAAATGCCAACGCTGGTCGACCTAGACAACGGCGTACATAACAACTGGAAGAGGAAATTCTAGACTCAGTACATGAAGATCCCTCCGTCAGTACTCGACACTTGGCGTCCACATTCAATATCCGCACTAATAAGATCGTTCATTTGGTTCTATGTGAAAACCTTCTTTATCCATACCATATAATCAAGGTGCAGCCGCTCTATGAAACGATAACATACACCGTTTAAACTTTTGCCATAGTATCTTAAATAGGATTCAAGAAGATGGCGACTTTTTAAGAGGTGTTCTTTGGACCGACGAGTCTATGTTTACCAGAGATGGTGTACTCAATACCCATAATTTTCACTATTGGGCAGATGAAAATCCTCATGCGTTTCGGGAATACGGTCACCAAAGAAAGTTTTCAGTTAATGTTTGGCTGGGTATAATAAATCACCGTGTCGTTGGGCCAATCTATCTGCCCAATCGACTTGATGCCAACGGGTATTTAAATGTATTAGAACAAGTTATTGACGAGATGCCATTGAATATACGCCGTAACATGTTTTACATGCATGATGGAGCTCCGGCACATTTTTCTCGTAATGTGAGAGAGTGGTTGGATGAACACCTGCAAGGTCTCCCAACCTAAATCCTTTAGACTTTTTTGTTTGGGGTTTCATAAAGGTGAAAGTTTACGCAACACCTCCACAAGATGCTGACGAAGCTATAGGACGAATTAACGCGGCAGTATTAGAAATTACACCGGAAAGGCTTGAACAAGTAATACAGACAATACCTCGTAGATTGCAAATGTGTTTACAAACAGACGGATATTAATTTGAACATATGCGTAGGTAATAGTGTCGCTAATTTATTACAAGAGATGCGTTCGAAAAATCAAAACTACTAATATTCTGTTTAAAAAAGCTTTCTTATTGCTTTTCCCTATGTATCATTTGTGTTATCCATTTGTCATTTGTAATTCTGGTCTGTCAATTTTGACAAGTATTGTAACTACCATTACGGTAGTATGCGACTACAGTGTTGCCAAATGTATGTTACTTTCAAGTGGCTCCTGAAGACGCATGAAGCATAGTACCATATTTTACCATTTAGATTTTAGATTCACAAACGAAGGAAGAATGTCGCTGCGTATAGCTTTTGCGACAATTTATACACACGTTGTATATACATACATACATACATATAATAATTGTCAAGGGTCCTAAACTACGACTCCGTAACTGGAGGTAACTCGCTTGTTGATGGTTAAATAATTGATAATAAATAAATATATAGGGTACCTACTTGGATTAACCCCTTCGTGTGGTGCACGTTCTAATAAAATCAGGCAACTTCCCTTGTTAAACAGCTACTCTTTATTCTTAACCTTACACTTAGATGACTCGTGTACTACTGTTCTGATTTATCTCTACTCCTCCCCACTTTTTTATATGGCGACTTTGCTGAGTGGAGATAAATCAGTCAGGTTGTACATCTTAACCTAACTTAAAAACTACTTAAAATATTTATAATAATAATTTCATGGCATTATTAAGGACGATTAATCTGACTTTTCGACGATTTCAATTTCACTATATGGCCATTTTTTGCACCATTTATTATACATTTGTGTTAGAGGTTAATTTTAGGTTAGTTATGTTGTTAGTTGCTTAATCAGATTAAAATAAATAATATTTTTCTCAAAATATGTTTGTTAACACTATACTGAGAAAAATGGGCTAAGTAAAGTGTTTACTTGATAAAAAATTATTTACAATAGATAAAGTTTTACTTGGAACTATTCCTCGTTAATTAATACCTGCAACTAAACCAGTTTCCTGAATGCAAGTTGTTACTGTAAATAGTGCTTTTAATTAACGGCTAATTAACAACAGCGTACCTGATAAATTTGTGGTAAGTAAGTATTACTTATGACTACTGGTACTGTATCTAACTACAGCACATGGTCAGTAGAAGTAACAACAATGCTGATCGCTATTAAACTCATGTATTTTCTTAAATTGCTAGCGTCACAAGTATACAGTTATGGCGTGAGAAAGGTCAGCGAAAAGAGTGGCCAAGGAGTACGGCCATTGTAGACCAGTTGGAACGCAAATATATTAAAAATACCGGGTGGTTTAACTCAAGAAGTACGGAGCCTATAAGCAATCGAATGTTTCAAGATTGCAGTTTTAAACCACGTGGCGGGATATTTGAATTCCCCATCATTATGATGATATCTGCGCCCGCTGGTGAGGTTAAAGTGTGGAAGCCGTCGCTAGTCATCCGATAGTCCAAGTGCCATCTGCAGTTAGGGATACCCCGCCGAAGTAGCCGTTTTCGAGGCGATCACCGGATATAACCGCCACGTACGCCGACAGAGGATCAACTCGCCGAGACAACGCCCAGTACAAAGAACCAACAGAAATCGCAACAGTTTACCGCCTAGGTATATTATCTCTTTGTTTGTTATTAGTTGTAACTTCAAAGCCATATTTCTCTTTGTCTTTTGTTTAGATTTCAATAACTAAATAACGTTTCAAGGAGGCCGGCTCCATTTACCTTATCTTTTATTATTGCTTTGTTCATTTTTTTAATTATTAAGGAATATATTTTGTGAGTCATTACCTTGTAAATTGTTTAAAAAAAAAACTATTGTTAAAGTGAAACCAATCTTTCATTCATATCAGGTAGTCACTGTGTTTGTCCTATATAAAATAAAACTATTACTAATAATACTGCTTTTTATTTAAATTTCTATTAAATATTCACTAAACTTCCTCGTTTCCTGCACTACCTATAGTTAAACAACAAGTTTAAGGTAAGTATATTGTATATATTGTATATCAGGTATTTAGTGAACGCGCATTAATGATACTCTCCTTATCACAAGTAATCTAAATAGCTTGTATTAATTATGAAGGTGTGATAGCTGTTATAGAATAGTTCACTCACAGCAATACACCTACTACTTGACAAGGGCAAATCTTTGCTTACCGCAACTACATATATTCTTTGGTTTAACTACTTCAGTTTAATTATCATAAGTAACTTCATAAGTTACCGGGTATGAAGCAGACCGTAAGTAACTTAGATTGCTTCTTGTTAGTATCAGTGTTTAGGATCTCTTTTTTACTAGTGCTAAGTAATCTGTGCTTTTGACCCCTATCCAGCTGAACACAGGTGGTATCGCCTAAGTTATATTTTTAGCTTGTCAGGCCCCCGCAGAGCCAAATCTGCCTCCTAATCAACATTACGACCCCGGAAAAAACCGATTATCGTAATTGACTAGAGCGAGATTTGAACCCCGGACTCCGCACTGATAGTCAAGCGTGCAAGCCACTCAACTACCAGCCAGGCAATTACTTACGATAATTGTATTTTTATTTATGATTATTAATTTTTTTTTTCTCAGTGTATTTTTTCTTAATTGTTTACTCCGTAATGATTTTTGATATTGTTGAATTTTTCTTCTGTTGGTAAGTTTATGGTTATCGGTCAATCAACAAAAATGAGTTGAATCGCCAAACGTCAAAACACTTATACAAGCTATATTACCAACCTTTCTCAATCCCGCATAAAAATCACCACAAACAGTGTCACAAAGTGGAAAAACAGTGTGACAAAATGGAATTTTGTTACACTGTTTTGGCCGTCTTCACACATTTATCTACCAACTGTATAGTTTCTCCCTTCCAATTTTTTTTTCATTGAATCAAATCGTCGGCATCGTCATTTTAATCGTATTCACTTGCTCGATTATCTACTTTTCAATTACTTATAAATTGGTTCGTCCGAGACGAGACCACGAAACAATTCCGAGATAATTAAGGTCGTGACTTGACAATTCGTTCTAACGAAATTTTACCGAGGTCTTTTCGCGTCTATCGGCCGCTTACAAATCGAGTTTAATTGCCATACGATGTTTATGTTATGCAAACAGATCGTTGCTCTCAACTTTACCATTATAATATTATTAGCGTTCCGAATCTAGTTAGTCTACATACATCCGTAGAGGTACAAATGTATGTATACAAACACGTATGTTTGTTTTAGATACGGGTTAACGCATTGATATGTAAATAAACTTCGATAAGCGCGGCTTGCATATGCATACTACTATTTTTAATATTTATACATTACATTGATTACAAACGCTTCCTGTTAAACTAGATCACGTAAATATGATGCTTAATTTAAATTATAGATTCTTAACGCGTTCTATGCATGAATATTTCATTCATGAAACATGTAATTGTGTAATAAATGCTGTGCAGTTATCTATGCATGTAGGAACAGGTAATGTTGTAACATAGATTGTTAAACTATATTACTTATCAACGTATTTATGCCATTTTATTATATGTAGGTGAAGAAAAAACGAAAAGGCCTCAGTGATAGTACTTTATACACATACATACAGTATGTATAGCGATGAGCTTCCATTAAAAGTTTAGAAAGAAGCTATATAAGATGAATTACGTTAAAGGCTCTGCTCCGATAAGCCATTGAAAAGTGCCCCTAAAGCTATCGGGCTGAAATTAAAGCAAATGAGTACTACTGTCACACATACTCAAATACCAAAATTAGCTCAATCGATGCCACCCCATTCGAGATATTAGCATAAGGGTGGAAAAATTCAATATTTTTTTTCTCAGGAATTACTTAAGCTATCACGTTCAAAAAAAAACATGCAAGTAAACACTGATTATGGGCATTCTATAAAAAATCAAGAACTAATTCCCTCCACTCAGTTTAAAGTTATTATTATTTTCCCCTTTTTAGGGGTGGTTTTTTTGAGTTTGGTTCAAGGTACCAACTTGGCTTTTTGTTATATTAGATCATATGCATTTAGGTTTATTATATATTTTTTTCAGTTTTTTCTGTGTGGTAGAACATTAAATAAAAAATAAAATCTCTTTGAATGATTTTAGTAGGAGCAATTTGTTATTGGTTATTTAGCGTTAAAATAATTATTTATCGATTAATTTCAGGATTATTTGTATAAATGTTCGCCCTGTTAGTTATAAAAGCACCGAAATATACAAAACAATATGTAACAATAAAATAATATTTAATTCCGTACAGGCAGTTCAAAGTTGTTATTATTTTTCCTTTTTGAGGGGTGATTTTTTTGAGTTGCGTTTAAGGTGCCAATTTGACTTTTTATTATATGTACATGAGTGTATAATTATATTTGGGTTTATTATATATTTCGTCAAGTTCTTTCAATGAAGTAATACAAATAAAAAAAAAACCTCTTTGATCTTAGCAGCAGCATTGGGTTATTGATTACTTTAAGGATAAAATTCAAATTATTCATCGATCGGATTTAGGATTATTTATATGTATGTACATTTCAGCCCTAGTATCTATAAACGCATCGACATATAAAAAAGAATAATGTAACAATAAAATAATATTTAATTCCGCACACGCTGTTCGAAGTTATTTTGTCCTTTTGGGGGATGTTTTTTCAAGTTGGATTTAACAATTCGACTTGATTTTTTGTTACCTATAAATCTATGCGTTTTGGTACAATATATATGTTTTTATATGATATAACTTATTAACATAAATCAATCAAATCTCTGTTAGATATTTATTGTTCTAATAACAATATAATTCTATCCACATTTGTTATTGCAACAAGCTATGTATTTATAGTTGTTATGATTTTCTTAATGTTGAACAGAACCGCTATTCGTATTTTACTTTTGTTCTAACTGGCAAATAGATATATACATTTATTATACATATTTCTTTAATCAATGTTCTGAGACGTGCATAATTTGTTTTAATATGACAATTATTTGATTGTGAGAGTTTGGAGACTGTTGTTTAATGTAATTTCTTTATGTAGAATAAACAGCAGTGCTGTAGAAAGTAAGTTAAAATATGTTCTCACATAAGTGTGTTAATCGCGGTGGTTTGCTAATAAAAATATCTGGAAGAAAAAAACTTAAACAAATAAATAAACGATGAAGATGAGAGAAATACTTATTTGGAGCTATTCATTCTTCCCAGAAGAATCAGTAAAGGTTGTAAATAAAGAGCATACTTCTCAGTTCATATGACGTCACTTGTAAAGAATTTATTAGGAAAAAGGTATATAGTAAATCCAAATGCAGGCATTACTATACAGCAAAAAGTCAAGTTGGAATCTTAAATTCAAAAAACCACCCCCCAAAGGGAACTTTGACCTTCGTGTACAGAGCTAAATATTATTTTATATTGACTATGAATACATATATGTTAATAATAAATGCAACAACAGATAATATATTATATACTAATATACTACTTATTATTATTTATTCTTACAGAATTATTTTTATAGCTCAGTGCTTTCAAAACGACTAGGGCTGAAGTGTACAACATATAAATAGTCCTGAAACCGCTCGATGATTTTTCGTTTTTATTTGCATGTTCCACCACACAGAAAGAACTTAAAAAAATATATAATGAACCCAAATACATACATTACTATATAACAAAAAAATCAGATTGACACATTAAACTCAACTCAAAAAAAAAACCGCCCTTCAAAAAGGAATAATAACAATAGCTTTCAACTGCGTGTACGGAAATAAATATTATTTTGTTGTTATAATTTTCTTTATTATATTTCGATACTTTTATAACTACTACGGCTGTAACATACAAACAGATAATCTTGAAATTGATGCATGAACAATTGTTTTAACCCTAAAATAAACAATAACAAATTGTTCTTACTAAGATCATTCAAAGAAATTTGATTTTTTATTTACATGTTCTACCACACAGAAAAAACTGAAAAAAATATATAATAAACCTAAATGCATACGGTCTAATATAACAAAAAGCCAAGTTGGCACCTTGAACCAAACTCAAAAAACCACCCCTAAAAAGGGGAAAATAATAATAACATTGAACTGAGTGGAGGGAATTAGTTCTTGATTTTTTATAGAATGCCCATAATCAGTGTTTACTTGCATAATTTTTTTGAACGTGATAGCTTAAGTAATTCCTGAGAAAAAAAATATTAAATTTTTCCACCCTTATGCTAATATCTCGAATGGGGTGGCATCGATTGAGCTAATTTTTGGTATTTATAGTATGTGTGACAGTAGTACTCATTTGCTTCAATTTCAGCCCGATAGCTTTAGGGGCACTTTTTAATGGCTTATGGGAACAGAGCCTTTTCAAAGTGTTTTCCATTTGCCTCTAAACAGTTTAAAAGATTCTTAAATAAATTAATTAAAAAAAAGTAGAAGGCTGTACCGAGTTTACGTAACACTCTGTACAAATCATGATAGAATAGAATAGAATAGAAAAGAGTAGTTTTATTATTGCAGTGTTTCAATACAAATGGAACAATGCAAACGTCAGGTCGAGAACAAAAATTTATAAATGTATATTTGAGGTTAGAAATTCCTCTATATTGTATGGCTCTATTTCTAGTAATAATTTGTATACATAAATTTTTAAATGTTGACAATTTTTTTACAGTTTTAATATGCGATGGCAATTTGTTATAGAACCTCAAGCAATGATATTCTAAATTGTTCTCACTTAGTGTGAGTCGATGCTTGGGGTAGTGATAATCATTTTTAAACCTTGTAGAATACTCATGTTGTAATTCATTATCCTCGAATAAGTATTTGTTTTTAAATAAGAAGATTAGCAATTCAAAAATGTAAATACCATATACAGTTAAAATGTTAGTTTGTTTGAAGAATCCTCTGCAAGACTGAGAGTACTCGAGTTTATTAATCACACGTAAAATCTTTTTCTGTATCAAAAAAAACTCTGTTTAAGTCACTACCACCACCCCAAACAACGATTCCATATTTTATGTTTGAGTAGCAGCATCCACAGCACATGCCAACTTACTATATCTCTAAGTCGACGAATCGCAAAGCAATAGCTACATAGTTTTTTACAAAGTACATTGACGTGATCTTTCCATTTTAAGGTTTCGTCGACTGTAAGACCCAGCAGCTTAACACAAATGCGGACGGGATATTCACAGTTTTTAATATTCACAGCTTCTGGAAGAGTTTGAAATTTGTTACATTTGAAGAAGATGACATTTGATTTATCGTGGTTAATTTTAAGCTGGTTGATAGTTAACCACTCCTCAATTGTATTTAGATAAGTGCTGCCTAGATCGATAACTTCATCTAGTGTACTACCAGTGATTAAAAAAGTAGTATCGTCCGCATAATTTACAGTTGAAAAGTTACTTACAAGAGAGGTGGGCTTGATATTATAAATATTATTAAAGTAAACGATAAATAGTAATGGACCTAGTATGCTACCTTGCGGCACACCTTTTGTTATGGTCATGTTATCTGAAAGAGCAGCCTCATTTTTAATTTTAACATGCACTTTTTGTTTACGCTCGTTTAAGTACGATGAAAACCAAGCTAAAGCGTTACCTCTTACTCCATAGTGCTCAAGCTTCTGTAAAAGTATGGAATGGTCTATGCTATCAAACGCTTTTGACAGATCTAATAAGTAAGCAAAAGTTATTTGTTTATTCTCCAAGGCATTTAAAATTCCGCTTGTTAGTTCGAAAAGTGCAGTTTCCGTATTCTTACCCTTAATGAAGCCATGCTGACATTTGTTTATGATGTTAAACTTATTGAGAAACCCCAACAATCGGTTGTATGCTACTCTTTCAAATAATTTAGAAAAACTTGTTAATAGACTAATAGGTCTGTAGTTTTTCAAATTGTCTACATCACCGGATTTATAAATTGGAACAACCACAGCTTGTTTAAGTGAATCCGGAAAAGTTCCAGTTGAAAAAGATTCATTTATAATGTGTGTTATTGGTTCTACGAAACTGGAATAGCATTTTTTTAAAGAAACTACTGAGTATATTGTCAATACTCGACGATCTACAGTTCTTTAAGGATTTAGATATTACTGATAGTTCATTTGCATCTGTTGGTTGAAAGTAAAAAGAATAAGGGTTATTACTTGTATTTAAATTGGAATCAGAGTATTGTGTATGAGCTGTGAATTTATCTGTAGTGAGAAAAGTATGGTTGAACTGATTAGCAAGATTTTTAAGATTGAAACAAGTAGGGTGGGTAGAACCAGTACTCCCACCAATGTGAGAACGAACAACATGTCAAATGTCCCTACTTGGGTTAGCTGCTGATAATAGCTCATGGTCATGATAATCTCGCTTCGAATCAATTATTGCGTTGTTATATATGGTCTTATAAAATAATTTTGCGTTATAGAATAGTATATTAAAGTACGAGTTTCATAAGGCATGATTTTGCCGCACGAGTTCAAGTTTAGAAAACGAGCCGCAGGCGAGTTTTCTAATGAACGAGTACGACAAAAAGCCTTATGAAACGAGTCCTTTATACTATTTTTTCTATTTTGCATTATAAATTGATAATAAATACTTAAAAAATTCTCATTAAAAATGTTGAGTTTTATTTTTATATGAAGTTGGTCACATGACATACGATTGACATTTGACGAATTCAAAATCAAATTCGGCTATTTAAATTGTTTAAACAATATATTTCATAATATAGTCTCTGTAAACTGTAAAAAATGAGTGATACTGAGACAAATTTATCTTGTACGCCACCACAACTGCGTGAAATTGCGGATAACGCCGTCATAAATTTATTACCGAAAAAATCAAAAGCAGTATATGAAAAATGCTACCATCAATTTGAACTATGGCTGTACAGAATAATGTCAACACAATATCTGAAAACATTTTATTGGCATATTTGAATTACAAGATAAAAATAAGAAATCTTCTACCTTATGGTCTATGTATTCCATGCTTCGTTCTTGCTTTTCCATTTATAAAAATACAGACATATCAAAATATATTAAATTACAAGCCTATTTAAAACGATTCTCTGAGGGATACGAGGCTAAGAAATCTAAAATTTTATGCATTGAAGATATTAATAAATTTATAGAAGAAGGTTCTGACGCATTGTATTTAGCAATAAAGTACGATATTATTTGCAAAATGTAATTTTTATGTAATGGATTTAATTTTAGATCGTTTTAATAATGGTTACACAGGTGCCTGTAGACGAGATAAATTAACAAATTGTCCATACATGATTTAGAATTTAAGAGTGATTATTTTGGTGACAGTACCTAAACAAAAAATAATATCGTAAGAGTTTTTGCAATTACGGATGAAATGGATTACTTTAATTAAAAAATATGTCGCCCTGCGACCAAAAAATATTAATCATTCAAGATTCTTCCTTACATATCGCAATGGTTATTGTATATCGTGCTCGATTGGAATTAATACGATTGGCAAAATGCCTAAATTAATAGCTGATTTTCTAAAATTGCCCAATTCAGAGCTTATACTGGACATTGCTTCAGACGTTCTAGTGCTACACACTTAACAGACGCAGGCAGTGATTTGCTGACTATAAAACGTCATGTGGATGGAAGTCATCTGCGGTAGCTGAGGGTACATCGAAACATCTATTAAAAGTAAAGTGGCTGTAGCGCAGCAACTTATCAGGGCCAGTACATCTGTCATTTTAGGTTATATCATCGAATGATTCTCAATCACAAGAGTCTACCATTAAAGCCAATAACATAACTCAGCAAAACTTTGTTACGAAGAATTTGCCTGGCATAACAATACATGCTCAAGATACTTGTTCCGTCAGTGTAAATGTATACAGTAATTCCACGTTTCATAACAATAACAATGTAAACTAAATTTGTATAGAATTTTTGATTAAAGTATTTACAATTTACATGCATTAAACGTCAATTTTGCTTTCTGTCATATGTATTCAATACAGCCAACCTATAGAAATGAAAAAAGGCGTATCACAATGAAGCACTTTTCGATACGCAAAAGCGTGTTACAATTGCGTTTTTATGAACGTAAAATAGAAAAAAATTATTATTTTACAACAATTTATAAAAACTATTTTTCCTATCTGTCACTGTTTACGAATTACAGAGGAATTCCCTAGTGAAACATGTTAGTCCTGGAGCCAGTAGCCTACGTTTCATTAACACTGTTAACGACGAATTAAATGGGGGAAACACCTTTAACATTAGCAGTTAATTCCTACAAGCTATCTAACTGTTGAGACTGGGCCCTATGGTATTTGATTGCGACTTGCCGCAGACTTAGAAACTAATCTCCTTCCTTGTCCGAGTTTCCCATTCAGCATCCAGTATGCCAATTTCACGCTAAGATGAGATTAATAAACACTCTTAATGTTGATGTCTCATTTATAATTTTATTAGCAAGCACTTTTCAATATATACGTTTGCTGCAAATATTAAATTTTATAGTGAAATCTGACGCAAACTCTTGCGTCTTCTCAATTTCGCTAAATTTTCCACAAGGTGAGTTTAATTTAAATCCGCTTGAAAATATAAAACGTTGCAGAGGGCCACACTGAACAATTCACTTACAAGTGCGCTCAGTAAAGAAAATTCCATTTATTCGTAGTTCGTTTATATTGGTATTAATTTTGGCAACAAATTCGACTGGCACTTTCACGTTCATGTATGTGCGTGTAGTTGGTGCAAAAGTTATTTATAAAAATAAAATTCTTAATACATTGTTTAAACTGTATTCGTTTGAAGTTCTGCTGTATTGTGTGGGACTTGTATGTGGTATCGAGGCACCGTACTTGCATATTTTATACGGCATGTAAGTCTATAGTTCTTCATGTTACCAAGTGACTCACTTTTGGTCGTCGTCCACACTTTCGTATATTTAGATTACGTTAGGGTTGAGGTAGCTGTAAAGGCTTATTTCACCGACATTTTTTCAGATCCTTTGTGATTCCTTTTGTCCTAGAAGGCGCTTTCTGACATTGTTTTTAATTAGTTCTATTAATTTGGCTCCATTGGCTCCATTATGTAGCTATTTGCTATGGGGTTCTTTGAAACCGGTACCAGATCCTCGCAATAGCACAGAAAATTCACTGTGGTTTCTTTCCTGTCTTTGCAGGATTTAGGTCTACTTTGTAACATTTAAAAGTTTCTATAGGTAATAATTAAATATGATGGCTATGAATATATCGTCTAGATTAAAATAGAGGCAGTTTCCCGCAAATACCGACCTTAAGTCGATGAGATGACGCTTGGATCTTGGATGGATCAATGTATTCCTCGAACCAAACAAGCATACCGAGCAGATTGCTCGTGTTTTAAGTTTTTTTTTTATGTGAGGTGCAAATGGCATATGCTAAAACGCAGTAATCTAAGTTAAAAAGCAAGAAATATCGTTCAATAATTTCATCGTTTATAAATTCATCTATTATTTTGAAACAAGAATGATTCTTCGTAACAATTTCATCGAATTTATAAAGTTATCTATACTATTTGGAAAAGAATAAGAATTTTCAACCGACCACGTGGTGGCAGGATACATTTGGACACCGTGAAAACCGATTAAAAAGCGAGTCCAACGTCGTGTCCAGATCACAATAATCCGGGAACCAAATTATCGAAATTATTCATCCCGAGGACGCAATCTATTCCTGGGGGGCTCCACGCGATAGCCAAACCACCAGCTAAGTCTATTTTTCCTTTAATTTAAATTATAACCTAGATATATTTCATATTCAACGTTCAACATATCACCATTTACATAAAAAAAGGAACAATCAAGAGAATTCTTTCGTCAATCAACGTTTCACGTATTTTTTCATCACATTAAAATTATTGTATATTCAATGTGAAAAAGTAAGGCCGCTTTACATTCAAATTTACTATGTCATACATTTCCTCATGCAATAATTAAATATTTTTACCACAAATTTGTATTCATATATTAACCTTTTTTTTCCAATTTCATTATGTGAATAACTTAATAACAAATAACAAAAAAAAAATTGTGGCGCTCAGAGAAATTCTTGCCAATTTAAGTTTGAACTTCCGACCCAACTCTCCGTTTATATCTGGCTACCGTAAGCATGGTAAGCGCTATTTAGTAGCGGTTATAACATTTAGTTCACAATAACTGACATGTCATGACACAATATAAGCCTATAGTAAATTCATGAATTCACTTACACTTGGATACTCGAAAAAAACCTCCGTACATCTCTTGTTGTTTATGCAAGCATAGTACAAGAGAACTAATATAACAACATAACCTCAATAACAAACATAAACCAACAAACATGTTATTTATTGTTCGATTCAATCAATCCTTTAATTGTAAAATAGGATTTTAACAGAACTAACAAACATTCCTGATGATGGTCTAGGCCGAAACTAGTATCGAACAGCAGTTTTGTGCTACTTTACCTACTATACATTTAATTTATTATCAGTGGTCTCTATTAAATTAGATAATCGTATAAAATGAGGAAAATTAGTAGTCCTTTCCATTTTATTTAATTTATTCACTACCTTTTGAGAAAAACTCTAAAAACCCTTAATTTTTAGGGCTACATTGGTCACTGACATAGACACAAATTAGGCACATAACTATATCTTTCAAAATGCCTTAAGAGCTGTTTTAATCAATCACTCGTCATTCCCAGCAAGCAGTTAAGAGATTTCGTGTACCACGTTCTACATTACATTCCAAATATGTAGGTACACATAGTGATAAGCTTGATAGACCGCTCGCAATAGTATTTGAGAAAAATTGATTGCCAAAGCAGTTTTAAATGCGGCGGAATCTGATGTTTCGTTCACAGAAAGTGTTCTGAAAGATTTTGTCGAACAGTACATTAATCGAAAAGGAGTTGTAAGACAATTCCGATGAGACGAACATGACACGACAACTTGGGATATCAAAGAGTTTTAGTATATGAAGCTAAGTATTTACATCCAGATTGGAAGGAGGTCCAGAAGGTGCACCCTACAACCATACAAAATCTGGGCACTTTGATTCAGATGTCTTCGAGGATTAGTTTCCCCAGATGGCTTTAGTTATTATAGAAGAAAATTATACAAAATTGTTGTAGGTTCTGGATTGGTGAATTTAATGTGGACGATTAAAAGCAAAAAAACACTGTTGTGCATCCAGTCCTCAGTTTTTTTATTGTAATTACGACCGGTTTCGGACTATGCCATCTTCAGGTATATACGGCATGAATACAATATAACACATAATAATAGTATAAATATAAATCTAAAAATTCATTATACCTACAAACGTCAGTGGACATTTAAAGCTATGTCACCAATACCAAAATTTTAATTTTTTATGTTGTAGGTATATTGTATGAAGTAACACTATTAATTAATAAATAAAAGCCCAACATAGCACCCTCAATATATGTATGTATAAGCTGTTCTGGTTTTTGTCAGTATCTATATAACTTCCTTTTAAAACTGAAATAGTTTAGGTCATCGTATCATGCAAAAGAAAATATTTGGTGCCAATAGAACAAAGCTTTGATATATTATACTGGTGGTTGTTTGAACAAAGTATGTTTAACATTAGACACAGAAGATAATTGATTATTTTTTAACAAAGAAAGAATCAATTGAGAAAAGATGATTTTAAAAGCTAATTGAATGGCCAGTTTCTCAGACTTCTCACAATTTTGGATTTTTTTTGACCACTTCTAATCTTAAAGATATAAATACCCATAAAATAATCTTGAACAATTAAAATAACAAATCGTGACCAGTGCAATGAACACAATTTCATCATTTTTTATAGTCTCAATCACGAAGAATGCTTTAGGGATGAGTATTTTTAAATTCTGTGTAAATTCTATAAAAAATAAAATATATCTGCATCTAAGATAAAAGATGGAGAATATAAACGATATCTATTATTAAAGTTTAGAAATTTCCAACATATGTGCGCGTTGATATTCGACCTTCGCTGCAACATATTTCAACGCATTGTCACTTTACTACCTCGCAAAATCGTGAAATAAAAGCACGTCAGTCACTGCAATATATTTATTAATTTATGTCTATGGAAGTAACGTGCACACATCTAAATTTATTGACCAAATTATCGAATCCACTTACGTAATACTGAGACTTATATTGCGAGATGAATACGCAAACAGGTTTTGGTTTATAAATTTATCGAGCAACTATACACTAACTAACTATATGTAAGATCGTTTTAAACATTCACCCACGCCCATCTTAAATTTGTAATTCGTGAAGGATGATATAAATAGATCAAACCTGTTTGCCATGCAAACGATATGTCAGTTACGCTTGTATTTATGTCTCCGAGCATTTCATCGAGTGCACTCGTAAATAATTTTTGATGGAAATTTTCATATCTTTAACGATTATTTAATAGTGAAGTGTGACATGATACCGAAAGTGTGCCAGGAATATAAAAATTATGTCAATATATTGCCAAAAGATCCATAAAACTCGTTTTCTTTTCTTCGTTCAAGTGAATAGTTCAGATTATGTCATGTACTTACACAAATTAAGGAAACATTCTTAGATAAAACTTTCATTACACTCCTTATCAGATGATATCTCTCTTCTTAGAATGTGCAATTGTATAGATCGCATTTAGATTAGGATAAAGGAGATGCTCACAAAGGGGCTCTTCTAAAAGTTAGCTTTTCATGTCCGTTGTAATCTACTTTATCCTAAAAAATACTCTCTAACTTTGTCTTGCTAATTAGATTTATGATATTTGAAAACCCGGTGTATTATATCCTCAACAAAATGCAGAGTCAACCGTGCACAATTATTGACACTATATGAGCAATATTGGTTTGACTGTGTGAAGCTTCGGATTGTGTGATGAAGTATACCTCTCTGACACTGACGTACCATCTTCACTGAAATTGGGGACTCAAACACAGCTCAGAGCAATATTAGTGGAAAAGAAATTATAAAAATTACAGACGGAAAAAAATCCTTATGAGTAGAGATCGGACTATATGCAAAGTGCATATATTTTATTTTTTGCATATCTTTAATTATAGTCTATATGTAGACGTATTACACTTATTGAAGTTAATTAGCGCTAATTAGTGATTGCATATATTGCATATTTAGGCATTTCTATGCATATTTTTACAAAAGTTGCATATATTGCATATTTAAGCTTTTTCTTATCCTTTCTATTAGTAAAAATTCCTAGTAATTCCTAATGAAGATCGACAACCCACAATTCTCAGAACGATAAATCTTTTATATCGGTTTCTCTAATGCTTTTTTTCCAAGAACTGCACGTGTTTAATTTCACCTAGCAGAAGGGATGTGGTAAATACGTTTTATTATTATTAATTCCCAAATAAACTATTCATTCATTGAATATCTTTGAGCGAAACAGTATGTAATTGTGTTACGTTTTTAAATACTCTGCGTACATACAATGAGTATAGCGAACAAAATTTCTTTATGAATTAAGCCATATCCTGAACTGGTAAAAGATAGCGACAAAATATTTTGTCGAGCCTGCAGTAAACTGGTAAGTTTAATTTTACTAAAAGCTTTACAATTGTTTTTAAATTCTTTAACTTTTGATATAAAATGACAATTGTTGTTGTAGGTGTCTTCTGAGAGAAAATACCTGATTGATCAACACGCTAAAACTCCATCACATATTGGAAAATGTGAAAAACTAAAGCGATCCGCATGTGTGCAGCAATCTATACGTCAATGGTAGCATCAACTTCACGAAACTCAGAACAAGAAGAATATAATACGGATCTGTGTAACGCATTAATTTCGTCTAACATACCATTAGCAAGATTAAACAATGTTAATTTGAAATCATTTCTGCAAAAACATTGCAAACATAATATACCTGACGAAAGTACCTTACGGAAAAATTATGTCACATCTTGTTACCAGCAAACAATAGCAGAAATTAAATAATTGGTAGGGAATAATTTATTTATATCATGGTAGATGAAAGTACGGATAAGTGCAGCCGTTATATTGCCCATTTGTTAATAGGAATTCTTAATGAAGATATTGTAGGTAAATCATATTTAATTTATTGTAAAGAACTTCAAAAAACAAATAATGTGACAATTGCCCAACTCGTTCAAGAAGGTTTGTCAAATTTCTTTTTACCTGGAAGTATACCTTGTGAAAAATTTTTACTAATGTTGTCCGACGTTGCACCATACATGATAAAAGCCGCGCAAAATTTTAAATTTTTTTATAGTAACATTATTCATACCACTTGTTTAGCTCATGGATTCAATCGTGTAGCCGAAGACATTGGGAATCAATTCCCTTTGATTAATGATTTAATTAGCAATGTCAAAAGAGTATTTTTAAAAGCACCTTTACGAATCCAATTTTATAAGGAGCGACTTCCCGGTGTTAAGTTGCCTCCTGAACCGATTATTATGAGATGGGGTATATGGTTAGAGGCTGCAATTTTTTTCGCCGATAATTTTGAAGGAATAAAAAATGTAATTCTTGAAATCACTGCCGACTACATTGCTCTAGAAAACTGTAAAAAGATAGTAACATCAACAGAATTGCTACAAAACCTTTTGCATATTAAGTCAAATTATAGCTTTGTTTCAAGTTCCATTCGTAAATTAGAAACGCAAGGGATGTCGCTCTCGGAATCAGTCGAAATAGTAGACGAATTTGATATGCTATGTAAGAAGGTTAAGGGTACAATAAGTAATTCTATATAAAATTATATAGAAAAAGTGATAAATAAAAATGCGGGGTATTTGAAATTGAGGAAAGTTAAGAAAATTTTGGAAGGTGAAACAGTAAACGATTTCGACTTTAATTTTAATTTAGAATGTATTGCAAAGTTAAAAATGCACCAATTACATCTGTGGATGTTGAAAGAAGCTTTTCTATTTCGAAACATATGTATTCTGATAGAAGACAAAACTTTCATTTACACAATTTTGAAAAACATTAATTATAAATTGTTTTTGAAGTACGTTGTGAAAAAATTTTGTGCAATAAAGTTAATGTTTAAATTTCTGCTCTTATTTTTTTTATGTAAAAATTTTGCATATTGTCGCAATTTTTTTGCGTATATGCCCCAGGTTTAAGCATATTTTCTCAAAAATCGATGCATATATTGCATATTTTCCATATTTTCCAGTTAGAGCAGTGCAGAGAAAATGGAGGTAATCATTTGGGTGATGTTATTTTTGGTTCATAATTCTTTTTTCGAATTTTTATATACATCTTGAACTTCCACTGTTTCTTTTGTAAATAAAAAAAAAATAAAATATTGTGTGTATTCATTGAATTATTCCATTTCAAAAACATTCAGGTTTCTCTGCCGGACTTTGTATTATTAAGCTCCACATAAATGGGGATATAACTCCCCCCTGGGGGCATTCTCTAGTCGTACTAACTGAGATGATATTATGGCCCACCTCCGCCACCACCGACCTGGTACACCATCTACCTCCTCCCTGTTAATTAATAATGTACCGTCAACACTGCACATGATTGTATTGTATTGTATTACATTCGTATAAATAATACCTATTGTGACTTTGTATCTGTCAAATTCCAACCGATTGTTAAACTATTATCTTCTGTTTCCTTATATCCACTTCTCTTCTAATATCAAGTAATCCTTTTCCCATTAAGATGACTTCTACCTGAAACTTCCACTCATTCCAATCGTCATTGTTTGATATGTTTATTGCTACTACATTTTCTGATGTCTCCAAACTTTTTATATTCTTTTATTTGATCCCATAATCTGTAGTAGAGTAATGCATGAACTGTACGATAGCAACTGTTTTCATAAAAGAAAGCAAACACTTTTGACTTTTTCCTTCTGATTTCTTCACAAAATATGTTCCAAACTGAGCTATATTTTAAATATACATGACCCATCTGTAAGTAATTGACCTAAAAGCACAGCTTACTCCTTGAATCAATACATCGAACGAAGGTCGAATTTATCAATCCCGTTCTAAAAGGATTTTCAGTAATAAACAAATTCGGGGACCCTGAATTCTATTGTACGCTATTACTCATTTAACTAATGGAACCGTGAAAGCCGACAAACCACTAATAGCATCGGTGCGTGTCAGAATCTACATCTTAACGCCTAGGCCTGTAAACGTGTTAATTTAAGGTACCATTTGCTTCGATTGAAAGAATCTTGTTTACTCTAACTAAAATATATAGTGTACGTATCTACATGTGGTTAGGTACACATGTCGTATATTGTACGTGAAATAAACTCTTACGAAATTGACTGTAAATGAAAATTTAGTGTGAGCTGTGTGAAATAATTTCGTCGATATACTTCCTTCGTTGTTAGACCTACATCAATCTTAGTCCATGTTTAAGTTGCAACTTCGTAGAGGAAGGTTTTTATTTGGACTTTGATTGTCACTTGGAATCGACGGTAAAATCACGGTGAAAAGTGTGTCCGAGTTGAAACTTTGTTGGCAACTACTTCTTGCTGTGGTTATATTTAAGTGTTTCTAAAAGACCTTTATAAAACTCTGCCATATTCCTTATATCCAAAATAACTCGACCTAAGTAAGGATAAAAAGTATCTAAACATTTAACATTTTTTTATAGATATTTAACATGTGTTAATGTTGATATCAAGTATCTAAAGTGCAAAATCCGCGCGCTGTTTGAATTAATTGTATTGTATGAAATGCCAGATAAAAGTGATTTTATTACTCAAAGTGTTGTGGACCTCGGCTGATAATCTTCAAGTTTATAACGATGAAATAGATCACTTTTACCTTTTATCTCCCAATAATTTTCGAGCGATCTGGAACTCTTTAGAGTAACCGCATAGTTTTATGTTAACAACTAATGTTAGGACTAATATAAATAATTAATGGGAGTTCATAAACACTTAAAAAAAAAGCAGGGAATTTTAGTCATTTAAAAGTATAAATATGCATGCAAAACTTAGGATGCATTCCACCTAATTTGAGGGAAAAATGATAAATACCTTATAAACTGGGGTAATTTTGCAAGGTAAATGCGCTTTTGAGTAAAAGTACAACGTTTCCCTAATTTGCCTTTGTCTCTGTTTCTCTTCATCGCTGTGTTGAAGAAACACAATAAGCGGGTCAAATGGGGTGCAAAGGATATCTAAATGTGCTTTGAGCTTAATAATATTTATAATGTTAATGAAACTGGAGTCCACAAAGTAGATTCAATGCCACCTGAACTTTAGCACCAATTCTCAAGAATTGTGGATTAAACTCCTGCTGCATCAATTTCAGAAATTAGAAAAGCTTCTTTCAAGATTTTCCCCTATACACTGTTGAAAATATTACGGTGTTGGCGTTAATTTTGCGCTAGTCAAATATTTTAGTGTTGATTTTTCCAAACTTTGCCAGACGAGTTGACTACGCGTATTTAATAGAACAGAAATTACTAGAATTTCGTGTGAATTCTTTGTTCAGATATGAGGATTGACTATTTTTCTAGACATCCAGAAGCGTCAACCAATCAGAATTTTTCCCTCGAATAGAAATATAGAAACCCCACCTATTCTAATACAGTAGTGCATTATACGCACCACCTGCATTGCACGTGTATCTGTTTTCGTGTTTAATTCTCCGTATTAACAAATCCAAACAAACCACCAAATGTGACTGACTTGCAAAGTGTAACCTCGTGTTATTAAACGTTAATTCCAGTGGGAATAAAAAATTTCAACATCTTAAAGATGTATTGGGAACATCTATTTACGCAATTAGTTTAAACTTGAATCAAATAGCATAAACATTCACTTAATTTTATAATGGTTCTCAAAAAATTTAAAATTGGTACGTTTAGTTGAAAACAAAACTTGTGAATGAGTGGTTTTGCATATTTATAATTGAGAAAACGTCTTAAAGAGAGAATATTATAGCACTAAGAAATAGGAGTTGCATATTAAAAAGACGTTGTGTTTAGAAAATTGTGTTAAAACATCCAATAGATCGCATTCATTTAGTTAAACAGCTAGTAAATTTGTCTAGTCTAGATCAAATAAAATGTGACTAGAAGTATTTTATAATTCCACGTGTCAGTTGGACAAAATAATCCCTTAGCAATAGACAATACTTGACTATCTTTGCTCGTCAAATTTAAACTTCTATAATTCTCGATAAAATAACACGAAAAGAGTGTGGACCTCTCCTAACTATTAAATTAGTCAAAAAAGTGTTAAAATTTTCAACAGTGTATTTAAGTTAAAAGAAAAAAAAACGTGAAAACAAGTATACCCAAAGATTAATGGAAGTTTTAGCTTTAATTCCCTATAAAAAAAAACTATCTCGAGCAAGATATTTGGAATGGGAAAACGCCTAAGACCAAACCAAAAACTTTTTGAAGGCAAAGAAACTTCAACGGATCAAGTACTCAAGAGGTAAACCAAAAAGAAGCACCAGGACTTCATCCCTTCCTCCTTGAAGGATCTGATTGATTACCTTTAACATCCGATGAAAAAGATGATAACAGGGATGCTTATCTGATTTCTAACATGTTTCTTAAGGATTCCATGTAATAAGCATGGACATGAAGTGCTGATAACGTCTTTGATTATCCTAGATTTCTATAACATTTCGACTAAAGAAAATTATTTGAACATTTCCTTTTGTAATTTTTTATTGCTATAGAATTTGTATATAGTACATTTTGGAAACTTTGGAAAAATCATGTGTATGATCATAATATTTAATTTCTTTTATATAACAAAACCCCATTTTTCAACATGGGAAACCCATTTCAAGACAGCTGTACCATTGTTAGGAGATTTTGGTTTTTTAGAACATCTTGTTCCCTCTAAGGCTTAGCGTCCCAACTCTACCCCATCTAAACCTACAACGAGTAAGGGCAACAAGTAACAACGTTAGATCACCCTCTTAAGAAGGATTGGTCTAATTAAGCCGGCAAACACATTCCAAGGTAAACGACATCATAATAGACTTGAGAAAGTTGCGGTAAAAATAGGTTAATAATAACAATAATAACGTATTGCTGTGTACTGATGGTACAAGCATAAATGCAAAATGAATTTAAAAATGAAAAAAAAAAAATTTACTAGCTCAGCGGAAAAAAAATAAAGGGCGCAAAAGACTATCTACTTTCAGGGTTACTTTCGCAATTAAACTAATCTTGAAAAGTAAAATGTGGGCGTAAGTAAATTGACTATCTTTAATTATTAAAATTGAAAAGGTTGAATCAAAAATAAAAGAATAGAAATTTTGAATGACGTTTACAATCATTAAATTTATTGTTATAAAAAAAAAACATTTAATTACAACTTCGCAGGAAAAAGCTAACCTTGGACTGATGGTCCTGGACGAAAACAAAACCTGCATGAATCTACAATTAAAAAGGACAATGCAAGTCCCTCAATAAACAAAAGACAGATTTGTTCTAGAAGAAAATCCTATATCACAAAAAAAAAAATCCTCAAATTTTAAACCAAACAAAATTAAATTTAAACGTGGACAAAAACAAGTAAATATACACAATTGAAATTTAATTACAAGCACAAGGCTTCTATTCACCTTACACGAGGTGATTAAATAAAACTCAAATCAGTAAACTAGAAACGGACAAATTTAAACTCTTTAAACAAAAAAACAAAATTTTCTAGAACAAATTAAAATAACGGATCTTATATCTGATATGTGCACAAAAATATAATATCAATTATTATTTACAGAGTTCCCTGATTGATGAAATAATTTCAAATTAACCGAAACAAAATTATTAAATTAAATGAACTAACCAAAAATGACAGCAACGAAAACAATATAACATGTACTTACGGTATCTTTCAAGGAACTGCCCTAGAGAGGCCCAAATCTCGCATATATATAAATTTACAATTGCGTGCGCTCGCATGAAATCTTCTATGAAGATTCTAGCATATAAACTATAAAATATACAATACTGATGAATGCAATATGTACAAATAAATGAATTTAATTTAAACAACTGAACAATTAAATACTTAGCTCCATCAAACAAATCTATTAACAAAATCTTTTCAAAATAAAATATTAAAACTGTGGAAACTCTATCATTACATTGATAAAGATGATTTGGAATTAATAAAAATACAAATTTGAATTTCCGGAAACCCGGGTGCCAAACCACAGCAGTATATTTATATATATTTTTAACGACCAAGAGTACAAGAAAATGAAATAATTGTTGAAAATATCTACAATTTCATGTATATTTTCAGTAATATCACCATCAAAATTAATCTGACTGGGTGTTGTTATGTTTCCTATTTACAAGGGCATTTATAATATTCCAAGCCATAATAGATTTATCGGTTGACTGTATGAATAAGTCATCATTATAGTTTTTTTTTGCCGTATTTATAACATTTCTGTATATATGTTAATACGTTTATAAGATTTATAGTAAGCACAATGGTTTTGGGAAGTGATGGCAGTATGATGGTTATAGTCAATAGTCCTACCTTAATTTAACCTAATTCGACTGAAATTATAATTTCAACCATATTCGCAGTTTACCATGACCAAAACCCACTTATAATAATCACAAGATCCACTCGTGAGTAAGATGTTTGTACAATATTCAGTTGAGGGTATTAAGTTTCTCAAGGTTTAATGTCCTGACTAATCGTAATCAAAACTTGCCAACTTAAATCAAAACATTTTAGACGCTGCAACCGTAGATGGATTTCATACATTCGTGTTTGCATCACCACGTTCACTAGAGGAGGCAAAGTTCAACGTCTAGAGCACTTTGTAAACTTTACATCGGTTTTAATACACCAAAACCAGATTTCAAGGAAGTCATCGTGAGCATGTCATTGAATATAGAGTAAAGGCGACGCGACAAAATCCATAATGAAACCGCCCACATAATAAATAATAACGTTAATACCATTAGGCATAGTAAAATATGCATGTAAGCATAAAGCATACCGAAAATACGACGTCGGATGTGATATGCCTGCCATATCCACGGAATTTATTGTTCCAGCGAGGTGGGTGCCGCTGTCAGTGGTTGGAACATTATTTTTAGAAATACGTGCGTCATAGTACATTTTGGCACTGATAAATTAGCATCGCATGCCATTACAATCGAAAAAGTAAAATTAGTTCGTTTTCTTAATATATGTCTATGAAATGTTGTGGTGAATGGGGGAAAATTATAAGCGTTGTCGTATATTGTGACCGGGCACAGATTATAAATCTTCTGTCGTAATGAAAATGAATTGAATAAAATTGTGGATAGGAGCAGATGCTGTTTTAGAAAACTATTATTTAAATTCGTCCCAGAACAAAAGCTAAAATGATGTGTAACTGTTTGTAAACTTTGATCTATATAATTTATGTAATCTATCTTTTTGAATATTAAAGAATTTTAATTTTCTCTGGAATGTTGTCATATATACAAACCAAAGAATATATATGTTGAATGCCAAGAATTCTGTTGAGCTTCAGTAATAATAAAGGCAGTAGATAGGTTAATTTAAAATATTTTTGTTTACGTTTCATTTTTTTTTCTGTGGTTTCCACTTATACCACTGTATAAGTTTTTTTGTAACGTTTTTCTGTAAAGCGTTCTTAGCATGTTGTATTCGTCGCTAATATTCTCTGCTCTTCCTAACAACGTGTCAATAAGTCAATAAGTAGGGTCTGCTATAAATGTCAGATGTTGCATGTAGATATCGATCTACGAGGGGAGGTCCAAAAGTTCGTGGAATGGAGGGGATGGAATGCGGATAGGTGCGCTCGCTATGTGTCATTCTGATTGGGGACTCATCATTAGTATATAGGTTAAGCTGCAGCCCCATTGCGTCAGTCGTTTACGAATAGTTGCCTGCTAAACAAGTCAATCCGGAAGAAAACTGAAACTATGGGAAAATTGAACACCGTGCTGTAATAAATTCCTTACCAAGCAAGGAAAGAACGCTCAAACCATATTGAATGAAATGGAAATCGTTATGGGAACAGTGCCCTAGTAATCAATGATTTATAAGTGGCATGGTCTTTTTAAACAGGGCCGGGAGTCGATTGAAGACGACCCCGCTCAGGACGGCCAGTTGAGGCCACCACATCAAACATCGTCGAAAAAGTGGAAGAACTTGTACTGGAAGATACCCGTTTGAAGAAAAACAATTATCTGCATTAGTTGGAGTATCAGATACCACCATTTTGCGTATCCTACATGACACCCTGGTATGACAAAATTCAGTGCAAGATGGGTACCGAGAATGCTCACGCCACTTCAGAAACAACAGCGCGCCGATGCGTCCCAACAATTTTTGGAGCTGTGTGGAGACGAACCTGCACACATTTTGGAGCGGATTGTTACCGGAGGTGAAACGTGGGTTCATCACTTTGAGCCTGAGTCCAAACAGGAGTCCATGCAATGGCATAAAAAGGGGACACCACCGCCAAAGAAATTCAAAGTGTCAGAATCGGCTGGCAAGTTGATGGCTACTGTTTTTTGGGATTGTGAAGGGATATTATTGATTGATTTCAAAGAAAAAAGAAGGAGCATAACCGGAGAATATTACGCAGCGATATTAGGAAAATTAAAGGAGGCCATCAAGGAAAAACGCTGAGGAAAATTGACCAAGGGTGTGTTCCTCTTGCAAGACAATGCGCCGGTTCACAAGAGCAGAGTTGTAATGGCTGCTCTGCACAAGCATGGCTTTCAATCAATAGTCCATCCACCCTACAGTCCAGACCTGGCCCCTAGTGATTTTTATTTGTTCCCCAATTTAAAAAAACACTTACGGGGAAGAAAATTTTCCGACGACAATGAGGTAAAGAAGGCAATTTAGCCCATTTTGAGGCGAAAGATAAAAAATATTTTTATGATGGTTTAGAAAAATTAATTCATAGATCTAATAAATGTATTGTGCTTAAGGGTAATTATATTGAAAAGGAAAAATAGATTTATTATTTTATTTTATTTAAAACCCTTTCATTCCACAAACTTTTGGATCTCCCCTCGTATATGTGCCTTCTTACGGTATTCACTATGACCTAGTTAATCTTGCAAAAATAACACTAGCCTTCTACTTCGAGAGTGCCGCAGGGATCGCAGCTTCGCCCGCTTCTATTTCTTATTTATATTAATGACATTGGGTTATGTTTTCATTTTTCAAAATTCCTTTTATACACTGGCTAATGACAGTTTACAGCAGGATTCAATACGGTTTCAAGAATATTGCATTATTAACAAACTTTCACTACATTTAGATAAATGTAAAATTATTTGCTTTACAAGAAATAAAATTAAATACAATTTTTCTTATTCTTTACATAACCATTTGCTTTCCGGTAGTTATGAAAGTCGCGGAGGTACTACTTACACTAAACTATTATTCGACAAGCATGTTTATTATGTGTTTAACAAAACATTTAAAAAATTGGGATTCATTATCCGCTTAACAAAAATGTTGCCCAAATTATCAACATTGATTACCCCATTATTATGCTCATGTCCATAGTATTCTTTCATATGCGACTGTCGCGTGGAAACCCCAATATAACACTGAGAAAAAAATTTAATAATCATAAATAAAAATACAATTATCGTGAGTAAAAAGTAAAAAGTTCAGCTGGATAGAGGACGAAAGCACAGATTACTTAGCACTAGTAAAAAAGATATCCTAAACACTGATACTAACAAGAAGCAATCTAAGTTACTTACGGTCTGCTTCATACCGGTAACTTATGAAGTTACTTATGATAATTAAACTCAAGTAGTAAATCAAAGAATATATCCAGTTGTGGTAAGTAAAAGATTTACTCATGTCAAGTAGATGTATTGTTACGAGTGAACTATTCTATAATTGCTATCACACTTTCATTATTAACCTCAATTAAGGCAAGCTATTTGGATTACTTGTGATAAGGAAACAGTATCATTAATGCACGTTTACTAAATCCCTGATATATAAAAGATAATGGTTTGCTATAATTATTCAATATACTTACCTTAAATTTGTTGTTCAACTATATAATTTAAATAAAAAGCAGTATATGGTAATAGTTTATTTGTATAGGCAAACACTACGTTTTATGTTGAATATTTTACAACACAGACTTACAACGTAATGACTCATAAAATATATCTCTTAATAATGAAAAAATGGAACAAAGCAATAATAAAAGACAAGGTAAATGGGGCCCCCTTGAAACGTTAATTAGTTATTGAAATTATTGAAATCTAAACAAAGAGAAATATGGCTTTGAAATTACAACTAATAACAAACAAAGAAATAATATACCTAGGCGGTAAACTTGCGGTTTCTGTTGGTTCTTTGCACTGGGCGTTGTCTCGGCCAGTTGATCCTCTGTCGGCGTACGTGGAGGTTATGTCCGATGATCGCCTCGAAAACGGCTTCTTCGTCGCGGTATCCCTAACTGCTGATGGCACTTGGACTGTCGGATCACTAACGACGGCATCCACACTTTAACTTCACCAGCGGGCGCAGATATCATCACAATGATGGGAATTCAAATATCCCACCACCGTGGTTTAAAACTGCAATCTTGAAACATCCTTGTTTATAGGCTCGGCACTTCTTCTTTCGCTGGGCATTCTTTATACGGATGGGCCTTGAGTTAACCCACCCGGTATTTTTTTAATACATTTGCGTTCCAACTAGCCTACAATGGCCGTACTCCTTGGCCACTCTTTTTCGACGACCTTTTCACAATTCACACGTCCGTCTCTTACTTGACGCTAGCCCGCGCTTGCGCGCGTAGCAATTTCGGGGACTATTTTATTACTCCGCCACATTAGCCAATCAGGAATAGTAAAACAATCACGGGGTGGCAGCAAAACTCAAATAAATATAGTTTGTGGCAAGTTGTTTACATATTTAAGAAAATACATGAGTTTTAATAGCGATCAGCATTGTTGTTACTTCTACTAACCATGTGCTGTAGTCATAAGTAATACGTTACTTAGCACAAATTCGTCAGTTACGCTGTATAATAGCCGTTAATAAAAGCACTATTTACAGTAACAACTTGCATTCAGGAAACTGGGTTTAGTTGCAGGTATTAATTAACGAGAATAGTTCCAAGTAAAACTTTATCTATTGTAAATAATTTTTTATCAAGTAAACAGTTTACTAAACCCATTTTTCTCAGTGAATGTTTATGTAAATGCACTGTATAGACTGTATAGAAAAAAATTGTTAAATTTTTAACATTCCGATTTCATATGCCTGTTGTCAGCTATGAAAGAACCCTGCTAGAATTTAAAATGCTTTCCACGCAGTCATGTCGTACCCGCAGAGATATATTATTTCAGTTCAAGATTTCTAACTACAGAATTGTTTGCGATATATGAAATACTTTCTTGTGTTAACTTTAATGTTCCACCTTACACCACCCATTCTGTGTTACCATTTAGACCATCTCCATGGATAAATAACACACATTCGCCTATTATTAGATGTTTGTCGACCTGTTGATTTTTTTTTTTGAATATATCATTACTTTCAATCGGAAAATTCTAAAAAAAATATGTTAATTAATGTGCAATAATAGTTGGAGTTATCTGGGGAATTCGTGGTACTAGGTTATTAACTTGTTTTTTTTCACTATTAAATTTAATTACATATTTAATTATAGAATGTTTATTTTTTAAGTTTACTATATGTTGCTGTGGATAGCGGTTCTGGGATCGTCCCGTTGCTATATCTAAGAATGTAAATAAATAAATAATAATTGCGTCCTCGATTTGCATTTAATTAAACATGAAGTCATTAAAATCATTTTTTTTCAAAAAAAAAAATAATACACTTAAATTTAAATAAGTATTAAAGTCAACCATTTCTGTGTAGAAAAATAAAAAATATTGATGAGCCATGTTGTCTATATGACTTTAAATGCAAAATTGTAACGATAAATAATAATTGATTAGTTCAAGAGGAAAACAATTATTCACCTAAGATGACATGCTTGAAACAAGATTTCAATCTCTTGACACAGTCAAATTGAAAGTTTACTAAATATGCTGTAAACTTCTCCTAAACCCCTCACCACAAACTGCACTAAACTGGACGTACGTTTCGATAGCAAAGCTATCATCATCAGCAGACACACTGAACTAAATAACTACACTAAAACTACCCTAATTTATACCTGAAAAAGGTCATGGTACAATGATCACGGTCATGGCTGACTGCCGTTATGCTTAACTAGTCACTAATCCTAACTCCGTCTAATCTACTGTTTAATAAACCGTAAAGACAATACCGTAATTTAATGGTCCTAAATCTGAATTCATTAAAATATGTTTGTTTTTATATATTTCCATACCCTCATAACAATTTAATTGCACATAGTTGTTTACGTTTTTAACTAACTTTATATTGTCAACTTTATGGTTTTCTTCAAGCATATGTAGGGCTACACTAGATTTGTCAAACCTTCTAAATTTAAGATGAGCCAAATGCTCCTTGTAACGCTTTTAATTGATCTTTTAGTTTGCCCAATATATACACGATCACAATCTTTCCAAGATATTTTATAAATACCTGATTTGTCCAAATTATCTACTTGATCTTTAGGGTCACCTAAAATATTTTTAAGATTATTATTTGAAGTAGTAACTATGTCAAGATTGAATTTAGAGAAAAAAATTTATAGACCTTTCGTGTAACTTGGATAAAATGGTAATTTAACATATTTCTTATTTTTCTTGTCACTAATTTCGTATTCGCATTTTTAATTCTTATTTTGTTTTTATGTTTTTTAATGGTATTATATACAACGTCTTCGGAGAACTCACTAAATGCAGCCATTTTAATAATTTCTTTAAGTTCTTTATTATATCGTTCTGTAGATAGAGGAAAATTAAGTAAGCGATGTACAAAAAAGTTAATAGCTGCTAGTTTGTTTTTCCATGAATAGTTTGAATCTTCTGAAATAAATCTGTTATTAGTAGTGGGCTTTCTATATATGTCTATTTCTAATTTATTTTTATTTCTTATTACTAACATATCGAAAAAAGCAATCCTATTGTTTGCTTCCTCTTCATGGGTAAACTTAATAGAAGGAAATTTTGAATTTAGCTGTTCAAGAAAATCTCTAATTGAGCACTTACTAGTATCAAAAACACAAAAAAATGTCATCGACGTATCTAACCCAAACCCGTGGAAAATATGCCAAAGTATTCTGAAGATCGGTTTCAAATTTTCCCATAAAGAGATTAGCTATGAAGGGAGATAAGCTGTTACCCATTGCTGCTCCTTCAGTTTGTTAGTAAAAGGTACCGTTGATTTGAAAGAAATTTTGTTTCATGCAGAGCTTCGCCAAAGAAATGAAACTATCAACTTCATTACTCCCCAACTGATTACCTTTCGAGAAATCTTCTAAAAGAGTCAAGGTGATATCAACGGGGACGCTGGGAAACAGTGAGCTCACATCAAATAAAACTAAAACTTCATTGTCAGTAAGTTCAATGTTTTTAATCTTTTCAATGAACGCGTATGAATTTTTAACGGTTAAATCCGGGGGTTGCACAGGTAAGTGATTAAATTTGTCAGATAGCCATTTGGACAGTAAGTAAGTTGGACTATTGATAATGGAGACAATGGCCTCATGCTCTTCCCTGGTTTATGTATCTTAGGTAAACAAATATGCCTAAATAATGCCTAACTACATATGCACAAAATCTCTAGGTATAAAAGCAAATTTTAATTACTAAAAGTAAGGACATATGTAAAATTCTATTTTAATAATTATATTTATTAATGTAATAATTGCTGTTCACATAATGTGCATTACAACGGCATGATGTACTTACACGGTTCAACTAACGTGAAAATTAACACAACTTTGTTTATTAAATACAGATAACGAGTAGGTACTCGACGCATATCGAATAGGCTTGCCTATATAAATATTTATATGTCCTTGATATACTGTCGCAACGGTTAAGCTTCAATAATAAACTGGCACCACAGATTAAACTGTATATTGTAACGATAATGGAATCCTGATTAGCTTTTAGATTGGAAATTGGAAGGAGTGTAATCATATGCAAACAAATACTGATAGTGAAGGATTTTTTTTTAACCTATAAGATTTATTTTGTTTATTTTGTACACATCGGTACCATAAGGCAAATGCCCGACTTTTCGAGATTGCAGGAACGATTCAACGAATTTAAAATGCGGAAATTAAACGGGCATTTATTTTAAACTATGTTAAACATTGACTACTACAAATTACATAGTAATATACAGAGTGCCCCGAGTGCCGAACTGGGACATTACATTTTCTTGAACTTCTAGTAGAAATTTGATTTTGATACTTGCAGTGTAGACATGGCCTACTGTGATCTATTTAAGGAAAATATTTTCAACTTTATAGCACTTTCGGTATACAAGGTGTTGATATGAAATTTCTTATTTTAATTGGAATGGTTTAATTTTTATCGGTCTAATGAATTTGGCGAGTCATTTGCAACTAGTTTATATGAAGGTTCCCTATCCCTAAACTCGACCGTTTTTGAAATATATTCATTTTCGTTGATTTTTTGACATTTGTACTCTTTCAAAAAAATCAAATATTTCATGAGATAGCAGATATTTAGTGGTTCTACTAAAGAGTCCATGTAAATACAAGAACGTAGCTATAAGGTGTTATAGCAATAATCACTGAATCGCATACAGGATGTTCAAAAACGCGTCTCCAATGTGGATAGCTTTAAGCGAACAAAACTTTTTTCTTTCAAATGGAACATGGTATTTTTCACTACAGCATTGAATGCAGCGCAAAATTCTACATCGATTGGTATTAGGGTTAGGTATACCTATTCTTAATCGTTTTTGAAGTATTAGCATTTCTTGCAAAAAAATGCTAAAAATATGTCTAAATTCTAGGTTTCAAGCAAATAAAGTGAATTTTTTCCTACAAAACACGCTGTATATTACTTGCCTAAACTATCTAAATATCTATGTTTCAGATATCTAACATTCACTAGTTTCTTACTAATAGTAACGTCTTTTAGTCATAGAGAATGTACATTATTTGTTAGATATTAGTAGGCCATGAGATGTGCTGACAAACAAGTGATATCCATTATTGGTAATTTACCAAATTGCGCAGTGATAAACCTGTGCAGTATTAAAAAGGCATATCTTTTATAGTAACTCCTAATGCTGTCAACTCCTTCACACATTTTCTTCTTGGCTTTTTGTATTAAACTAGGTATTAAGCCATACAGGCAGATAACATAAATCAGGAACAAACTATTAAAAGTTTTCGAAAATGTCCAATATAAATGTTCTTTCAGAATAATAGTTCCTTAGTTTTTTTTTTAATTTGATTTATTTTCAATGTATTTAATAAGCAGGCAAAAATATTAACATGTATGTAATTTGCTGTCGTATAATAATTATAGCTTATTAATATTTTATAATTACAATTACATAAAATTTGCTAATAATTGGAAAACTTCCAATGATAAATATCTCAGGTATGGAAACCAACAATGCAGAAAAAGATAACGCATCATTCTAAAAAAATAATATACAGAGTGTTTTTAGGAAAAAATATTTTATTTACTCGAAACTTGGAAATTAGTCATATTTTAGGCAATAAATGCTAATATCTCAAAAACTATTAAAACTAGGTATACCAAACTCTAATGCCAATCGATGTAGAATTTTACGCTGTAGTAAAAAATACCATGTTCCATTTGAAATAAAAAAGTTCTGTTGTTTTAAAGGTATCCACATTCGAGATGCGTTTCCGAACACCCTGTATGTGATTCGGTCATTACTGCCATAACACTTTCTACCTACGTCTTTGTACTTACATCGACATTAGTAGAACCACTAAATATCTGATACCTCATCAGCTATTTAATTTCACTTGAAACAGTGCAAACGTCAAAAAATCAACAAAATTGCAAATATCTCAAAAACGGTTGAGTTTAGGGATAGAGAACCCTCATGTAAACTAATTGCAAATGACTTGATACATTCATTGTACTGATAAAAATTGTACCATTCTATTTAAAATAAGAAAGTTGATATCAACACCCTGTACAGTGAAAGTGCTATAAAGTTAAAAATATTTTTCTAAAATAGACCACAGTGGGCCATGACTACACTGCAAGTTTCAAAATCAAATTCCTGCTAGAAATTAAAAAAAATCTAATGACCCAGTTCGGTGGGAAATAATATATAATACCAGGGTATACGGATATATAAGAATATTTTTTGCAACTTAGGCCCATTTTACATTATACTTAATTTAGTATGAAGTTGTTGTATTAAAATTATTTTGAATTTATAAAGAAATTTACCTGCATGTCATACATAAAAAAAATTACATCTGAAAATTGGTACAAAATATTTGACTATGTCTGTTTGATATATAAAGTAAAAAATTTAGTATGAAAAAAGCTACGAAAAGGGTTAATATTACCGTAAAATGGTTGACCAAGAAGTATTGCTGTTATGGCTATCATCTTTAAATGTAACTATGATAGCTAGTCCCGTAAAATATTATGTAAAAATTGGATAAGTATGTGACCTGAAGGGAGATGCATTCTAAATTTATTAAATTCGGGATTAAGGACTGACGGTCCATTGTCGAACGATTTGATGAACTTTGGCAATTTCCTCATTGTCTAGGTGATCTTGACGGACGTGGATAGACCTGGATCTGATAGATTTTACTTCTTCAATTATAAAGGCGCAAATAGTCTAGTATAGTACTTAGACCTTCAGATGGTGATTATAAGCTTATTTCTAGTGTTCTACTAAAAACTTAAGCTATATACATCGATATAGATGAAATTGCAGAGGAAAATGTTGAAATTTTGGTAAGATGCAACGACCAAGTGGCAATAGATCTGCTAATTTCGCAAGACAAGTTAGGGATGAAATATAATTCTAAAAATAAAATGCAATTTTTTGTATGTATCTATCTTTTTTTATAGATTATAAAACTGAGTATGTTTAACAAATTGTTACACAATCAATCAATTTTAACTTTATCTAGGGTAGTTTTGAATACTTAATCAACAATTCAACCTGCTGACATGATCACGACATTATTCTAAAATGGATGGTGATACAGCGATATACGATAGACAACAGAACTTCCTTATGCTTTGACTCAACTACAAACTACATCCTGTATTTTTGCGTTGTCTATGTCAACTTAGATTGAGCGATCTGCATAGTACGACAAACGCCGACCTATCCCACTGGACTTAACCATATTTCGTTTGTAAAAATTAATGAGAAAATAGAACAGGTTCTAAATATTTAGTACAATATTTCGTACGAAATTTACAAATACATTTTTCTGTATGATACTCTTTGAAATATTTAATAGCAAATTTATATCTAAGTTTCATACTAAATTAAGTATAATGTAAAACCGGCCTTAGGCAATAATATCTCAAAAACTATCAAAAATAGGTATACCAAACCGTAATGCCAATCGATGTAGAATTTTACGCTGCATTCAATGCTGTAGTAAAAAATACCATGTTGTTCCATTTGAAATAAAAAAGTTTTGCTGGTTCAAAGGTATCCACATTGGAGATGTGTTTTTGAACACCCTGTATGTGATTCGGTCATTATTGCCATAACACTTTCTACCTACGTCTTTGTACTTACATCGACATTAGTAGAACCACTAAATATCTGATACCTCATCAGCTATTTAATTTCACTTGAAACAGTGCAAACGTCAAAAAAACAACAAAATTGCAAATATCTCAAAAACGGTTGAGTTCAGGGATAGGGAACCCTTATGTAAACTAATTGCAAATGACTCGATACATTCATTGTACCGATAAAAATTCTAGCATTCCATTTAAAATAAGAAAACTCATATCAACATCCTGTATACCGAAAGCGCTATAAAGTTGAAAATATTTTCCTTAGATAGACCACAGTGGGCCATGACTACACTGCAAGTTTCAAAATCAAATTCCTGCTAGAAGTTTAAAAAAATCTAATGACCTAGTTCGGTGGGAAATAATATATAATCCCAGAGTACACGGATATATAAGAATATTTTTTTGCAACTTAAATCCGATTCTACTCTACTCTGCGAGAATCTGAAATCGTCTTTTTATTCCCAGAGCCAAGGAAGGTGAACGTCCTAATCGCACGCCAGCGTATTTCCGAGAACCTTTAGGGAAATTTAATACCTACAAGCCGGATATCTGACTCCTTTGCCTATACCCCGTCACGGCGAAACTCATATGAACAGATCTCTAGGAATTATCTTTCCTTTGATCTCCCGTTATAGAACAGCGAAAGTATCTGGCGTAGACCTACAACTAATTGCTTCCCTCTGTTTATATACGAACGTCTGAAACCAGTGTAATAGGACCAAGGTAATTAGAGCTGCGACGAGCAGTCCCCTAACTTTGCCTAAACCGATTTATTCAACCCTATTCACTCAATATAATTACAACATGACCGTATCCTCATCTCTTGTGGAAGACCTCTGTCCTAATCGAATACTATTGACTGGATCCCCGTATTATCGATAAGTGCGTTTGTAAGATGTATTCCGTTTCCTTCCTTCTGCCATATTTTCTATAATTGCATTATAGTCAATTTATGTTGGATTCATGTTTTGAGTGAATCCATTTATAACAACAAAGTAAAATCTTCAAGAGATAGCTGGATACTTTTGACCAATCAATATCTTTGCCTGTTTAGAGATGACTGAATTCAATAAAAATAGTTTTTTACGCATTTAGTACAGAGTGATTCTCAATATATGCGACAAGCTTTAAGCACTGATTCCTGGGATTATTTTGATCATAAAAGTTCATAAGAACATATGTCTAAAATCGCTTAGTTCTAAAGTTGTACAATATTTAATAGTAAGTTAAACACAGAGATTCAAAATGATTGTCAATTCCGCTCCTATAGATAGTGACAGGGTGTAAGTATATGCCGCGTGTTTGTAATGAAGGCTTGAACTAAGTCAGTGTTGGAACATAAGAAAGTAAACGGATCTGTCATAAATAAGGAAAACGTAACCTATATTTGAACTCGCATTATATAAACGACTATGGATTGGTGTTTCTGCTTGTAAAAATGAAATGTAATTAATTTAACTTTACTAAATTATGATTTCACAATTCAGTACTAACTGTTGTTTAACTAAATTTATTTATTGCTTTAAATTATAACACACAATTAGTATAATTATTAAGTGACAAAACTGCATCTCTCAGTTCTTCTATGGTATGCATGCGGTTTCTATAGATCCTATTTTTTAGATAGCCGAACATTAAGTAATCTAATGGGGTTAGGTCAGGCGATCTTGGTGTCCATCTTTGTGCTCTAACGAACCTGTCAGCAAAAAACTGTTGAAGATATTGGCAGGTTTGTCGAGCAGTATATGCTGGAGCATTATCGTGCTGAAAATAACCTGCTTCAAGCTCATTTTCTTGTAACTCTGCAATAAACAATTCCAACATCTGTTGTTAACGTTGGGCTGTTACAGTTTCCTCGAAGAAAATTGGCCCTATTATTAGTTGCCTGGACATAGCTAACCAAACTCCAACTTTTACGGGATGCAATTGCGTTTCTCGAAATTCGTGTGGATTTTCTGCAGACCAGATACAATAGTTTTGTAAATTGATATAGTCTATTAGATAAAACCCGGCTTCATCCGAGAAAAATGATTTGTTTAGCAAGTCATCGTCCCTTAAATTGTTATTAAACCGATGACAATATTCCAATCGCCTATCGTGATCTAATGGTAATAATTCCTGTACCGTAGAAACTTTACAGAGATGAAAATGTAACTTTCTTTTGACAGCTCATTGCGCTGAAGTGTATGATAAGCCTATAAAATTATAAAATGTAATAAACTATTTCATTTAATGCTAATATTGATTTTTTACCTGTTTCTTGAGCTATTACCACAGATAAATTCCCTTATTTTCTTACAGTATTCAGAAATACTATTGTTGGTGATATTAGATGTAAATATAAACGATTTGAAAAAAATTATAAGATAAATAATCGAAAGATACTACAACACGCACGCCAATGTCGCTAAATGTCAAGAAAATTCATTTAATGTACGAAATTTGTATGTAGCTAACTTCGCTCATTAAATTGGTAATAAGTATAGATAAATTTTTCCGGAAAACAGTTTTTTTCTTACGACAATCACTTTGAATCACATGGTAATATAACAAAATAATTAGTAAAAGAAAATTAACTTGTTGAAAATGACCGCCCCCAACTGCAATACAAGCTTCTATCCTCCGTCGTATTGACTGGCGAGTCCGTTCTAAAATACCAGAGGTATTTCGAGTTGTTTGAAAAGCTGCGATAATACTATTTCTCAGTTCATCGACATTTTCAATGGGAGTCGTATAAACTAATGATTTAAGCTGACCCCAGAGAAAAAAGTCCAAAGAATTTAAGTCTGGAGACCGAGGAGGCCACGGTTGTAGACCTCCCCGTCCTATCCACCGATCTAGACACGTATTGTCCAAAAACTCGCGAGCAACTAAACTAAAATGCGCTGGAGCACCGTCATGCGTAAAACACATGTGTAATCTTAATTGTAACGGAACTTCTTCCAGCAGTAGGGGTAGCTCCTCTTCAAGAAAATTGCGGTATACCTCGCTATTTAACCGCATCGGTAAAAAATGTAGACCTATCAAGTGATCTTTAACAATTCCGGCCCAAACATTGACAGAGAATTGATGTTGATGACGGGCATTCACTAGTTCGTGCGGATTTTCTTCGGCCCATACGTGATTATTATGAAAATAATCGCGTTTCTAGAGAAAGTAGCCTCGTCGGTGAAGAATATTTGAGCCAAATAGTTAGGATTTTGTGTTGCATCCATTGACAAAAAGCCACTCCTTGCGGAAAATCTGCCGGCAAAAGTGCCTGCACCCGTTGAATGTGATATGGATACAACAGTTGATCTTTCAATATTCTCCAAACTGTGGCCTGACTAATGTTTAAAGCAAACGCAATTTTCTGGTGCTTGTAGTAGGATGTTCCTCAATTTCATTTAGTACCATTTCTTCAACTTGTGGAGTTCTCACTGTAGATGGGTGCCCGTTATCAGTCGTCCGTTTTTTTAAAATTTCCCGTTTCACTAAGACGTTGGTGAAGACGGGCAATATTGAATGATGCGGGATGATACGGGTTCGGGTATCGTTCTTCATAAAGACGTCTAGCAGCACGCGAATTTCCATTGGCAAGACCGTAAACGAAATGCATATCACACATCTCAGCATTCGTGTAATTAATTTTAGGAAACAGAAACTGGCAAATAAACTGAATGAATACTTTGACAACTATTGACAATATTGAAAAGACAAATAAACATTCCTCTCACAACACAAGTTTTTGAAGAACCAACTGTAATATTATATCGGTGTTAGTCATAGTTTATAATTTATTATTAAACATTCAATAACTTTAAAATCAAACCGTTTTGGACATATAATTGGATTAGGAGGTCATAATGAAAATCCCCGTCTGGTATGTTATCTCTGTAAGTAGTTATATGAGTTATATGGAGTAACTAACGTGAGATCTATATTCAAATATTGATTTTACGCATTAGCCCAACGTTTATATATAATTTGTAAACATTCTGAAATCCGCTCAATAATACACACAATACTAAAGCGATTTTACTGCACAAATAATGCAAACGTAAGTGCAACAGAAAATGATAGCGGTTGAAGTTTTAGTTTTAGTACTCACATTTCGAAAAAATACTAAAAATAGCACGACTATGCTGGTGGTTTTTATAATGATATGAGGTTCAGAGGTTACAAATCTAGAATTCTTACTTGTCGTCCATGCGAGTTCCTCCGACCTCTTGATAATATTAACAAAGGCATAATTTTTTTATCAAATCATTGAAGATATCTTCCCTTCAATTTGTTCCCTTATCAAGCAATTAATTGCTGCATTTATGTCTTGTTTATTATGTACTTATCACATTGGGAAATTATTTTCTGTGAGAATGCAATTGTATGTATTACATTCTTTACTCTGGACTTTTTATTTAATTATTTATACTGATTTTATTATTAGTCATTTCACTACAAATGAAGATGAACTTAGTCAAAAAGAAAATAAGTGTTATTTTCTCAACACAACCATCATTGTAACTATTATATCACTATATTTTATACACTGCTTTACTGCTATACAGGGTGTATCAAATAAAAAAGTAAATTTTGCTTGGGTGTTAAGTACACGACATATAAAGCACAAACCCACCGAAACCGGATTTCATCATTAAAGAATAAAAAAAAAGTAAAATTTGGAGCCAAAAATTCATTAGTCCGGGCCTGATGCAAGGAAACGTCAGGTTAAGCACCCGCTAAACGTGGTATTATGTATAAATACATTGCACTCATTTAGTATTATTCTTAATGGATGCCGTAAGTTCATTTAACGTCATTCTGAATAAATAAAGGCCCTTGTAAAAATAGCAAAATTGAGGCATTTTAAATTTCTTCTTTTTATAAAATAAACATTCCTTTTTTGTTAAGACCATTCTACGTAAGTCTACAAAGTATTATTTTTAATATCCTGATAAGACGTTCGAGTTTCACCGGATATGCGACTTCAGTAGTTACAAAAAACGTAAATATCTTTCTTTTGCTTTGTCGAATTGAGAGTTAGTTGTTAATAAACGGTACCACATGAATCTGAGTTATTTCTTCTGGATTTATTTAATCATATAACGCAAAACGAATTGAATCGAATTACACAGAGATAAATGTAGATACAGAAAATTTGCAAACACGCCTTTTTACTATGTTGTCGCGCGAAAATGAATCTATACATTCCCGCGCTTTTGCCGATGCATCAAGCTTCGATTTTCTTTATATGAAATCATGATGGTCCTGAAAAGGATCGTGTTTTCGAGGCGGGAAGAATTTAAATAAAATGTTCGAAGTGGCTTGCACTCCAAGCGACGATCCACACAAAACTAACAGCGGTAATGGCTGAATGATAGTGGTATGTGGGGGTATACTCGGGACAGCATTTAGGTCGGGCACAGGTGCGGCTTTAGCCCACAGCATTTATAAAATATTTTTTTTCTCGTTAGTGGTTACAGATAGACCCCCTGTGCATTAAGACTTTTTGATTGTATATGATTACAGCTGCTACATATTATTATATTTACCTCTATATCTGATACACCCTGTATACACTTCTACGAATATACATGTATGTTTTACTCACAACATTCATACTTGTCTACCATATCATGAAACTGCTACAAAAAGTAGCAGCTTCTTTTGATATTGAACAGCTGGTACAAACTGCTAACGGCTATTAGCTGTTACAAAATAGCAGTTTGCTTCGTAACAACCCATCACTACAATCTAGTAGGCTCTTGCAACTAAGTCAAAAACGTTTTCGTTTCCGGTCATAGTAGGTATGCTAAAATGTTATTAAGAATTGTTGTTCAGCTTGAAAGGCTATGGCGCTGTGTAAACTTTCAGAGCCATTGACCTACTTGATAAGATCCATTGTTGGTCAATCTCGTTTTAGGTAAAGTACAGTTTGCGTTCACAGTACGCCTACACGTTATTAAGAAAAAATGCTTAGAACAAAAAGTGATAGAGTTATGCACATTTTCATACTGATCGGCTTACCTTGATAATTGTGAGTAGTTTTTCCATCAATTATAAACTCCATTATTTATTATCAAAGCAGGGTAACAATATGCACAACTCTATAACTTTTTGACCTAACCAATTTTTCTTAGTAATATATTGGCGTACTGTGAACATAAATAATATTTTACCTGAAACGAAATTGACAAACAATGGGTTTTATCAAAGTAGGCCGATGACTTGGAAAATTTGCATACCGTCACTTACTTAGCTTTTCATTCTGCATTGCGTTTTTTAATAATATTTGAGCATACTGTTAACGCAAACAGTTTTGACTCATTGTGAGTACACTAAAGTAAATGGATTTTATTAACAAAAATATAAACGACATACATTACAAACTACGTTTAAACGTACGATTTCCTAGAATGTTATCTCTGACAATATCAACATTCTCCGTATATGCCGTATGTCTTATCCCACTGAATCAGACATTCCATACCTGCACTTAAAGATAATCTACGGGTATTTTCCTTACTGGCAAAACAGCTTTCCAAATCGTCGGTTTTATTATACAAACACATTCGCACATCGATATGACATCCACAATGGAATGGTGAAAAAATTTCAAGTCGCAAAAGCTGTATTGAATTATTCCGTGGATATTTTTGACGCCGTCACTACAAATTTTCACTAAAATTAGATCAATAGCTGCAACGCGAATGCAGCATATGTTTCCTGTGCTTTATAGGAGAGATGTTCCACATCCGTATACCTACATATACGTATATTAATTTCCTTTAAGTGTATATGCAGTTCAATTAGATCACTCGTAAAAATAGCCAGAACAGTGTTTCGAAATGTGTGTCTTAAAACCTGCAGTTAAGCCGAATATAGTTTAGAGACGTTTACTGCATATCCATTTCTGTGTTTATCAACATCTTTTATACCTATTTCAATCTGAACGAGCTTTTTCGATTAGTAGAGTTAAATATTTACATAAATTTCGTTTTTGTATATAGAAATTGGATAGAAGAAAAATCCAGAGAGAAATAACAACTGCCAGAAAAGATGATGTCAGAGATCGTCTACAAAATTCGTTACAAAGATTTATTTCTAAAAGGCCTCTTGAATTGGATGAGGCACCTTGCAGGAAGATTATTTTCTGGAGGTTTTGATTATGACACACATCAAGCTTTCCTCTGCCCTTTATAGTATCCTAACTAAGTAGTCACTCGTCTTTTGCTTTGATGTACTTTGTTTCTCCTTTTACCCTGGCTTATAGTAACGAAAATCCTACACTGAGAAAAATATTTAATAATCATAAATAAAAATATAATTATCGTAAGTAAAAAGTTCAGCTGAATAGGGGACAAAGCACAATTACTTAGCACCTAGTAAAAAAGAGAATCCTAAAAACACTGAATACTAACATGAAGCAATCTAAGTTACTTAACGGTCTGTTTCATACCGGTAACTTATGAAGTTACTAATAATAATTGAACTGAAGTAGTTAAGCCAAAGAATATATGCAGTTGCGATAAGTAAAAGATTTTCTCATGTCAAGTAGATGTATTACTATGAGTGAACTATTCTATAATAGCTATCACACCTTCATTATTAACCTCAATTAATAGAAGCTATTTGGATTACTTGTGATAAGGAAACAGTATCATTAATGCACGTTCACTAAATACCTGATATATAAAAGGTAATGGTTTGCTACAAATGTGCAATGCTTACTTTAAATTTGTTGTTCATTGATGGTTAGCGTACGAAACTAGGAGGTTTAGTAAATACTTATTAAATAGCTTACTCTGTATGAATAACTGATAACGTACAAAAAAAAGCTCCACAAATCTTCGATTATTGATATATAACCGCAACTATAAGTACTGCGTACCGAGCAATGCGTAATTCAGAATTGTTTGCAAATAATTTGTAATTACTATTTCAGTGTGCTGTAGCTTCGATTACATTAATAATCGAAGTTTTGTGGAGCTTAAATTCGCATATAATTTGCTAAAGATGGTACATAATACTTATTACTTAAGAAAAAAAAGCAGTATTATTAGTAATAGTTTAATTTTGTATAGAACAAACACAGTGACTACCTGATATGAATGTAATGTAATGTTTAAGCTACATAATAACAACAAAGAACATACCCTCAACATTTTACTTTTTCAGAGGCATTGTGGTAATCTTTACACTATAAAACCATCGCAAATTTTGCATTCTTAATTAGACCTATCAACACGTTATTCACAATCCTTTGCAAATAATAAAACGTCATTGGAAGTTAACAGCGAATGCAATAGTTTACACCTACTATCTTTGCACATCAATTAGTAAATCCTACACTTATTAAATACATATACATATTTGTATTGTATTACAAAAAAATTCAACATGTAAATATGCTTGAACTTATTATTAACTTCAACAGAACAGGTTACATCATTAGAGAATTTAAGAATACAACTTAATAACCTTCTTCCTTTTGGTTCTGCGCACTTTTCCGTAAATATGCTGCGATTACTCCAAACAATAGGTGTGCTTCTTAATGCTCCTAGGTTATAAACCTTGTTCCTGCATTACAGGATATATAGACGCATATTCATAATTTGGGTATTTGCAAATTGATTTCTGCTTATACATTCAAGAGACTCTGAAGATATATGCTTCATATGTTGAATTAACATAATTGGAACAATTAACTAATAAAGTTAGATATGCTCAATATCAGTACTAAAATCTTATTACTTATAACAGGTTTTTTTTTTTTAAATTTCATATGTGAAAACGATGTATTACCCAGCCTAGATGAGTGTACATGACATTAGAATGGGGAAAATTGCAGATTGCAGGACATCCAATGGAAGAAAATATATTTATATTTGTAACGATGTTATTATTTTCGGTTTTAACCAATTCTATATCAAGCCTTCAAAATTTCTTCTGCATCGGTGGAAAACATATTTAAAAGACTGGGCAGGTAACTATATGACACATGCCAAAATGCACCGCCTATTTCTTATTAGCAAACTTAACTTAAGTAAAGCTATCAGTTAGTTCTCACCTAGGGCAAAAGTGGAAAAATCCCTTTTCTACACGATATTTCACATTCTCAGTATAACTCAATCACAAACCACATAATTAATTCCAGAGTATTTAAGGGTGGATCGAATTATATTAACTGTATTACGAAGAGCCTGCACTTCGCAGTCGATACAAGTATCTTCAATTTATAACATAAACTTTATTCGTTTCGTGACGCTAGACGGAAATTCACAGCGAATTTACACTGTCCATAACAAGGAATCGCATTTTATTATCATTTCTCGCACAATCGGAAGACAAAGACACAAATTCAATGGGATCGTGTCGGTAACTGCCGGACAAAAACAAATGCCAACCAAGGAAAGACTGTGGAATAATGAGGGGAACGGAGAGAGCGAATGATGGAGGTATGTGCGCGATAAGGATGGCATTAACACAACAGTTTCCTTGAATGTGATATGCATACGCACCCACACAAACGGCGAGAAGCTCCATCTATGTTCAAGCGATAAAATTTGGAATTTACATTATTCTGTTTAAATATAAAAGAAATCTAGGCTTTACAGATTTCTATAAATGTTCAACAGCATTTAGTTAGAAGCATTCATTTATAGATGGCGCACGGCTACTTCATGTTATCTGTATTTAGACAGGTATTAGGTATGTACATATTGCAATTAATTATTTTATTGATCTTATATGTAAGCAAAATAATTATATTTGCAGAGGAAGATATTAAAAAAATATATATATATATACTGTTACTTATAATAAATATATTACATCATTTTAAATTACTTTTCTGTACTTTGTTTCGAATCATAATTTTCCACAATTAGTGATTTAGTTCTTCTCAATTTCACACTTAATTTCTCACCACCTTTGTCACTGGCTGAGATCACTTCAACTCGCGCGACCACCAACAAATTCGGATTGTCCGCACTTGCACCTTTCACTATGTCTATTTCATCTCCGGGACTTATCACTTCACTCTTTTTGAATATCTTTTTACCGTTCACTCTTATTTTGCTCTCGTAGAATAAAGTCTCGATCTTATTCCGAGCCATGCCGAGACCCATTTTTAATATCGCATCAGTACGCAAGGAATTCAATCGCACATTCATAACTTTGGTGTTCTTATCTATGATTTCCTCGTCTAAATCTTCCTCTTCTTCTTCATCCGAATCAGTTTCGATCTTCTTGTCGGCTTTTTTCCCTTTACTTTTCCATCTGCAGTATGTGAGGTTATGTATAATGTGAGTCTTACATAATATAGGTTTACAGGATGGAATTAGCGTATAATTCCGTATGTTGTTGTTGTGTATCAGTAGGACTTGTCTACTTAAGCTGAATAACTTTGGAACCACAAAATACATATTTAAAAGTCAGGTTATTGCAATGTACCACATGTAAGGATACAACACTGTTTAGAGCAGAGATAATTTTTAGGGTTAGGTTGGAATAAACGTCAAGCAGTCACATCACAGATATACATAAATATTTCAAGCATTTTCTAGCAGTACCTAATTGCAATTCTTTGAAAATTATCTGCTCTAGTACACTATCAATATCACTATTATTTATTTTGTTTATTTCAAAAAGAATGTTTTCCGAAGATTAAACAGAAAACTTTAGTAATAATGACAGAAGTGGTAAGTAAATTTGGTACTGATTGAAAGATGGCGCCAGTAAGCCTAATATAATCCAATATTTTACTGGGAATTTAGGTTTTATTATTAATTGTAAATAAATGTTTCAATCAATAATAATAACAATGATAATAATAATTATTATGATATAATTTATTCGTCATGGACTTCATAAAGATTTTAAAACAACTTTACTGTGTATATAAAGCATGTTAGGTAGTTTGATGTTCAAAATGATAAATTTAATTTTGTTAGGGTAAAATATGTTTAAAATATTAATTTGGCATTCATCAATCGATTTTTCACAGTTCTAAGGTTATTAATACGTTAAATCCAGGTTAAGTCTATATGATTTTGCTGTTGCTATGCTTCACTAATATTAAAAAACGCTGTATTACTAATTTCATTACTATGATTGGATGAAAATATTGATGTGCGCATCGCGTAAAAGTAGTGTAGGATCAGAACAATCATTCTCGATCTCAGTGTATTTATCGGTAGTCGCGTTCATTATTGCTTATTTACATTTATGTTACACAATGTTACCAGTAGCAAGAAAACACAATACAAGTTGACCGCATCAACCAATACTTAAACTGCGATATTCAAAACACCTAGTTATTACACATTAGAAAGTAACTTATTACTCACGCAGAGGTAATGTATCTTCAGAATTAGAATAAGTAAACTTCGTTTTAAATAATTAACATGCTGGCGTACAAGCACGCTTTTAAGTGCATACCTACACATCGGTATTTCCAATTGATATATCCAATATTTCCCCACCCAATTCTCTTTCTTCGCAGAAATCCTGGCTCTTTGTGCATAGACTTCAATCAGCGATGCCAATATTTAGTCGCGGCAATTAACATTTATTGGGGTCCATATTTCCATCCATTTACAGTCGGGGTAACCACAGCCAGAAGAATTTTCGTCGAATAGGCCGAACCTTCGCACCTATCCGTAAGAAATCTTTCGCAGAAATTCGCTTTGCGTTGTTTCTAAGAAATAAACTTCAAAAATCACCGCAAGATACGGTTAGGCCATTTACTTTAGGAATCATGAATTAAGTTCACTTCCTTTTTCTAAACTGTGTTATTTTCTTATTCCAGAGTGTTAAATAGGTATTTATTTTTGTATTTGCGTTACTTAGCGATTGATTAGATAAATTAATTTACCACAAAAGGGTGGCAATGTATACATTGTAATTTTAACAGAATTCGCACTGAGAAAAAAAATAATCATAAATAAAAATATAATTATCGTAAGTAAAAAGTTCAGCTGAATAGGGGACAAAAGCACAGATTACTTAGCACTAGTAAAAAAGAGATCCTAAACACTGATACTTACAGAAAGCAATCTAAGTTACTTACGGTCTGTTTCATACCGGTAACTTATGAAGTTACTTATGATAATTGAGCTGAAGTAGTTAAGCCAAAGAATATATGTAGTTGCAGTAAGTAAAAGATTTGCCCTGTAGTTGGTGTATTGCTGTGAGTGAACTATTCTATAAGAACTATCACACCTTCATAATTAATACAAGCTATTTGAATTACTTGTGATAAGGAAACAGTATCATTAATGGACGTTCACTAAGTACCTGATTTGAATTATTGAATTTTTGAATTGTTGAATTGCTGAATTGTTGAATGCTTGAATGTTTGAATGTTTGAATGTTTGAATGTTTGAATTTTTGAATTTTTGAATTTTTGAATTTTGAATTTTGAATTTTTGAATTTTTGAATTTCTGAATTTTTGAATTTTTGAATTTTTGAATTTTTGAATTTTTGAATTTTTGAATTCTTGAATTCTTGAATTCTTGCATTCTTGCATTCTTGCATTTTTGCATTTTTGCATTTTTGCATTTTTGAATTTAAAAATTTTAAATTTTTTAAATTTTAGAATTTTAGAATTTTAGAATTTTAGAATTTTAGAATTTTAGAATTTTAGAATTTTAGAATTTTTGAATTTTTGAATTTTTGAATTTTTGAATTTTTGCATTTTTGCATTTTTGCATTTTTGCATTTTTGCATTTTTGCATTTTTGCATTTTTGAATTTTTGAATTTTTGAATTTTTGAATTTTTGAATTTTTGAATTTGTGAATTTTTGAATTTGTGAATTTTTGAATTTTTGAATTTTTGAATTTTTGAATTTTTGAATTTTTGAATTTTTGAATTTTTGAATTTTTGAATTTTTGAATTTTTGAATTTTTGAATTTTTGAATTTTTGAATTCTTGAATTCTTGAATTCTTGAATTCTTGAATTCTTGAATTCTTGAATTCTTGCATTCTTGAATTCTTGCATTCTTGCATTCTTGCATTCTTGCATTCTTGCATTCTTGCATTCTTGCATTCTTGAATTCTTGAATTCTTGAATTCTTGAATTCTTGAATTCTTGAATTCTTGAATTTTCTTGAATTTTTGAATTTTTGAATTTTTGAATTTTGAGATTTGTTGAATTTTTTGATTTTTGAATTTTGAATTTTGATTTGAATTTTGATTCTTGAATCTTGAATTCTTGAATTTCTTGAATTCTTGAATTTTGAATTCTTGAATTCTTAATTTTTTGAATTTTTGAAATTTTTGGAATTTTTGATTGGTTGAATTTTTGAATTTTTTGAGATTTGAATTTTTTTGAGAATTTTCTTGAATTTTTGAATTTTTGAATTTTTGAATTCTTTGCATTTCTTGCATTCTGCATTCTTGATTTCTTGCTTCTCATCTTGATCTTGCATTCTTGCATTCTTGCATTCTTGCATCTTGCTTCTGCATTACTCCTTGATCTGGAATCTGAATTCTGAATTCTTGATTCTTGAATTCTTGAATTCTTGAATTCTTGATTTCTGAATTCTTGAATTTTGAATTTGAATTTGAATTTTGCATTTTTGAATTTTTGAATTTTTGAATTTTGAATTTTGAATTTTTGAAATTTGTGAATTTTTGATTTTTGAATTTGAAATTTTGAATTTTTGAATTTTGATTTTGAATTTTTGAATTTTTGAATTTCTTGATTTTGAATTTTGAATTTTTTGAATTTTTGATTTTTTAATTTTTGCCCGTGCAAATACTTGGGCTTTGAATTTTTGATTTTTGAATTTTTGAATTTTTGAATTTTTGCCGTTTGCATAAATACTTGGGCCGTTGCAAGCACTTGGGCCGTTGCAAGACGTCTGGGCGTTGCAAGGCCACTTGGCGTGCAAGTTACTTGGGCCGTTGAGCACTTGGCCGTTTGCAAGTATTGGGCGTTGCAAGCACTGGACCGCCTGGCAGCACTTGGGCCGTTGCAAGTACTTGGCCGTTGCAAGCACTTGGCAGTTGCAAGCACTTGGGCCGTTGCAAGTACTTGGGCCGTGCAGAGTACTTGGGCCGTTGCCACTTGGGCGGTTTGCAAGTACTGGGCCGTTGCAAGTACTTGGGCCGTTTGTATAGTGAAAACATTTTTGATTTTTGAAATTTTGGATTTTAGGAGTTTTGTAATTTTGGAATTTTGTAATTTGGGATTCAATTTTGGATTTTGGAATTATCAAATTTGGAATTTTGATTTTTTGAAATTTTGGATTTTTAAAGTTTGGGATTTTGGGAATCTAAGGATTTGGGAATCTGGGAGTTTTGGGAATTTTGAAATTTTCGTGAGATTTTGAAATTTTGGAACTTGGATCTGGATTTTGGGGATTCTGAGGTTTTGGGATTTTGGAATTTTGGAATGTTGCAATTTTTTTGAATTTTGAAATTTTGAAATTTTGAAATTTTGGATTTTGAAATTTTGGAACCTGGAAATTTTTGGAATTTGAAATTATGGAACCTGAAATTTTGGAAGATTTTGCATTTTGCTATTTTGGATTTTGATTTTGAAATTTTGGAACCTGCAAATTTTGGAAATTGAAATTATGGAACCTAAATTTATGGAGTTTGCAATTTGTATGTTGGAATTTTTGAATTTTTGGATTTGAATTGTGGAATTTTTGGAAATTTTGTGAATTTGGGAATTTTGAATTTTGGAATTTAGGATATGTTTGGAATTTTGGATTTTGAATTTGGAATTTGGAATCTTGGATTTTTTTTTGAAATTGAATTTGAAATTTCGAGTTTTGGATTTTAGGATATTGAAATTTTGGGATTTGGGGATTTTGAAATTTTGGAATTTGGGATTTTGAGATTTTGGAGTTGGTGAATTTTTTGATTTTGGAATTTTGGATTTTGGGGTTATGAAATCGGGATTTGAATTTGGAATTTTATAGAGACCAATTGCTTTGATGATTCCCAGTTATTGTAGAGGTGCCAACTTACTATAGCGAACACGAAAAAAATTGATATCAGAAGAATATAGAAAAAAAATGATATGATGAAGAGCCGTTTCAAATTGCTTTTCTTTCTGTGTACTACTTTTACTCCTATCAAGTTAACCCTACATTTGTAAAACTTGAAAAAAGGAAAAGTTCCTGTCCCAGCTTTTTCAAACTTGGTAGGCAATGACAATAAATATAATATGTCCTTATTTTGATTTATAATTCACTCCATTCTATAGGATTACTTAATAATTATATTGTAATGGTTTGCTACAAATATACAATATATTTACCTTAAATTATTCAATGATAGTTATGATGAAACGAGGAGGTTTAGTAAATATTATTAATAGTTACTGTTTACTCTGTGTGAATACTGATAACGTAGAATAAAAATTGGGGGGTCTTATCTCACAACCTATTCAGTAACTGTTTGCTTCGGGTTCGTGTCTAAGATTCTTCAGCAAGATTGAATCAATTAAGTTGTTTCGCAGTTTTTACATGATTATATATCATTTTTTTCTTCAATTCTCATGTATGACCATTTTACAGTTATTGACTCCACAACCTTCGATATTTATACACCCGAAACTATGCGTACCCAGCAATGCGTAATTGAGAATTGTTTGCAAATAATTTTTATCACAATTACATTTGTAGCATTTCTAACTTGAAGTAAAGTATACATATGAATAGATTTTAGGGAAAAGTACATTCAACTTGTTTGTGCGCCTCAACAAAAGCTCTGTCATTCGATGGGCTTCCAGGGCAGCATTGTGCGGTAAGTTTATGACTTGTTAACTTAAAATTTAACGGCTCTAGTCTCAAACTTTATTCATACTGATTAACTACATGCTGTGCGTGACCATGTAACCTAAACAGCTTTTTTCCAGGTATTCTGGTGATGTTTTGAGGGTAGTTGGGCATGTTTGCAGTGAACTATTTTTTTTCTAATGGTTAATTACGTTAATGTGAATCACCTGTTGTTCTTATTTTTGAAGGCGTTGACAAAAACAGATTATTGATATCCGTTCCTATCTTTTTTTTCATTATACTGCAGTATTATTTTTGGTACGTCCATTTAGGAGCATTTCAACTGCCGATAATATTGTCTAGGTACACATTATGGAAATTTATATCTTTACATATATAGGACTATTTAGATAATGATAGTCAAATACAAATTAAAGACGTTAATTATTTACATTTATTAAAAACGTATATGACCATGAAAGTGGATAATTATCGAAAGTTGAATACTGTAAAAATAAACAATACTTCTTCGTGAAATCGTTTCAACATTAGAATGTTACTAGCGGAGACACTATTTTCCTCTGCCCGGGTAATGGATGTAGCAAAGGAGTCAATAGCTGCGTTGTGAGGTATTGTTTTAATAGCTGTCGTCACTTCTCCTCTGCCATCCATCTTTTCATCTTCTTCACCAAGGTTACATCCTCAATTATGTCATCATCTGTCAGAAACTGATTATTTTCCTCCTTGTCATCGGTTAGCCAATCTTTTATGGTCTGTTGAAAGAACATCATCAGCTGTGTCCATGACTTTTTCATTGACCTCAATTCGCAGCTATTAAAGTCACTTTCATCTATATCAACAGTGGCTGTCTTGTTTGACTTAATGCTTTCGCATCGTTGTAACAAATCCATGGTAGGCCATAAGTTTCCCCACGACTTGTTCGTTGGGATTTATCCAAACATTGCTACGTGAGAAACCACGTTTTTCAGGTTTATTTCTTACAAGATTTAATTACACCGTCAGCCTATAAAATCATCTTATACAGAAGGCTTTTTGTATTGCATTTTAATTACGTTGATGACATGCTGGTCCATAAGCTGCAAAATTGGCGTAACTTAGGGAAGTAGGAACATCACACAGACAAAATTGTCTTTTAAATTCAAATCCTCTTCATCAAGATGACCAGACATTGTCAAAGTTCAAAATTAGCAAAGTGTTCTGTGGAAGTTTCTGTTTGTTAAGAAATCTTTTAACCGACGGTAGAAAGAGTTTATGAAACCATTTGCAGAATACAGACTTTGTTATCCATCCTTTGCTTTGGCCTTTGTAATCAACAGGAAGTTTAACATTCATAAATGCCCTTGGTTTTTTAGCCTTACCGATCGCTAACGTGTTCAACTTATGTGCACCATTTGCGCATGAACTAGGCACAAAAGTGATCTTGTTCTTAGCTACTTGAATTTCAAATTCATGATGTGTGGAAGGGAAAGCTGTTGGAATTTAGAGGTTGCCTCTTCAACGATGCTAGACAGGATATTGAGCAATAATATGCCGGCTTATCCCAGCACAGGTATGGGACTTGTCTTGCAGATCTGGCTCTCAGAAGAGCAAGGTTTTTGCCATGGCTTTTCCTTACTCCTTGGCCATTGATTATATGTGTTTCCTTTTTCGCACAACTTATTGCCAACTTATTCATATTGAGTTCCTTTGATAGCGGGTTGCAAGGCGCAGTTGTGCTGACACAAAGCAAAAGTTAAAATTATTGAAAAATATATACCATCGTTTGGTACTAAGATAATAAAAATAAATTAGAGGTTTGGATAGAGCTCATTTCCTGTTTTTTCTAAGCCATATCAAAATCACCAATGCCAGACTTACAATAATAGATTAAATGTGTATATTCTAAATAACCGATTTAATAGTTGCCTATATTGGCTATGGAATTACAATGAGAGTACCGCATGACTCCACCTTGGGCTCCATTTTTTTCATTTAATATTTTAGTTAATCAACGATATTATTAACTTTATAACTCATTCATTAGCTTTTATGCGGATTAAACTTTTGCCTTGGCAACTAGTATAGATGCTAAGAAAGTATATAAAAACGCTGAGAAGTTTTTGAGTAATGTGAGTCAGTGGTTTAACACGAATAAGTTGCGCAAAAGTAATTATATGCCTTTTAAAACTTCTATTTCTCAAAATAATACAATTTCTAACAGTTAAATTTATGTTGATTTAGGACGCAAAATCACAGTGAGGTTTCTAGATTAAATATTGACGAAAAATGACTTGGAAATATCTATCCATCTATATGACATATTAAACATCATTTTTCAACATAATCACGGCATATTTAAAAGTACATGCTTAGCTACTCAAAAAAAAAAACATCTAATACAATAAACACAATAGAAAAATACATACAGGGTCGCTAAAAAGTATGGATACAGTTAAATATTATGAAAACTATTAAACAAAACTTGTTGAAATTTGGTACATGGTTAAAAGTATTTTAATTTCTATCGTCTAAGATGTTCTTCAATTTCTCTATCTTCATTTGTTCTGGGATACAATGCTTAACTTGATTTTTTTTTTTAATGGCACGAGGGTCAAATTTCATATTTTTGAAAAGAGATTTTTTCTGCGTTCTGTGATGTAACACATCCGATATTTTATTTTAACCAAACTTTAAAGAAAATTTTGAACTAGTTAAAATTTTGAAAAATGAAAAATTTTGTTAGCCTTGAAATGTTTGTCTTTATCTATCGTTACTTCTTTGCTGCGTGAATATTGACTAAAAAATAAATAATAATAGTTAATAATTGTATAAATAACACATTTAACAGAACAGATTTTATAAAGAAGCTCAAACAAGAAATTACATAATTTTATGTTACAAAGGATTTTCGAAATGATTTCCATTTACCTCTTGGCATAATGAACACTTGAGCAAAAAATTGAAAGGAATCAATCAAAATATTTGGAGAAATATTGGCAATTTGGTTTCTTATACGTTTTTTAGGTCTTCGATTTGTATGGTCTGTTGACATACACTCGATTTTTTACATGACCCCACAGGAAAAAATCATGTGGGTCAGATCAGCGATACCTAGCTGGCCATTCAATAGGCCCTCTTCGCCCTATCCATCTACGGGAAATGTTTCATCCAATATTTCGCGCACTTGACGACCAAAATGCGGCGGTGCTCCGTCTTGTTGAACCATATGGTTTTTGTTGGTATACATTTTCGAATTGCCGTGGTTTGAAATATTTCCCTAATCGTGGAACAATATGTTGTTGTAAGGTTTTGCAGATATCTTTCAGACGTTAAATTGCCGTTAATGAAAAAGGACCTACGATAATTTCGACAATAATGCCACATCAAATATTAATTTCTGTCGATGCTGCGTATGAACCTGCTCCATCCAATGCGGATTTCGTGTCAGACCAATATCGACAGTTATGGCGGTTAAATATCCATTTAGACAAAAGTTGATCATCAGAGAAGAGGATTCGATTAAGAAAGTTACCTCCTGATGTATTCTGTGCATCATAGTTTTCGCAAAATTCGGTTCTCGCAGTCAAAATCGTCGTCACTTAATTCTTTGTAGCAAGTGAATTTTATAAGGATGATATTTTTTCGCGTTCATTATTTTTGATTGTATCCTCTACTCATGTTGTGGTTCAACGCCAACTGTTGTACTGAATTTTTTGGATTTTGTACCACATCCAACATAACATTCAACGAATTTCTTCGTTGTTAATATTCTCAGGCGCCCAGGTCTTGCACGGTTTTAACGCTATCAGTTTTGAAATCTTGTAAGGTTTTGAGACGGGTCGTCTTGGAGATCGGTTGCTGGTTTGGTTGAATTTCATTAAAAGGAGTACTACTTGAGCACAACTCGTTTTCTGCGCCATAAACCATCATGAGAATTTCTATACGCTCAGTTTCGCTTAAATGTACCATTGTTAAGCAAATTATGCACACGGAGTTAATTTTTGGCGATATTGCAAGTACACATCGTCAATGACAGCATTTTCAAAGCTACTTAGTTTTATTTTTCCGAATTAAATTTTTTGGATTTATTTTTTTTTTGCCTTAATAAAAATAAAGGTGGACATGTGTTACATTACTGAATTCCAGAAAGATATGCTCTTTTTAAACAATATGAAATTACCACCGTGCATTTAAAAAAAATCAAGTTAGCGTGCATTTTCAAGAATAAATGATGGTAGAAAATTTAGAAGAAAATCTCAGATGATAGAAGTTTAAAATTTCTAACTGTATCCCAAATTTCAACGAGCTCTGCTAACCGTTCTGAAAATATTAACTCATCCATACTTTTTAGCACCTGGTATTTATTTAACATAGTTATGTCAAGCTCTATTAATACTTCTTAATGCATTGCTTCCACAATATAAATATATTACCATCTATTTAATTAAATATCAATTAAAAATGTTTGTTAATTTTATTAAACCGTACGATTGCAAAATTTTGCACCAATAAAGCATGTTATAAAGCAATTACAACTATCTCTAATCCCTTTAGAGATTATGATATTATCGTAAAGAAGGACAGCATTTATGTTTAGCAGTAATACCAATTTCAAAAAAGTTTAATATTATTGTCACATATTCATAAAGCAGATACTTTATTGCTTGCAATATATTTTTCTTTTTTAAACTGCAATTTCTCTCTCTTAACCTTCGGGTTTGCCTGTCCGAAGTTTCGCAAAGCAAATTATGGCATACTAAAACATATTTACCCATTCTTTATCACATTTCAGTTCACGCTAATTTTCCTTGTGGTGTCCGGCATTTGTGTGTTGCCAAAATTATTTTACTGTTATGACTGAGACCGCTGTAGAGAAATTGTAACGGTCAGAAGGCACGCAAAACTTAGACTAAATACGAAAGCTGTGCCGAAATTATTTTTTACGACGACACAACAAACACACGTAATTTAGTTTTCGAAGGTTAAAGCTCGTAACAGTACCCTCCTATGCTATAACTTTATTGGGCAAATAGACGCTTCTAAAGTTGCCGCAATTCACTAACGAATGCCTAACGAAAGTGTTTACAATCTTTTAGGTCAGAATTTTAATGTTTTTATAGTTGCGAAAAAAAAATTGTCAATAACAGTAACTGCAGTCGATGGCCATTTCTAACATACCTACTAAAGTGGGTTTAAACTTACCGTTTTAGGAATTCATTCTTCATTCAGAGTCTGCATTTCTCTTCCTATAAGACATTTATATTTGTGTAGTTTTAACTTTTTTAAAAACATATTTGAATTTGAAATTTTTACATATTCATAGTTTTATTATAATTTTTTTTTAATGTTGATTAACAACACTTTTAAAATTTTAATTTCGACTTAACAAGCTCTGAAGATGACTATTCGTCGAAACATGTTAGAGCGTACCTAATTTCATTTTCATTTTGATAGTTTTTTTACTCTTGTTTTATTATCACTAGAGACCGGATATATGCAAAGTGCATATATTTTATTTTTTTGCATATCTTAATTATAGGTCTAATGTAACGTATCACTATTGAGTTAATTAGGGCTAATTAGTGTTCGCATATTTTGGCATTCTTGCATATTTACAAAAGTTGCATATATTGCATATTAAGTTTTTCTTATCCTTCATTATTAACATCCTAGTTATTCCTATGTGATCGACAACCGGCAATTCCAGAACGATAAGTCTTTTACATTGGTTTCTCTAATACTTTTTTTCCAGAACTGCACTGTTTAATTTCGGCAGCAGTAGGATGTGTTAATATATTTTATTTATTAATTCCCAAATAAACTATCTTCATGATTTTTTGAGTGAAACAGCATGTAATTGTGTTGCGTTTTTAAATACTGACAATTGTTGTTACAGGTGTCTTCTGAAGAAAATTCCTGATGATCATCGCTAAAACCCATCACTATGTGGAAAATGTGAAAAACTAAAGCGATCCGCATGTGTGCAGCAATTTATACGTCAAGTGTAGCATCAACTTCGACGAAACTCAGAACAAGAAGAATATAATACGGATCTGTCTAACGCATTAATTCGTCTAACATACCATTAGCAAGATTAAACAATGTTAATTTGAAAATCATTTCTGCAAAAATATTGCAAACATAATACAACCTGACGAAAGTACCTTACAAAAAATAATGTCACATCTTGTTACCAGCAAACAATAGGCAGAAATTCAACAATTGGTACGGAATAATTTATTTATTTATATCATGGTAGATGAAAGTACGGTAATTGTGGCCGTTATATTGCCCATTTGTTAATAAGAATTCTTCATTGCAGATATTGTAGGTAAATCATATTTTAATTATTGTAAAGAACTTCAAAAAAACAAATAATGTGACAATTGCCCCAATTCGTTCAAGAAGGTTATCAAATTTGTTGCTTACTGGAAGTATTCCTTATGAAGAATTTTGCTAATGTTGTCCGACGTTGCACCATACATATGATAAAAACCGCGCAAAATTTAAACATTTTTTAGTAGTATTGATTATTACTACTTGTTTTGCTCATGGGTTCAATCGTGTAGCCGAAGACAATTAGGAATTTATTCCCTTGATTAATGAATTTAATTAGCAATGTTCAAAAAGTTTTTGTAAAAGCACCTTTACGATCCAATTTTATAAGGAGCGACTTCCCGGTGTTAAGTTGCCTCCTGAACCGATTATACGAGATGGGGTACAATGGTTAGGGGCTGCAATCTTTTTCGCCGATAATTTGAAGAAATAAAAAATGTAATTCTTGAAATCACTGCTGACTGCATTGCTCTAGAAAACTGTAAAAAGATAGTAACATCAACAGAATTGCTACAGAACCTTTGTATATTAAGTCAAAATTATAGCTTTGTTTTCAAGTTCATTCGTAAACTAGAAACGGCAAGGGATGTCGCTCTCGGAATCAGTCGAATAGTAGACGAATTTGATATGCTATTTAAGAAGGTTAAGGGTACGATACGGTAAATGTCTATATAACGATAAATTTAAAAAAGTGATAAATAAAAATGTCGAGGTATTTGAAATTGAAGGAAGTTAAGAAAATTTTGGAAGATGAAACAGTAAACGATTTCGACTTTAATTTTAGTTTAGAATGTATTGCAAAGTTAAAAAATGCACTAATTACATCTGTGGATGTTGAAAGAAGCTTTTCTATTTCGAAACATATGTATTCTGATAGAAGACAACTTTTTTTTACACAATTTTGAAAAACATTTAATTATAAATTGTTTTTGAAATAAGTTGTGAAAAAATGTTGTGCAATAAAGTTAATGTTTCTGCTATTATTTATTTATTTTATGTAAAAATTTTGCATATTGTCGCAATGTTTTTGCATATATGCCCCAGGTTTATATATATTTTCTCAAAAATCGATGCATATATATGCGCATATATTCCAGTTTTTCTTTGCATATAATCCGGTCTCTACTTAGTACTAAATTTTAATTTACAAATACCAAATTGTAAAAACGAAAATGGGAATATTCTTTCTATTCCAATAATAACAGTTTTATTTAACTGCCAGCATTAATACTTTTTTAAATATACAAAACGATCGTGAAATGCCCATTAAATTACCAATAAACAAGAACCAAAGCAAAAGCCTCCTCGAAATCCGATACCTAAACCGTTTGCCTATTTCCCTCGCGTTCGCCAACTTCGGCCAAACATGTGCGGACCAAATTGTCCTTGTGACATTGGTGTGAAAGACCGCCTCTGCTAGTCTCACTCCTGGCCGAAAAGAGTAGGTTGCCGTCAGCGGCCCAAAGATCGGCAGCCTTTTGAAGTCCATTGTCCGGTTATTTGTTAGTAAGGTTGGAGGAACTGAGATCACAAAGCCAAGGGATAATTTTATTTGTTCAGTTTGTCTGGTGCACGCCGGCGTTCTTACGCCTCAACGGCTACAAGAATTAGTACTCGTAATAAATGTTTTATTGTTAAACGTAATTATATTGTTATGGGGGATTTTGTATTTATGGCTTACGAATTGGGGATTTAGTAATAAAAAGAAATAGTTATCTTTTTTTAAGTTACTATCACCGTTAGATAGTACCTAAAGGAACTGATGTTTTAACTGGAATTATTGAAGGGTACACGTCTATAAAGTATCCGCATTTCTTTATTGTGTAAGTTGACCACTTCGTTATTCAAAAGTCGCGTGTAAATAAACAATCAACTAATTTAACAGCTTGTATTTTAATATAATGAACAAAATATAAGACATAAAACTTGACAGTGGCGGCTCGTGACAATATTGAGTGGTGGGGTCAATCTCAGGCCAACTCCCTTCTTCCCCTCCCGCCATTTTATTAATTTTACAAAGTTTTGAATCAATTTAACTCGGCTTGCAGGATTTATTATTTCGTTTATTGCTAGTTAAAATAATACCGACACACACAAAAAAAAATATATACACATGTTTAAAAGCCATTCTCAAATAAAAAAAAAATACAGTAAGTTCTTATCGGCAATACTTATCTACCTAAATATAAATACTAACGTAATCCCTTTGGAATTGCATATATTTATTTTTTAAGCTGTATTTACCGTAAAGTGGGGCAATTCCGATCAGTTTTATGTACTATTTCTGAGCTGCAATTATTATTATTGATTAAAATTGAAAAAAATTATGTATAATCATAAATCTTTTAGCTACACATACCATCATGTATATTAACCCAATGTATTAAAACACTATTTTTTTTAATACATCAAGCGTGATCGGTTTTGCCCCATAATAGGGGGCAATTCCAATCACCCATCTATTTTCTTATAAAAACGATTTGAAAGCTATACAAGGTAAATCCAATAACAAAAATTTAATTTAAAAGGGAACTTACGGAAATAACAGAAAATATGTATTACAGAAATGGACAAACAGATAAATAATGACATAAACTATATAATTCAATAAACTAAAACTAAAACAAAATTCATTCAACGCGCTCCCTCTCGTTCAAAAACGTACCTTCCCCTTCTATGACCAGCTGGATAATTTGGTTTTCGGAAATTTCCTAAATTTCGTCAACTTGGAGAAATACAAAAGTCATCTTTTCTCTTCCTTAGAAACTACCGGTTCTTTAAAGTATTCTGAAGTAATAATAATAATAATAATAATAATAATAATAATAATAATAATAATATAATAATAATAATAATAATAATACATGCCCTCGCATCCCCCAACAGCTTTCGCCAATTACAAGGTAATGAATATGGTACCCCATTATTTTGTGATGCTTTCATAATGGATGAAGTGTTCTATTTTACTGTCCTGATAGCGCTTTGGAGGTATTTGGGGTTATATTGCTGTCTCTCGCCAGGCCATACTTTTTTTTTATACTTTCTCACCATAATTTTCAATAAAACCAACGTAGAAAAATGAGTATGTCATATTTCTACGTTGTTCTATGAGCATGTTCTTTATTCTTTTACTTTTCAAACTAATCGGTATTACCCCATGAGGTGTTTATTTTCCCCTTACTCTCTTGTTATTCCAACACTTTCATGAAGTCAAAAAAAGAAACGGTGAAGAGTGAATGACAATTGATTCTTTTCACCTTATCCCTTTTCGAAAATTCGCTTAGTCCTAGTGGGATTCCCCAGTAGTAGTTTGTTTCCGTCTGTATGAAATATTACTCGTTGTCATTCCATCGGAAATTATTTTTTTAACACAAGAAACTTTAATGTAATACTTAAAAAGCCAGTTAGTTATCTATGTTATAAACAAAGTTTATTAAATGGCTGTGTTGCAAAACTTTCTTATCCTTTCCATAGATGCCAGACTAAATAATTGCCGTAAAATCAGGATTGATCGATTTTACCCCATGCGATCGAAATTGCCCCACTCTACGGTACACGGGCCACTTGTTTGTATTCCCCTACCTAGCTAACGCAAAGCTATTCATGGGTTTTTGTGATTTTATATCGACAAAAACATAACACAACACAGAGCATACGGGCTATTTAAGCGTAAACCGTCGAGTAAAATATAATGGATATTCTAAAAATAAGCGGACGTATTTCTTAGGAAGTATAAGAAACACATTTTTTATTTCCTTTGTTTGTTTACTTAAGCAAATGACTTGTTTTTACTTGAAATACTATTTGATGATTTTTCCAGGAATATATTATTATTATATTTATTATTTCATTTTCAGAACTTTTACCGTAAGAAATGAATGGTAGTTCATTTTGAAATACTGTAGTTATTAATTTGCGCGCGATGTTATCCTAAAATAATACTACACTTTATTACTATAATTAATAAATATTCAATATTCTTAAATACAACTTTTATTGCGGAGAAGTGTCTCAACTGAAGTCAATATGCCACTGCCATCTACATGTGTTGCTGCTTTCAATAGGCGATATTGCTATCTAAATTTTCATTATATTTTATAAAACAAGCAATATATGTTATTCTCTTTTAAATGTTTATTAGTGATGTTCTTTCTAACCTAACTTCTGGCCTAGAGGTTATTTTTTGTTTAAATTAGATATGTCTGTGATTTCTGCAAGCATATTAGCCAATATTCACACCTAATATTTAATTTAACTATCCTGCAATTAAGTTTCTTAGGTTCTAAGTTCTTAAAATGTGATTATTCATAATAGATAAATGATACGTTACGATTATTAGCGAAAAAAATACAATCTCAAAACTTATTAAAAATGAATCAAAACTTTCGCAACATTGGTTCTGTATTTAAATGTGTGAGTGTGTACGTGTATTTATCAGTATTTTTACGGAAAATAAAAGCTTTTTAATGATTAATTTGTGATTTGTAATGGTGTAAATGGCTCTTTAAGAGGAATCGCCACTGAAACTCGATATAAGAAAGAAATTAATTTCGAAAAGTTGGTGTAAGACAATATTTTTTTCTCAAAATGTCTTTTTGAGGCATAATCGTCTAAGATTGCAAGAACAACCTAGTAGTAGATATGCAGAACCAATAAAATGATATTGTCTATCATGTGGATGGCAACCTTTCGGGAATGATATCGGACCACATATCTTTTTTAACAGAATCTTCAAAGTGGAAATCACGTATCGGATCAGTTAGAATCAATCATGATTATTAGTATTTTTAGAACAAAAGTAAAATTTTGACTTACTGTTAACATGGCTACAGGCCTGATCGGTCTACAGAGACGGCTTTAGTGTGTTTTATTGATCGGGTGTACAGATAGATTCACAAAGGTAGTATGATTGTAACCATCTTTTTCAATATGTGTAAAGTGTTTGACTACGTTAATATTGATTTCACACTTAGAAAACTGTGTGCAGGTGTTATGGGCGTTACTCAACAATGGATAAAAACATGCATGAGAAATAGAAATATAGTTGTTAAATTAAAAGATATCGTATACCATGGACTATGGTGTACCTGAGGGGTCTGTATTAGGCCCGTTTCTCTTTTCAATCTTTATTAATGATTGACCCGATCATCTCAGTGAATTCGTAACACTTTATGCTGATGATGCAGCACGTAATTGTTGTTCATATATTGAACAAGATTTAGAACAATAAGTTTTGAACGTTATGAAACAATTTACAAGTTGATATAATAAACTCTAAACTCTTTTCAGTTTTTTTTTTTTTAAATTTAGGAACTCGTAAATTATCTTTTGGGCATATAATTTCATTTTAAACGTTCTACATAAATAAACAGTATTATGTCAATATATATTAAGCCTTTATCGTAGGGATTAACTAAAAAATAGGGAATGATAAAACGGTATTTGTGTGCGATTGTCGCATTTAAAATACTTTTGCGTTTGGATTATTTATTGTAGTCATATTTTAAAATAACTTTTACAAAAAAAAATATCAGAGAAAAATTCTTTAATCGCTTTCAGAACGTTATTATAGCTGTTTCTTAATAGCTTCAGTTTGATGGTTGAAAACAAACATTTTAGCACAAGTGGTAAAATAAAAACAAACAAAAATTGTTGTTCTAATTCATCGCGTGACCACTTGTAAACCTAAATGTAATTGATGTTGTTCAAAAATGTACATACATGCTTAGATATATTCTCCTTATGAATATTTATTTACTATGGTAACAATATTAAATGTACACTAGCGACACTTTCTAATTGTACGACCTACAGGGTAAAATAGAGCCCATATCTTTAACGTGGATAGTAGACGGATTTATGCAGTAACTGGCCGCTTCGAAATATGTAAACACAGATGTGCGGTCTCTCTGTCGGTTATTTTAAAAAAGCCTTAGACTGGATTTATTAATGTGCGAAGTTGAATGCATCTCTTATGTATTTGTTATCTTTGCGTAGGAATAAATTTATTTGATGTTTGAAGTATTTCGAATAGCTGTAGTGTTATTAAATGGTTTTAAAAGGTATTTTCATTTTACAGTTGAACTATGACTAGGAACTAAACCAAAGGCATGTTAATTATACAATAAATAGCAATATCAATGGGTTTATTACTTTTATTCATTTTATACGTATGCAAATAATAATGAAACTATCAAAATGGATCGCATGAAGACATTTAAAGTATTTAGCTATACTGAAATCAGTAAAGCACACCTCCGTTATGAATGAAACACTTTTTTCAGTATTACTGGACACATGAAAAAAGTGTTTCATTCAATCTAGTTAATGCATTAACTAGATTGCGACAGCCCCTATGCAAGATATTAAACAATATAGTAATAAGGATTATTACTACTTCCACTTTTCGTGAAGTGGGTGTTGCGCCAATTAAATTTATTAAATGCAGAGAAATTTGTAGTAATTTCGTTATTGAGAAATGCATGTTGTTTTCCTGCAGCGTTACCCAAATATGCTTATATTTTTTAATCTAATTAATGTCATGATGATTCATATCATTTTTTTTAACTCGCTCCGGCTTCCTTCTTTAACATTAAATAATAAAGGAGATATGGCGAGGATGCATTCAAAACCATGATTTTTATATCAGATTATCAGATATTAGAGGGAAAAGCTCTACACTCGTCAGAAATATTTTTTATTAGTTATAGTAATGGTATGTTTCCATTAATATTATAATAGCAAGATAAATAATATTTCGATTATAAATTCCCTAGTTTCAAAGATTTTACCTCAAAAGTCTCACAATATTTTTTCAAAAGAAATACAAAATTTGAATTAGTGGTAAATTGAACAGTAGCGATAGCTATAAATACAAAATGCAGGTTTAAATTAGTAACTAATGATTAGTTTATATAAATATTAATTATTCATTATGTTAATATCGAAAAAAGGAGCCCGGGCGAATTAAAAATAGTTATGAAAACAATCATTGTGAATCAATTGGATTAAAAACACAAACATATTTGGTAAAGCTGTAGGGATTTGTAAAGAAAACAAAACATCTGTTTGTATACAATATTATATTTAAGGTAAGTAAATGAAAAAATTCGAATTGTGCTAACCGAGGTAGGTCGGCAGGCATAAGTATGCGCCTTTGATGTATTTAATTCTCTCTATTTTATAAGATCAATGTTTTTTCTATGTTTATTTACTGTATTCTTCCTTACATTTAAAGTAGATTTACTACAAAAAAACACCGAGACCGCACATCTGTGTTTACATATTTCGAAGACGGCAGTGAATGCATAAGTCGTCTACTACCCATGCTACACATTTAGGCTCTGTTTCATGCTGTAGGTCGTACAATTAGAAAGTGTCGCTAGTGTACACTAAAGAATCCATTTCGTTGACTCAACCAAATTTTAGTTGCATTGACTAAAATCTTTGTTTAAATATGGCCAAACCAATATATTGTTCGGCGAAGCAAATAATTTTGTTGATAAAATTTGTTTCTCTGTTTAGAATTAAACAAATAAAATATTTTACTCAAATAAAAAGTTTTATTGGGTCAAATGTTTGTAATACTTAAAATAACTGATTATTTCATTGAAATAATGAGATATATATTTATTTAGCTTATTTAGTTCAAATAAAATTTTGTAAAATTGATCAAATAGAATATTTACTTCAAACAATAAATTTTATTGACTCAAATGGAAATAACACACAGAAGAACAAAACATTTTGTTGAAACAATTAGATTTATTTGTAGTATAGTAACAATATTTTTGTTGTAAGTAAAATATATATTGTGCTTCACTTTACTAAATATTTAGTTGAGGTTACAGCATTTCTTTTTTATTTCAAACAATAACTTTGTCAAAATTACTTACCTTATCGGTTACGGCAGCTCTTTTATTCCTTAATCAAATTTAATATCTTACCACAAAGTTTCACTATTCAATAAAGCGTTCCTACAATATTGACATAACCTACCTATAAAAGGAGCATAAATTGTTTGCCGCAAAATGCAATAGTGAATTTTCAATAGAATTTTGCGTACAGTAAAACTGGAGTGTTGGATCGAGGAATGAATGGTTCTTAATTTGGGAAGTTTTGATCTCATTAATTTATTTTGTTCTGTATGTAATGTTTGCAAATTTTTCTTTGCCGGTATACAATGTTCTTCCGGTAAATGCACCAAATCAACTTTTTATAACCGTGTTTGAGTGATATAGCATAGGCGCCATCTTTAGAACAATAGCTGTATCACATATACCTATTGAACGTAACTATATGGGTAGAAAACTTCGCTGTAATAATAATGCTTAGATCACAGAACTTGTTTACAAAAGTGTGGGCTAGGTTTGGAAAAAAAGTAATTTGAACATAATAATTACATTAAATTAACTACAATTGTGGTTAGCGTAATCATTATTTCTTAATACTATTCACTTTATTTATTGAAGAGTACTTATTGTTTAAGTGAAATTAATGTGTTTGTTAAATTAATAAACTAGAAGTAACAAAATAATATGATCGCTTTTTATACCAATTGTTTTCTTAGGCCGATGTCTGTCTTAACACTGGCTTTTTTGGTTAAGAAACAGCAATTCGTAAATTTTGAGGTATGTCCAAGATCTTGGCAAACCGACGTCCTTCTTAAATATCGTCGATTCATTGCTCAAATATATATGCTCCTCTCTAGCTTAATTGGTAGAGCGTTCGTCCGGTAATCGAGAGTATTTAGGTTCGAATTCTCCGTGAGAAGAAAATTTTTCTTAGGAAAAATTCCTTTTAATTATAACAGTTATTAGCAAAAAATCATTAATTTGTTAATTTCTTACTATAAAAAGCTTGCAATTTTTGCAAATTTGTTTGAGTTAACAAAGTATCGATGTTGTCTCAACAATATCAAAGTAAATGAACCAATCCAGCATTTTTACAAAGTTGAATTATATTATTGTGTTAAGACCACACTGAACTAAATAATTTGTTTGAATATATTAAACTTTCTAACCAAATGTTTTGTTTTAGCCATGGGCCATGCTTGTTTCAAATATTTTCTTAACAAAATATATTTGGTTGGTTTAAATATATCGATTTTTCAGTGTATCAAAAATTAATTTAAGTGAACAGAAATGAACCATTTAACAGCTCTATTAAAGCTCATTCCATTTTTTAACTCCTAACGAAAAACCTAATTCTAATTGCTAAGCACTTCTATTTACTTTTGTTACACACTATACAAAGCTGGTTTAGAATGAAAAAAATGCCAAATCTATGCAAAGAAAGATTTATTTAAGTTTATTCTTTGTTGTATTAGCCTTTATGAGTAGATCCATCTTCCCATGGAGAATAAAAAATTCTTATTCCTTGTTAATGCATCTTACCACAAGGTGATTGACAATTCCACAAGTCCAACCGCGTTTTTAGATTGATCGTCTACGCATAATTTACGATCCTTTCAAATGCAAAATTGACAGCTTCAATTACAGAAAGTTAAGTTGAAAAAAACAATAAGGATTTAAAGATAAGGTTAAATTTAATCACGTGAAATATACATAATCATTATCTATTCAAATGCTTGACTCTCATATTTACATACGAATACTTCGACTAATTGTTCCCTAAAAATGACCTGAGCGCGCTGTTGCACCGGCAAGCTATCTGTACGTATGTAAGCCTGATTAAAGCACCGCCGTAAACAGGTAGGTTTGTCGGGGAACAGGTAATATGTTTTTTGTTGTATAGGCACCATTTAAAAAACTAGTTAATATTCGCCCAGAGCCGCTAGCACAAAGCGGTAATCATTCTCACAGAAGAACAGCTACCTGTTGCGATATTAAACCTGTCTCGGGCAGAAAGAAATTAATATTATTTATTCCTGGATGCCTTTCAGTTATTCCTATAAAAAAATAAAGTTACAAGATAACGTTTGCCTAGGCGTCTATACGTTCGCAAGATTATAATAAGGATTTATGCCAGATGCAGTCATTAACACTATCTTTCATACAATGTTCTGATGCGTCTCCTATAACAATGACTAATTCAAATCCGGAGATGAATAGAATGTATAATACGAATTGATGTAACGCATAAATACAGTTTTTTTATGCAATATTGGGAAAAAAGTTATCAGATGTATACGGAACATTGAAAAAAAATATTTTAAGATACTTTCTTAATAATTTCTTTCGCATTTTTGGCCAATATCTCGGAATATCTGGGGATTTCTTAAAATTTGAAACTCCAAAGGTAAATCCATTAAACACACATAGAAAAGTTTCAGTCATTATCAAAAGTAAAATACTGAAATAAATACCTTTTTAAAAAAAGAATTAAATTAAATAAAGAATGAATTGTGATAATTAGAGACCGGATTATATACAGAGAAAAACTGGAATATATGCGCATATATATGCATAGATTTTTGAGAAAATATGCATAAACCTGGAGCATATATGCAAAAAAATTGCGACAATATGCAAAATTTTTACATAAAATAAATAAGAGCAGAAATTTAAACATTAACTTTATTGCACAAAATTTTTTCACAACATATTTCTACAAACAATTTATAATTAAATGTTTTTCAAAATTGTGTAAAAGAAGATGTTTCGAAATAGAAAAGCTTCTTTCAACATCTACAGATGTAATTAGTGCATTTTTTAACTTTGCAATACATTCTAAACTAAAATTAAAGTCGAAATCGTTTACTGTTTCACCTTCCAAAATTTTCTTAACTTTCTTCAATTTAAAATACCCCGCATTTTTATTCATCAATTTTTAAAATTTATCGTATATAGAATTACCTATTATTATTACCCCTTAACCTTCTTACATAGCATATCAAAAACGTCTATTTCGACTGATTCCGAGAGCGACATCCCTTGCGTTTCTAGTTTACGAATGGAACTTGAAATAAAACTATAATTTGACTTAATATACAAAAGGTTTTGTAGCAATTCTGTTGATGTTACTACCTTTTTACAGTTTTCTAGAGCAATGCAGTCAGCAGTGATTTCAAGAATTACATTTTTTATTCCTTCAAAATTATCGGCGAAAAAAATTGCAGCCTCTAACCATGTACCCCATCTCGTAATAATCGGTTCAGGAGGCAACTTAACACTGGAAAGTCGCTCCTTATAAAATTGGATTCGTAAAGGTGCTTTTAAAAATACTTTTTTGACATTGCTAATTAAATCATTAATCAAAGGGAATTGATTCCTAATGTCTTCGGCTACACGATTGAACCCATGAGCTAAACAAGTGGTATGAATAATGTTAGTATAAAGTTTTTTTTTAATTTTGCGCGGCTTTTATCATGTATGGTGCAGCGTCGGACAACATTAGTAACATTTCTTCACAAGGTATACTTCCAGGTAAAAATAAATTTGATAAACCTTCTTGAACGAATTGGGCAATTGTCACATTTTTGTTTTTTGAAGTTCTTTACAATAAATGAAATATGATTTACCTACAATATCTTCATGAAGAATTCCTATTAACAAATGGGCAATATAACGGCCACACTTATCCGTACTTTCAGCTACCATGATATAAATAAAATTATTCCCTATCAATTGTTGAATTTCTGCTATTGTTTGCTGGTAACAAGATGTGACATAATTTTTTCGTGAGGTACTTTCGTCAGGTATATTATGTTTACAATATTTTTGCAGAAATGATTTCAAATTAACATTGTTTAATCTTGCTAATGGTATGTTAGACGAAATTAATGTGTTACACAGATCCGTATTATATTCTTCTTGTTCTGAGTTTCGTGAAGTTGATGCTACACATTGACGTATAGATTGCTGCACACATGCGGATCGCTTTAGTTTTTCACAGTTTCCAATATGTGATGGAGTTTTAGCGTGTTGATCAATGAGGTATTTTCTTTCAGAAGACACCTACAACAACAATTGTCATTTTATATCAAAAGTTAAAGAATTCAAAAACAATTGTAAAGCTTTTAGTAAAATTAAACTTACCAGTTTACTGCAGGCTCGACAAAATATTTTGTCGCCATCCTTTACCAGTTCACGATATGGTTTAATCCATAAAGAAATTTTGTTCGCTATACTCATTGTATGTACGCACAGTATTTAAAAACGCAACACAATTACATGCTGTTTCACTCAAAGGATATTCAATGAATGAATAGCTTATTTCGGAATTAATAATAATAAAACGTATTTACCACATCCCTTCTGCTAGGCGAAATTAAACACGTGCAGTTCTTGGAAAAAAGTATTAGAGAAACCAATGTAAAAGATTTATCGTTCTGAGAGAATTGACGGTTGTCGATCTACATTAGGAATTACTAGGAATTTTTACTAAAATGAAAGTATAAGAAAAAGCCTAAATATGCAATATATGCAACTTTTGTAAAAATATGCATAGAAATGCCTAAATATGCAATATATGCAATCACTAATTAGCGCTAATTAACTTCAATTAGTGTAATACATCTACATATAGACTATAATTAAAGATACGCAAAAAATAAAATATATGCACATAATCCGGTCTGTAGGATACAAAGATATAGCAAAAATAAAGTTTTATTTCTTAAAAAAACTTTCACAAATATCGAAAAAAATAGGAAGTTTTGTGTCAAAAATTGCTACAATCTTGTCGTGTACGTCTCAACACAAACATTGTTGAAAGAAATTGCACAGTTGTGTGAAATTATACAGCAAAAGTTTAACCACAATTTTAAAGTATTATTTGCGAAAACAACATGTAATAATTAACACAAATCTGTGATAAGGTTACATAATTATGCTAATTACTGCCACAATATTTTCTCTACGATGTTGTTGTATATTACTCCAAGAGATTTTTTTCCGTGATATGTGTATAAAGAATATTGTCTAGACTACTAGATTACATATTTCAAATCGTCTTACTACTAAAGAGGACAAAACAAGAAGATAATGCAAACGAGGAAAAAATTAAACATACACATCTTACAATGTCTATACAAATGAATCGAATAAAAATATTATTCTCAAAACTATCAAGTTAGTCGCTTAGATTTTTATTATTTAAAGCAAAAATATCTTGATAATTGATAATCCTCGTTCAGATTTTGTGAGTCGATTCATAAACACACAAAGAAATAATTCTCCTACTCATTCAATTTCCTATTATTAGATAGGTATTTCATGTAAATGTGCGGGGAATACCCGGATCTTTGCGTTTCTAAGTTATTTTCTCAATATACGAAATCGTAATTTACTACCTAACTTTTCATGCAGACGTTAGATCGCAGCATTTTACTGGTAATTCTTGCGGTAAAATCGTAAAATCATTTTTCCCTATCTCGTGTGCTCTCTATATATACACAGAGATTCCAAATGATTGTCAATTCCACTCCTATAGATAGTAACAGGATGTAGGTATATGCCGCGTGTTTGTAATGAAGGTTTGGACTAAGTCAGTGTTGGAACATAAGAAAGTAAACGGATCTGTCATAAATAAGGAAAATGTAACCTATATTTGAACTCGCATTATATAAACGACTATAGATTGGTGTTTCTGCTTGTAAAAATGAAATGTAATTAATTTAACTTTACTAAATTATGATTTTCAATCAGTACTAACTGGTGTTTAACTAAATTTATTTATTACTTTAAATTATAACATACAATTAGTATAATTATTAAGTGACAAAACTGCATCTCTCAGTTCTTCTATGGTATGCATGCGGTTTCTATAGATCCTATTTTTTAGATAGCCGAACATGAAGTAATCTAATGGGGTTAGATCAGGCGATCTTGGTGGCCATCTTTGTGCTCTAACGAACCTGTCAGCAAAAACCTGTTGAAGATATTGGCAGGTTTGTCGAGCAGTATGTGCTGGAGCATTATCGTGCTGAAAATAACCTGCTTCAAGCTCATTTTCTTGTAACTCTGCAATAAACAATTCCAGCATCTGTTGGTAACGTTGGGCTGTTACAGTTTCCTCGAAGAAAATAATAATAATAATAATAATAATAATAATAATAATAATAAGAGTTTATTGTCATCGTCCGAAAACATAGACATTGTCATCACATACAATACAGATAATGTACGAGAACACATATAAAATTGAGATGCAAAAACATGTATATCATAATAACAAACAGACAAGAGACAAAAGAATAGCTCTAGTTACTAAGGAATTCCTTGATACTATAAAAAACATGATTCAGCAAATGATCAGCCAATGCCTTCCGAAATAATCCCAGAGAAGTAACATCTTTCAAGGCCCTAGGCAATTTATTATAACATTTCACTGCCATGTAATAGGGGCCATTTTCAAATAATTTTGTGTTATGCATAGGCACGCTCGGGTCCTGCTGTGACCTTGTACTCATAGTGCAGTAGTTGTCTTTATTTTTCCTAAAACTATTTTCATGTTTTTGTAAAACGTTAACAACTCGTTATTATACAAAGATGAAGAGTGTATATTCGCAAATTCTTAAAAATATCACGACAAGACTTCCGCAATCCAGCTCCTACCATATATCGCAAAATCCGTTTCTGCGATACAAATAATTGTTTCGCATGCGGAGAGCATCCCCAAAAGACGATGCAGTAACGCAGACGGGACTCGACGTAGGCATAATAGAATGACTTAAGAACATTAATGTCACAGTAGCGTCGAAGATTGCAGACCGCGAATATTGCCGAGCATAGCCGAGCATTTAGGGCCACACAATGGGATTCCCACTTTAACTCATTATCTACGAGGATACCAAGAAATTTACAAGTAGAACTTTCCGGTATTGACTTGCCATTACATTTAATGTATAAACTGGTAGGACCACGGACTTGGCCATTTTTAAAGTGAATCAATTCAGTTTTATCTTTGTTTAAGGTAAGTCCATGATCATCACACCACGCTACCATACTGTTGATTGCATTATTTGCTGAGTTAACTACATCATATGTAGACCCAGCCACAACGCAACTCGTGTCGTCAGCATATTGCGACAATAAACACTTATCGAGATATCGAGACAAGTCATTAACATAAATATTAAAGAGTACGGGACCCAAGACTGACCCTTGAGGTACTCCACATGATACATCCCAACATTGAGAACAAAATGGCCGTGATATATTGTCCCGTTCACCCGTTATGCTAACCAAGGATTTGCGATTTGTTAAATACGATTTAAACAATTTGTAAGCAACTCCACGTACACCAATTCCCAGCAGCTTTTCCAGCAAAATGTGCTGGTCCAGAGTATCAAAAGCCTTGCTAAGTCAAAAAACAACGCCACCACACACTCCCTCCGATCAAGCCCATTGTACACCGTATTCAGCACATTAAGAACTGCGTCACAAGTGGAGCTGCCATTAACAAACCCAAATTGCGTAACACATATTTTGTGTTGTGTCAAATAAGAGGACAATCGATTATTTATAATTTTCTCAAAAATTTTAGTAAATGCACATGGCAGGCTTATTGGGCGATAGTTTTTGATGTTAGTTGAGCTACCCTTTTTGAGTACCGGAATGATTTTAGATATTTTCAAATCATCAGGAAAAATACCGTCCCGCATACACTGATTTATAAGGTAAACCAAATGCCCAGATATGCTCGGCAGTGCATATTTTAAAATAAAACAAGGAATCTCATCAATGCCCGCTGAACTCTTTACTGAGATCTCTTTAATAACATTATTATTTCTTGTTCATCTGTTGGAAATAAGTACATACTACTGTTTCATATTGAGAGTTTTAGTTCCTGTCAATTTTGCATTTGTGGTGTAATAGTAAATTGTTCTTTAAATAAGTTAACTATACTTTCAGGATCAGCAGTCAAGTTACCGTCATTATCATATACCTCAATTTTTTTATATTAATTGGCTCTATTATTCGTTGCCTGGACATAGCTAACCAAACTCCAACTTTTACGGGATGCAATTGCGTTTCTCGGAATTTGTGTGGATTTTCTGCAGACCAGATACATTAGTTTTGTAAATTGATATAGTCTGTTAGATAAACCAGGCTATCGAGAAAAATGATGTTTTAGCAGTCTCGCCCCTTAAATTGTTATTAAACCAATGACAATATTCCAATCGCCTATTCGTGATCTAATGGTAATAATTCCTGTACCGTAGAAACTTTATAGGGATGAAAATGTAACTTTCTTTTGACAGCTCATTGCACTGAAATGTATCATAAGCCTATAAAATTATAAAATGTAATAAACTATTTCACTTAATGTTAATATTGATTTTTTACCTGTTTGTTGAGCTAATTACCACAGATAAATTCCCTTATTTTCTTACAGTATTCAGAAATACTATTGTTGGTGATATTAGATGTAAATATAAATGATTTGAAAAAAATTATAAGATAAATACGCACGCCAATGTCGCTAAATGTCAAGAAAATTCATTTAATGTATGAAATTTGTATGTAGCTAACTTCGCCCATTAAATTGGTAATAAGTATAGATAAATTTTTCCGGAAAACAGTTTTTTTCTTACGACAATCATTTTGAATCACATGGTATATATACATCATCCTTGCCGATACTAATATATTGTTTTAAAGATAACCTCTTTCGCTGAGGTCCCATGGTGTAATGGTTAGCACTCTGGACTCTGAATCCAGCGATCCGAGTTCAAATCTCGGTGGGACCTTCCGTTTTTAAATTGCTTTTTTTAAATTAATGTTTTCCTTCTTATAATAATTACATTAACGACTTTTGTAAATAAATTTTGTACAAATTTCAAAGCCAACTACTACGTGTTGTTACTGCGTTTGGTAAATATTATTTTGGTAATTTTCAGATAGAATATGCAAATTTAAACACGTAAACAACTTCGTAGCAAATCGTCTAAGGATTTAAATTGCCATCGAGCGCCGTTTCCTTCCCCTTATTAAATTCCTTTTGTTTATTTTCGGCAAAATAAATTTGTAAAATTGCCAGAACAAGGCTAGATCCCGTCTAATATTATTCGACAGTCTATAATTAGCGACCAGTAGAAGATTACACTGATGCGTCTTCAAAAGTAGCCTCAGAGTTTCGGGACGGATCCTTATTCTAATTACCCGACTGTGCTCTAGGTATGTAATTACCGGAGGGCAGGTGATGAATATGATACCTGACGCGGCAAAAGATTATCACCTATAGTCTAGATTACTCCAAGCTCCTTGTTGAAATGATCTGTTATTACGGCCTTATTTGGCCCTATAATTTATGATACCTCTGTTGGTTATAGTGAGAATATTTTATTTTAATTTCACAATTGATTACACCCCGAGAGCGCGCCGTGCCCTCCGGCTAACCGTTTGTCGAAAAGTTAATGTTTGTTTTCACGGATGGCACTTTGCGCAGCTGTGGTGTAATCAGGGCGCGTTTACTTTTCACGGTCACTATTTGAAATACGGAGCTCGTTACAGCGTGTAATCACGTAACACGTCTGTATACGGATTTCGGATCGTCATTAACACGTTCAACCTGAAATTAAAATACGAATTTACTGCGCTGAAACCCTGCAACCATGAAATTTAAATATCTCTTGTGTACTTTTAGGCAATTCGCGTATCAATTTGATGCGAAATTAAAAATTATGCAGCAGAATTCATAGTGATTGTACATCTGCAAATTATATTTCGCAGAAAACAACCACTAAACCTATACAGTATGTCCACGGACTGGGTTTATAAGAAGAAACACTTTTTTATCTTCAACTTTATCGAAAAACTCCTTATAAAATTCCTTATAAAAAAAATCTGCTTGTTTTAAAACAACGAATTCAAGTGAGATATTTTTAATAACTTCACAACTTTCCCCAGAAACGATAAAAAAAGGAAATTTATGCGATAATGCGTCATATCATAGAAAACCTATTGAAGACAATAATTATGTCGAATCCAATAGAAATTTGTGAAGATTTGGACCCAAATAACAAGACTAGATTTGAGATTTTTATTAACCTTTTAGCAAAAAAAAAACAAATTAAAATATTTGCTTCATTAAAATTAAATAATTATGTAATTGACAGAGAACAAAGAAATACTTTCTATCAAATAACCTGCTCCTTTTCCGCACACAGTTCAATCTTGCTCGAAATTCATCCAAGTTTTCTTATTTCACCAATGAAAAAGAAGCTAAAGATGTATTTTAGACAAATTTCCCTTTAGTTGATACACTGTAAAAAATGTTGCAGTAAAATTACATTATAAATCGGTTGTAACAAAGTTGCCTACAATTTACAGGTAAAGTTGCCTCATAGGGTAAACTTTCCACCACCTAGTAAATTTCACATGCTGATGTGTTTTTTCAAAGATTGTACTGTAAATTTGTATGTAATATTATATGAACTCATTTTACCGAACACTGAAGTAATTTTCAATGTATTTTTATAAAGAGAGCAAGCAACTTACCTAATTCTTTTATAGCACCTAATAGGTCATACTGAATCGCTCAACCCAGGGTTCAAGAATGAACACGCTTACGCGAAACCTACGATTGTTTGTGACGTACCATGATATCATTTGAGCCAATAATAAGTTCGACAAACGAATAGAATACCTACGCGACAGATAAATATCCAATAACAAATCACATAGCGGCGTATGAATTTCGTATTTTCATGATATCTATAGTTTTACCCGAAAAATTCAAGTAAAAACAAATAAATATAAAAGATCCCCATATTTTTACAGCAAAATTAATAGTAAAATTACTAGTAAAGTGCACTAAATACCCCAAAAGAATGTCAATTTTACACTTTTAAGTAAATTTGAGAATAAATACAAAATTGTACATGTTTTTTTCCTGTATTTCCTTTTGAATTTTTGTTACATCTTAAACTTACATGAAAAAGCTCTAAATTTTACCGAAATTTCTTTTTCCGTGTTAAATATCCTAGAAAAAAACATGTAAAACAAAATTTACATTTATTGTGGTAAATTCACAACGTTATTACATGTAATATTCCTGATTTACCATGGCAAAATTACTGTAATTTTTTACAGTGTATTTGAATAAAGTAACATTTTTGAACAAATATATTTTAATAATCCCAATCATTTCCTAATTGACAAAATCTCCTTTTTTCATTGAAACGAAAAGAACGTATAGTTGCAAACAAAAAAAATATTTTAACACAATAACAATATAACTTTGAATTAAGCAATAGTTGTAGTTATTAACAATAATTTATTTATTTAGTATAAACAAGAATGTTTTTCAGCCCAAATAAGAATTTCACTTAAGACAACATTTTCCAAATACTGTAGTCACTATATTAATACCTTAAATGCACCAAAAAAAATATTTAAATTTATCAATAAGTTTTGTTGAAGGCATACTAATTTTTTTTTTAAATTGATTACACAATTTTGTTGAAACAAATTTACTATATTTTTGACCTAAGCAATACTTACTGCTGTGTACTGTTTGAATTAATTGAAATTGCAAAACTTAAACAAAATTAACTCTTTAAACTATAATGAGAGAATAAAACCTAAAAATATCTTCCCGAACAAAAATAATAAATGATCTTATATCTATAATGTGCAGACTTCAATATATTAACAATTATTACAAAATGAATTCCTTGATGGACTAAATAAAAGACAATTAGAAATGTTAAAATGTTACTAAATCAAAATGGATAACACAAGGGCAACAGAGTTGAAAATACGCTACTCACGTCAATAGTCGAGCAAGGAACTCCCTTACAAAACTCTACAATTGTTTTTCTTACAAAAATCCCTCTCTCAAAATATCTTACAACGCAGTCGTAAAACACTCAACGCTCCTCTCAGAATCCCGCTATAATAAACTAGCGAACACTAATAATAGAACTAATTTAAAAAAACTTAACACTAATTAATAAACAACAAAAACTCCTAACTCATCTATCAAAAAAACATATGTGAAAATTTCTGTACATTGATATCGACTGAAACAACAAAACAGCAACTCAAATACACTCGCGAAAACGGGGTGTCTACTACAGCATTACGTTTATCATTACTTACTTACAATTAGTTCAAGCAGTGGTGTTTTTCAATTTGAATAAGTATTTTGATGAAGACAACATTGATATAATGTTGTTCCAATTATATTAATAGCTTAAATTGATCAAACAATATTTTTAAATTAAACAAATGCAGATTGAAAGCTATTATAAAAACGAAAATAAACAACTGTTAGCTAAACAAAAAAAGCAACAAAGTGTTGTTATCAAACAAAAGCGCGTTTCACTATATACAAGAAAAAATTATAGATCAAACAAGTTTTGTTTTAATTACACAGTATTTTTCTGAGTGTAGTTATCTCTCACATTGGGGTTGATTCTTAGCCGCACTGTAGTGCTAGCTGCCGGTCTCATGATCACAATAGGCCCCAGTGACCAACTATATTTATTTCATATTTTATAAATATTAAAAAACATAAATCTTTTTGAAATTATTATATTAATATAAATGCATAAAATATTATAAAAATAATGAGGAAAACATTAAAATATATATATATGTAGCATTAATAATATTTTTCTGAAATATTTTATTTCATATAAAAAAAAATTGACTTTGTTTTACATTTGTGCTAGACGAATAATATAAATGGTAAAATATGCATACATATAAGTATAATTAAATATAATAAACACGTTTTTTTTATTAGACACTTCAATTAAAAATATGTATTAAATATAAACTTCCAGTGCCTTAAAAGATGCCAAATTATTGTTATTAACTGTATGGAGTTTGAAAAAACAGTTCTGCCTTTTAGACAACTCATGTATGTTTCAACTTTTTTATCGACGTATACATTCAAATAACCAAAACATTTTAGTCATTTTGACAATTAAAAATGCATAAAAAACTCATTCATATAAATATATTTACAAATATTTTAGAAAATATTGGCTACATTAATTTAAAATATAGAATAAATTTTAATTGAATATTTTATCTATATTTAAAAAAATATGAAAATATATTCAAAACCTCTTCACGAAAAATATTTATAAAAACTATTTTTAAAAAACATCTATGTAATATTTCTGGCTGTTAGGGGGGATTGTGATGCAAATTTATTATCAATATTTTACTGGATTTTATTATTCCTTTATAAATTTTTGCGAATTTTATTCTAATTCACCTAATCAGATTGTTTTCCTTAATCTTTTACGACACTAATTCGCACCACTGTTACTATATATCCAATTAAATCACTAGTATAATTATACACAAAGAGGCTCACAGTAAACATTTTCCGTTACGATGCGCTAATTTATGTGCTAATATTCCAAAAGTTTATGTAGCATCACGTGCCGCAAGGCTCATATGATTACTGAGCAAATAGATTGATTTATAGTGTAATTATGATGATTATAGAAAGATTGTGTCGGAAAAGAAATGACGTCTGCAATCAACCAATATCACCCAAGTAAAATGCGCTTACTATTATGGGAAAATTGAATAAGGATATATGTTTAAAAGTAAATACAAATATCTAAATATATCTAAATATATATGGTATTTAAAATTTAGCGAGGTTGTATGGCAAACGTACATTTTATTTTGCAAGTAAATAAATACATATACAATTACCACAAGGTCAGATTAAATAAGTTTTAAAATCGTATAGTTAAAGGGTTAGGAATTGAATACATCATAAATCTATTTTACCATATTCCCGTGGTATTCAAGGGTTGAACCATTAGAAAGAACGAATTGCCTTATATACATAGATGTTTAGAGGAGCTATACGATTTCTACGAATAGTTAACATTTTCGGTGGGGCTATCAGCAAAGAAAAGTAAAGTTTTACGTAGGGTTAGCTATATATTGCATAAATGTTGGTCGAACCCTTTCCCTTTTTAGTTGTTATTATATGTTACGTAGATCTATATTGCTGGGCGGGTAGTTTAGGATTGCTATAAATTTTGTGTTTTTATACATATTTAGCTGTTGAGTGCAAAATTATACCCAAGACTTCTAGTCTTCAAATATATACACAAGTTTTCTCGGTACCGTAGATCTAATTTTCTTCATATTATGTTCGGTGGATCAGTTTGTAAAGTGAAGTAAAATGATCCTCTATGATTATCATGCTGAAACTGGTATGTGGCTACTTCTTATACACTTGTATTTTACACCTGTAAGAAGCCACTATCTAGTGGTTACAGTTCTGAAACTATAGAGTTGCTGTGATAACTTGTTTTGAAATTATTCTCAAGATTTTTATGTTTTTGATTATGTAAGCTTAGCATACTGCATTAATTATTATAACTAAATATGTTTCTAATAGATATTAGTGCCACAGTTCCTGCTTTGGGCTCTTCTATTCTTAATATATATGAATGACTTGCCTGCTAGTGTCCGGGGTGCCAAAATTATTATACAGGTGATTTTTTTACTAACAACGAATATTTCTAAAAACACTGCATCAATATCAAAAAAAGATTCTAATAAATTTGTTAAATTAGGGGGTCTCAACTGAATGGTGCTTCCGAACTCGATCCCCAAAAAACAAAACCGTACTTATATTCAGTAACTTGACAAGTTGTGAATACTTACACATGTCCATCCCATTTAGATTATTAATTATTAATCCAATAACATTATTAGGCTGAAATTGAACATAATGGAGGCTATAACAACAAGAGAGATTTAAATGATTACATCTATGGAAAATGAGAATATCGATGATCGTTAATCTTTCTCAAACGTTTTCCCGACAAGGTCGATGCGCGCTTCTTTTTGCGAGTCGTTCAGCAGTTTTCTCGCGAAGTGTGACAGCAAGAAAACGTAAAAAATAAATTGCTGGAGAAAATAACTAAATCCGATTATCAGTAGCTAATAATCGCACATTACACTCGAGAAATACTCGTAGATCAGATTTCTTCAGTCCACTATCTTCAATATTGAGACTTAGAAATATCATCCATTTGTAGTTTCCATACATCAAGAACTTCATGGGATGTTTTTCAAAAATCGAGTGCATTTTGTCTGGTGCTTCAACGGATACAGATAATCCCAATCTTTTGCTCGAGTATTATTCTCTGACGAGGCGACATCACAAATACGGTACCGGTAAATCGCACAACATTATTACGAAGTATCGAAAACCCCATGGTTGCGCCAAGGTGAACATCAACATCCTTGCAACGTAATGTTTGGTGTTGAATAAGTTGGCAATAAGCTTATTGTCCATATTTCATTGATGGAAACTTATATGGTTGAAAAATATCGAAACATCTTGCAGATCGTACTTCCGTGTTACTTGAAACCTCCCTTGGACGTACGACAAAGAATTGTTCCACATGACGTTGTCCAGGCGCATTATTCAAGAATAGCAGAGAAGATTAGATCGAGCCTACAATTGTCGATAGATCGGAAGAGGTGTCAGCGTCTTGGCCTGCAAGATCGCCAGATCTACTTCCCCGACTTCTTTTTGTGGCCACTTAAGGTCTGAAGTTTATACCAGAAGTGGCCAAACACGAGTGGAAAACATGATGAGGAATCCACCAACGCTTGTCAAGATTACGCCGGAAACACTTCTCAGTTGTGCGAATCATCCATTGCGAATAAAAAAAATGTATCGATTGGAAGGGCAATTTCGAACACATTTTCTGAAATGGGTATGATAAAGTAAAGTTCTTCGTTGTTGAATGGCTCTTGAAATGTTATTTAATGTTAAAATAGAAAAACACAAAATCATGTTTGCTGTGCTTTTTTTTGTGTATTTTTCTAATGTCACAATCATTGTTTTTTTTTGCGATTACAGCGCAATCTGTTCCGAATCAAAAAAAAAGTTTTCAAACCAAATACTACATACTTGAATGGCGTAGAATGCCGGCATCTGCAATACAAAATGGGGTTCCCATTTAAGAATTCAAAGTTGTCCTCCGGTGAATGAATTTCGTTTGGCAAATCGTACGTTATGTCGGAAGCTAGCGAACATTATTAGTTTATCTATTATTGATTGTCTTATTACATCAATGGTATTGTTTATTTATATTATATATGTATTTTTCTCTCTTTTTCATACCATTGACAATTTTGTAATGTTTTGATTGCAAGTACATGAATATTATTATTATTAAAACAATGTGATTCCAGCTATGAATGCATGTGTGTCTTCAATAAAGTAAATCTTACAAAATTCTTTGACATTTTAGAGGACGGTCAGAAAAATTACTTGTATCCATCTCACAAAGTTTATAATGTCGACGAAACGGGATCTTAATCCTCACAGGTTTTTTTGCGCTTAAAAATAAGCAGTTCCCATACACCTACCGAAAGAAGTGTTCCCTCTGCATTTGTAGTTGTATTTGTTATCACGCTTTATCCCCCACTCTTTTGCATATTTCCCATGCAGCGGATGCAAGTAGATTACTCGGAGAGATGGTGCTTCACCTGTTGTTTTGACCACTTTATAAATTAAGCCAAACAATCAAAAGAGAATCCAGTATTGCTAATACTTGATGGACATGCAATAACGCATACGAGGAACCTTGAATTCATGTAAAAGGCTAGAACTAATCATACCACTGTAGTTTGCCTTCCACCCCATTGCAATCACAAGCTACAGCCATTGATGTATCGTTCATGGGGCCATTCAACACATTCTTGCGAAATAATCGTGGCAGACAGGTAACGCAATATCAGGTGTCTCGTTTTCTTGAGAAGGCTTCTTTGCATGTGGTTACTCCAACCGTTGCCGTAAAAGAATTTCGAAGATGTGGTATAGTGCCAATCAACGGAAATATGTTTAACGAATTTTTTTTAATGTGTATTTTACTTTGACGAGACTTTTTTCTATTTTCTATTCAGTGTTATATTGATCAGCAGAATGCTGTTCTTAACAATCGATTTCCTGTCAAAGAATACAAATTATTTTCATTTTATGATTATTTATTATTATTAATTATTACAAAAAAAAGCCTTTTATCCTTTAACCTATTGCCTATTGCCTTAACATCATCCTTTTCAAAAATATTTGAATATTGCTTTTTAAATAAACTAGATGAGTTTTTAACTAAAAATAATGTACTATTGTACTGTCACATGGTTTCAGGAAAGTTTACTCAACGTCCCCGCTCTCATGTGTTTTTATAACTCTGTTATACTTCTTTGAGAACAGGGTCTTATGCTGTAGGCATGTTCCTAGATTAAGTAAAGCCTTTGATTGTGTGAACCATGTATTCTATTGACAAGATATTCAATCATGGAATTAGGGGTAATGCTTTGAATGGATTAAGTCCTTTTTACAAGATAGAAAGCATATGTGACTATCAATTTCAGAACTGAGAATACAGTAAGATGTTGTAATTCTTGCTACTTAAGGTCCAATTATTTGAGTACCCAAGTTCCATTTTAGGCCCAGTGCTGTTTCCTTATTTATCAACGATCTGCCACAAAAATTTTGTGATACGTTGATTCATTATATGCTGATGATATTACTTTAATGACTGCAGGTAATGAAACAATAGTTGGAGAGCGTGTGTAACACTCGTGTTAGACACGTTACCACATGGTTGAATAGAAACAAACTACTTGTAAATGAAATAAAGTACATATATATAAGATTTCACCTCATCATATGATACTACTTCCGGAATTTTATTTAAAATTGAAATTAAATAATATGAATGTACTTATCTGACAGCAGCAAATTACTGGACTTTTGGTTTGACGAGTTACTGAATCTGGAAGATTCATGCGGAAGGCTCTTTAATAATCTTTAATTCATTGTGCTTTTTATTTCGTAATTTTAAAACACACAATATCAGACCAGATGCTATTAGAAATATGTATCATGCCTATGTTTACAGCAGATTAAATTACGGTGTTATATTTTGGGAAATTCCACCTTAGCATATGATCTGTTTGTATGCCAAAAGACTTATCCGTTGTATTTCTGGATTAAAACCGACTGAATCATGTCGATCGATTTTATATCATTTAAGTGCTAAACTTACCGTGCATCTTCATTCATGCACTCAGGATATTACATGCACAATAATAAACGAGGTTCAGGCAAATTGCGATCTGCATAATTATAATACTAGAAATAAAACTGATTAGTCACTCCTTAATCTATAGATTGACGTTATTTCAACAGTCCCCTCAGTATTGGGCGTAAAAATTGACAATAGTTACCAAAATCTCTCAGGAGCTCCATCCTCTGGTTTTAAACGGCGGTTGCGTCAACTTTTCGTTTCTCATGGTTTTTTCTTTTACAAGAGTATTAAACCATAGCTTTAATAAATGGTGTTTTTAGGGTTCATACTATTAATATTGTTCCTTTATTATTAAATGTTTTGCTTTTCATTAATATATAATTTTTGTTTTCTTTTTTGTTTGACATGTTTCTATACAAAGTAGTTCTGCAGAAATAAATTCTTACTTACTTACTTAACATACTTCGACACAAACATATTCTGGTAGTGAATTACTTTTGGTTTTCCTTTCGGCGACTGCACATCCGCCTTTATTAGTTGGCTATACAGGGGCGAGGTGAAGTTCCACAGTCCTCTTTATTAAAGTATCTGCGACACGGATGTTTATGTAAATCGGATAGGAGAATGATGTCGAGACCCCGACCTCCGGGGCATCGGCTCGAGACGACTAAAAGGAAGAGGTTTTATCGCGGCACACGCTTGTTGTTTATCTGTTTCTGGCCGAGCGTCGGTCGGGAGAAAGAAATGTCGGAAAGGCGAAAGGTCGCGACGGATCCTATGTTTGTTGCGTTCGTAGAAGTCAGACGGTTAAGGTAGGCATTTAATACAGCAGTAGCTCAGAATTTATTTTCAATATTTAAATCTAGAGTTGTATATGTTTCTTGTACCAAGTATTAAATTTAATTAAAGATGATATGTATTCAAGGGCGGATGGGCAAGATAAATTCCACCGGGAAAAAAAAATAGTAGGCGGTCCGTGGAAGGGGAAGGAGGGGCTCCAAGAGCGCCACAGACAAAATTTTCAAGGTTACGCATGCTCCTGTCACTTTTGAATTTCAATGAAATATTCATTTAAACAAAAATATAGATATTTTTCGGAATAATGACCACGAACATTTACTCAGTGAGTGGATTTATAGGATTTATAGGAAAATTCAGGTTCCTACTTAGGTACATATTTTATTTTACTTCAAAAACCTACTTATAATAAAGAAAAAGCAGAAACAAAGAAAAAGTAAATGTATTAATGTCTCCTTCATTAGTTTGGTTGTTTGGCCCAAATGATTGATGATTTCCTCGTTTTTGATATTGTGCAGAATGTCATCCCCAATATTCATCAACGTAAATGATTCGAGTCTATTATGAGAGATGGCATTCCTCAATCCATATTTAATGCACTTCAAAGTCGACAGTGACAGTCTTCCAGTTTCTTCAAAATTATTGGGCCCAGAACGCTCAAATCCTTGCACAATTCAGCGTTATTTATAGATTCTATTACAGTATCCATAATTGAAGAAGCCAATACTAAATTTATCTTTCCGACTCAGTAGCATTTCATTAGAGGCTTTCGAATCAAAAAATCTCTTCCAGTTTCTTCAAAATTATTGGGCCCAGAACGCTCAAATCCTTGCACAATTCAGCGTTATTTATGGATTCTATTACAGTATCCATAATTGAAGAAGCCAATCCTAAATTTATCTTTCGGACTCAGTAGCATTTCATTAGTGGCTTTCGAATCAAAAAAATCTCTTCTTCCTTTTTGACCGAGTACCAGGCTGTAGTTCTTCAATAACGAATTCAAATTCTCTGTTTTCAAAAACCAGTTTAACCCAATTCATATATGTATCTGTAGAAGCTGCGATTTCTGTCATATTCCTTTGAAGTTTTATTAAATTATGGCAGCGTTGTGTACGTTCAAGAGAAGCCTTTCAATTGTATCTGACGTCATAAAAGTATACATTCCATTTGAAAAGAAATGAGTTTTGTACATAAAGTTTTTGAAATTCAGATGTATTTTTCCTGTACAATATAATGGAAATGTTTTGTATCTGTTGTATTATATAAAGGAACGTTAGACAAAATATGATTCAAAGGCTAACAATATGTTTAGAAGGTAGAAGCGAATTTTATGCAAGACCATTTAGAACTTATTTATGGATTGCCAAGTATTCACATGAATCGGTGAGTTTAATAATAAATCTCAGATTTCGGTTACTACAATCTAGACAAAAAATCACGTTTGATAATAATCGGAAAGCCAACAATCATCACCTGAGCATTTCACGTGTTAGATATATCGTCTTGATAAGTGACAAATAATTAACGTAAAAACCAAATGAATTTTATTATGTTCGATGATAAATAAACTTCAACTGTTGCTATAGGATTTGGCAAATTATTTTCGGATATGTGGTAGCATAAAAAACGAGAATTCTTAAGAGGTTTGTTTGTATCACCGATACACACACATATATACAGTGTGTGCCATTTAAAACTTTCAGGTCAAATATCTGAGAAACGGGTACAGATATTTGAATTTTATAAAAAGCGATTACTGAAGAATGTAATTAATTCGCATTTGCTGTCACAATAGTATTTTATCACGTGGGAATAAAGATATGGCGCTACTATCAAAAGTTTATCTTTTATTGTTTTTTATTTGAAAAATCAAAAGAAATTTTTGTTAGTTTTGAAAACTTAACAGTTTCATTGATAGTTCTCTTCCGAAACGTATTTCAAACCACCGATATTAAACAAGGACAAACTAATGCAGAGTCCTCTTCGAAAAATTTCATTGCATAAATTTTATTAAAAAGGTCGCCCGCATCTGTTATGAGTTTCCTTGTCCACTTTATTTTTCAAGTAATATAAGTAAGTTTTCGATATTAACAAAAAAAAAAAAAATTTCGCTTAATTTTAATACCCTTTCAAATAAAAAACAATTGAAGATTCTAGCAAACAAAATGATTCTTTTAATCGTGGCGCCATCTTTAATATCCATGTAATAAAGCACATTAATTGTGATAGCAAACTGGTGTCAATAATATTCTTTTTGTGCCTCCGTCCAGAAACACTCATTTTGCAGCACTTCAAAGCTAGACAGGCAAAAATGGCCACACTAGATTCCACATGACAGACGTGTAATTAATTTTTTTCCTCATTTGAGAGGAGAAAAGTTATACTTTTCCTCTCTAGAGGGGAGTAACTAATTTCATCTATCAATGTCACATATTATAAGACGTACAGTTTCATCATGTCAATGTCACTTCCTCCCTAGGGAAGAAAGTACAGCTTTCCTCCCTAAGGAGGAAAAGTATAACTTTCCTTCCTCAAATGCTGGGAATTATTTTCTTTTCTATTTTCAATTCAAAATTAAGATTTGTCGGCCCAAAAAACGTTGTATATCACACGGCCAAAAACTCTTTTGCGAGAATATGTACGGTTTGTGGTAGTTTCTAGTGCTAGTTTCTTCACTGTAGTTTCTGACCTAGTGATACAAATTAAAATAACTATTAATTTTAAATCAAATACAAGTATCTTTTCAGTTTCCAAGATATTAAACCTCTGGAGTTTTAAGTCGCATACCTGTATATATCTTTCAAACTTTTTTTTTACATGAATAGATTATAACGACAATAAATTAACATCCAATCAAATTTCACAATGATTAATTACATGCGTATAAATAATATATAATTTATATTTAATTTAAAAAAAATGAAAATTTCGCAAAGGAGTGCAAACCAATAACAGTCACTGATTAAGATATTGTATATATGTGGATGTGTATGTATCATACATACATCACACACGTTCACACGCCAACTAATGACGCACAAAAAGTGTAAAGTCCATTTATATGATAACAATACTGTATTAAATTGCAAGTTAAACATTAACATCAGCGGTATATCTATTTGAAGTATATTTTTGCTGTTACAAGGCAATTTAATGTGGTTTCAAGCAGGAAACGTAGGAAATTGGAAGATGTGAAGATTTCGTTTTTGAGTTTGTAAAAAAATGTTTTAAATTTTTGTTTTCTAGAAACTTGATAGTTTTTGTTGCGCTTGGGAAATGTTTATTAATAAGTTGTAAATTGCTCGACTAAATCTTCTTTTACAATTAATGCTTGGATTGCTGTAGCACTGAAACCATCTCGTTTTAACTTTATTATAAAAGGTTTTAAAATACGAAAGTGTGCAGAAGAAAATGTTTTTTCTCACATGTTAGTACGGTTTGGTGCTAAGTATATTCGGATATTTCTTTGTAAACTTTATCTATTGGTTTTCAATAAAATCTTTTTAATGAGTTAATTATGAATAAATTGAAAATTCTTCCACGAAAAGCTCAGCCTTCATGTATTCTATGCGAACGTTGTGTTTTATGTTTAGAAAAGTTTTTTGAAGTCGTTACTTGTTTTTTAAATTACGCTTGCAGAATTGTGAGGATGAGTTGAACTTTTAAGCAGTCTACCAGCTGCATTTTTTACGCTCTTAGATCATGTCGGTTAATACGTTGCAGTGACACGCAATCGAGTCTTATAGCTATTAAAAATATATTGATGCTGATTCATGCACCTTGCTTTAATGTCTGTCGTTCTCTGGTTTATCCGGAGATAATTTTACGTATTTGATCTGATTTTTATTTATTGCTTAGGTACTAATATTTTTTTACTGTCATGGATGGGATATCTTGTTCGTATTATTTTTTCGAAATCCACGGAAAGTGATTGATTTATTTAATGGATATTGCACCAAGAAAACTGTGGAACTCAGTTACATATTATTATGTGAAATACTTTTTACAATAACTTTCGTGCCCTCAGAGTATATTTTCTCCTGATTCAATTTATGCCAGTAAAAATGGGTTAATTCTGAAGAATGCTTGACTTCCTCGGCTTATTAGAAACTGAACTAAGACTGCTAAAATAAAGCGAAAGAATGTACAACAAGTAAATCTAAATAAGATAGTATATAAAATTACAACACTTAAAAATTTCTAAAGAATACTCCAAAAATATAAATTCAACAAAAAAAACCGAAATCACTTCTAAGAAAGGTAGGCGAATAACGAAAAAAAGATACTCTAAACAGTGCAGTAACATATAACAGAAGCAAAACTGTCCTTTCTAGCGTGAAAGTCATAAAAGGTTAAGTTTTTTGTATACTTACAAGAGAACCTCGCGAACTGTAAATTGCAGATTTTGATGAAACCTTATCAATTTGTAGACACCATGGAGTGTTACTCAAGGACGCTTTCCGTTCAACTTTAGGGGGTGCAATTCACCCTTGCAATTTAGCCCAAATTTGTTTTTTTCTGAATAACTTTTAAACGCGTAAGAGATGAGAAAAAGTTCAATGGCGGACTTGTAGCGTTTAGTGAGCCCTTTCGATTGGTGTAGATATTTATTATACAGGGTTGTTCCAATAACCGTGGAATGACGTATTTTGGTTGTGGGCTTATTTTTAGTCCGAATTTCAGAAATCGTTATAATGGCTTTTTTGTGATCAATAGTTCCATAGAAAGGTAATTTAAATAGTTATACAGGTGGTCCACAAGAATATAAATTTCAGCATATTTCCTTATTCTAATGGGATACTCTGTATACTGTTATGTGGCTTGGCATTGTAGGTCGAAAATCAGTGAAACTTACTACAGGCGCTAAATAGTTATATTGTGATAGTTTTCCGAGTTATACGCGTTTTGGTTGTATGTAGGATTATATTATCCCCTACAGCAGGCAGATTAAAAACTAGGTTTCATAGTACACTAATTGCTTGCTTCTACTTATTTTTGGAGAGATGTGAGTAGCGTAACGTCTCACTTACCTAATAGTGAATTATTTAAAAATGGTTTACGGATGTGTACCTACTCCGAGTTCTAGGAACATACAACAACTTTATTACTAGATTCTGGGTTGTCACTGTCCTCGGACTTTACAATGTTCTATTCAGCAGATAAACCAACATCTCTTCTTACGATTCCAAAAAACAACTGGACTGACAACCGCTCGACGTTACGGCTTTCTGTGTGAAAGAGATTGTTCAAATGGGTTTTCCTATCAAGTTTTGCTTGCAACCATTGACTTTAATTACATCAACGCAATATAATAATTCAAATTCACAATCGTTTGTTCACAACAATGTTCCTCCCAAGATATCGAAACCTATTTCTATATTCTGGTACAAAAGCGGTTCATAGAATCCAGACCAGACAAATATATTCATCCAGGTGACATATGCGTTTTCGTTCGATTATGAGGCATTTACCCATATGCTCAATATGCGGACACGCCTTTTATAGATGTCAGTTGTACCAATATTTGTTTTTCAACACTTTTTTGAGGATTTTCACTATCATGATTGAAGAGTAATACGCAACTGGAAGAATGTATATACATATTTTTCACTACTGACTTTTATTTATTGAAATAGAGCAGGCTGTTTGTGTCTTACACAAATAAAATAAGGTGATAATTAAATAATAATTAAATTGCAGGTCGATTTGTAAATTGTAAGTTTTCTTTATGGCTCTACTACCTGCACATTTGCAAAACAATATGACTCCAACCAATATCAATAAACTAGTAAATCATATTATATAATTTTATTGGGCGTACCTATCTTCCTACCCCGAACAGTAGAATATGAAAATTGAAGTCGTAATCTGTCGTTATTTTGTATATACAGTGTAATGTTAAAAGTATCAGCACACATCTGTCGGAGTAGTTACTTTTTCTTTTGTCTGTGTTGGGGTAATATAGTCCTTACATACAACCCAAACGCGTAAAATCGAAACTATCACAGTATAACTTTATTAGCCCTAGTATAAGTTTACACTGATTTTCGACATACAATTGCAGCCACATAACAGTATACAGAGTTATTCGATTAGAAGTAAGGCAATATGCTAAAATTTATATTTTTGTGGAACCTGTATAACTTTTTACTTACTTTCTATATAGTTATTTGTTTCACAAAAAAGGCGTCTATAACCGATTTCTGAAATTGATTCATAAATAAGCACAACATACGTCATTCCACGTTATATGGAACACTTTGTATATAAATATCTTCACCAATCGAAGGGCTCACTAAAGGGTAACAAGTCGCCATTAACTTTTTTCTATCTCTTACCCGTAAAGTTATTCAGAAAAGAACCAATTTGGGCAATTGCAAGGTGGATTGCACTTCTAAGTTAATTTCCCAGCAACTGAAAGCCCTTTAAGTACACTCCATGGAGTCTACAATCTGACAAAGTTTCATCAAAATCTCGATTACAGTTCGCAAGGTTCCCTTGTTATGNGAGTTGTAATTGTCGTTATTTGTATATACAGTATAAGTTAAAAGTATTCAGAGCAACTCTGTGGAGTTTTCTTTTATCGCTGTTTGGATAATATAGTCTTAGCATACCCAAAGCGTATAAATCGAAAACCTAATCACATATAACTGCTCGCGCTGTATAAGTTTACACTGATTTCGACTAACAATGCAGCCACCTAACAGTAATACGAGTATCTCATAGAATAAGGAAATATGCTAAAATTTATATTTTTGTGGAAGCCTGTATAACTTTTTAACTTACCTTTTCTAATAGACTATTTGTTCACAAAAAAAGGCCGTTATAAACTATTTCTGAAATCGATCATAAGCACAACATACGTCATTCCATCGTTTATTGAACACTTTGTATATAATATTACACAATCGAAAAGGGCTCTAAAGGGTACAGTCCGCCTTGAGCTTTTTCGCTATTCTAACCGTTTTAAAAGTTATTCAGAAAAGACCAATTTGGCTAATTGCAAGGGTGAATTGCACCCGTATAAGTTAAATGTTCGCAGCAACGGAAAGCGTCCTTAGTAACCTCCATGGAGTTACAAAACTGAAAGTTTCATTCAAAATCTGCGAATTTACAGTTCGCGAGGTCCTGTTATGCTATGAGTTCTTATGTAGAGCCTATCCAAAATATCTTTTGCTCTTTTCACAATATTCTCAAATCATGGTGATTTAATTACCTATCACATTTCAAATGGATTCTCGACCAGGCAACACCGTAAGCCGTAGCCAACAACGTCTCGATGAGCCGGTCTTTGCTAGTGGAAAAAAACGGACGCTTAATTTTCGGACAACTTTTAAGTCGCCGGCAGCGACTCTATACGTGTGCGATTAAGATCCGGTTTCGGAATGAAATTGCCTCGGTTTTTGGCCGCAACACGAGACATTACCATTCTCCAAATCGTCTGGCGCAATTAACGTCAATTATCCCAGGACAAGTTGCGCTGACGCGTCGCAAGAAATATCACATTATCGTACATGGCTCCGGAGTTCCGTAAACGATGCGAAATGACGAAATGGTGTTGTTATAATAATTTATGCACGTTCGTATATAGAGTCGGATTCGCACCTTTCATCCTCACGCATCAATAAGTTCGTTCCAAAGTGGATTAGGTTAGTTTCGGACTTAATCAAAAATATACCCATTAAAGTATTACAAAAATGCAAAAGCATAATTGACTACTAGATCAGTTTTTCCCATTGGAGAGGAGGTATTCAGAGAACCATATCCTATATTACCTGAATCCGTTAAAAAAATTAAAAATTTTAATAATAACTAGTAAAAACATTTCATAACTTATGAACTGGAAAATTTGTGGTTTCTCTTCTTTTAAATATAGTTTGCCATTTATTATTTTATACATCTAGATTAGAATTCTTACAAAACCGAAAGTTTAAAAAATTTTGTGTTGCAGGTAACAGCTTCAACATACTTATTTCATCAAATAATAAACAACATTTTATTTTGAATTCTTAAAAACCGGTATGGCGGGCAATATTTTATATATTTATGGAAAATTCCATAAGTGCAATCGATTGTGCATATAAAAATAATAGAATTAAAACGTAAAAGGGATAACATGTTCTTAATAACGTGAAATTGTTTTCCAAAGTGTATATTCTTTTGTAAATATACATAAATTTCAGTTGGCATGTACGCCTAATATTTATACATCATATTAAGAAATTATTATAAAACTAAACTCAAACAATCTTTTGTAATAGAGTAGGGCTTTAGAAATTCTAATTCTTCTAATATTTACAAAGAAAACTTTCTAATTCATTTTTACACGCACACACGGTACGTAATTAAATGTAGATCACAAATTATACGTACAACTACGCGTAATCAGCTAAAATAACAACAAAAGGAGATCACAACCTCAACAAAATATATCAATGGAGACAAGTGTTTTGTTGTGTTATTACTAGAAAGGCTCAAAGGGATCAAATTGCACATCAATAACATTGGTATCCTCGACATCATCAACAAAGATTTGGGCGTAACATTTGATGAAAAGGTTAGTTTTCCAATCACATGTAAATATTTCAAATGCAGTTATAGTATTCGTAACGAGGCAATTTTAAGGCTCTTTATTTGCTCTGTGTCTCCAGCTTGAATATCAGTTAGCTTCGATAATCCTCTATGGCGTACAGTCGATCTTCTAGAACGAATACAGCGAAAATTTTTGAACCCTTTCTTATAAAATGAGGTCACGATCCCGCCGTGGATAGACTAACTGAATATTGGAAAGGACAACTTATCTCGCTTAGAGATAAAGGCAAAATAGCCATGAACTGTACTGGACATCCTTCGACGAATCGACTCGCCTGCACCTCCAGATGGATCCACTTGCCCGTCTTCCAAGCCGATCGATGAATTTCTCTGATACAACGCCTCGAACTAATGTCGGGAAAGCACCCCTGTGCTGCAGCGCGGAACTTAACTTTCTGGGATGTGGATTGCCTAACTATTAATTTATTTTTTGTTCATGTACTCTACATTATTACCCTTTGGCATTGTAATCTGTTGGGTATTTAATAATAATTATTATTATTATTATACATATATATACGACAACGCCCGAAGCTAATCCCCGATGTTATCGAAAAGCGGCCGCAAGAGATTTAGTCGCGAAATTGATTTTATGTTGCCCGGAAGAATTCCGAAAAAATATTCTTACATTTACCCATGCGCAATCGCTGGTAGATTAAAGGAGACGTGTCTTCCTTTGTTTCTAATGGCTTAATTTTCCCTAGTCATCTTTTTTGAGTCGATATACACAGCACGTTCTTGCACTTATGTACGTTCAACTCTTCCCTGAATTCCTATAGTGTTAATGTCACGTACCTTTAACTTTTCATCGCTCTGGACATCATTTTACATCTCTAGCATGAATATTGTAAATGCAACTGCCGGAACTACATAACAAGAAAATGCAAGTCCCTCAACAAATAGGGAGATTTGTTCTAGAAGAAATCAATCGCACAAAAAATCCCGTGGTTTAAAATTAACACCACACAAAAATTAACTTCAAACCGTGGATCAAACAAGATGTATAAATATAATTGCAATTTAAATAACCAGCTGCATGCTTCTTTTCCAGGCTAATCCAGTGATTAATTACTCAAAACTAATTAAAACTACGAAACGGAAATTAACTCTTTAAACTAAAAAAAAACATTCTTCATAAAGAAATTACAATAACTGATCTACTTCGATAGTGTAACAACAAAATACAACAGCAATTATTAATGAAAGAGTCCTTGAAGCTGATAAATTCAATAAAACACTTACTATTAATAAAAATGAATTTAAAAAAGGCATCAAAGAAATTAAACACATGTATTACGGTATCCTTCAAAGAACTACCTTTAAGAGCCTACAGCATACATATAACAAAAAGATCGTGATTAAGTAGGCGCATAAAATGCAAAGAGAATTCCTTGATATTACAAATATACAACTGACGAAGGCAATAAGTCAAATGAATGAATAAATTAAAACGAACAATTAAATACTAAATCATAAACAAATCTATTAACAAAATCTACTTAAAAAAATATTAAACTTGAGAGAATTTGCCCGACGCATCGAAAGATTGATCTCTAATAAAACATAACACAGAATTGATAACCCCGGGTGCCAATCCACAGCAGTATGTTTTTTTCTATCTTAGTGTTTAAAGTTTAAACTGAACTGAAGCACTTTTTTGTATTTTGTACAACTATAAGAATTGTATCCTTTATCCTTTATTTTGAGCAATATGTTGAGTAAATATATTACTATTATAATTATCATTACTAGTATTCCGAAAATATTAGTTTGCAACCAAACATACACGGTGCGAAAATACCTTGATGACGAATGAACTAGCAATTTGTCAATGGTTAATGGAATTGTGCGGATAACTGGTGCATATGTACATCGACATGACGTGGATGACAAGGTCGTACATATCTGAGATTTCCAAATTTGACAGCTGGCAGTCGAGAAAAGTCAGACGCATCGAACAAAGACCTTATACTTGATAATTTATGAGTATTTCCTGGGCGTCGCTGGTTGCCATCTACACTTAAGCGCAAGAAAGGATTTTATTTTACAAAAGGACTATATTGTGGGCATGTTTTACAATGTTAAAATTGCCATTCGCTGTGCTGTTCAACGCGACATTATCTGTGACCAACAAGTGTAGTTCATCCTGTTTTAAGTAGTAAATCGTAACATGCTCGCGAGAACACTCACATTTATAATTAAGAAGAAAAATCTATGGAGGTACGGCTCCACTTATGCAGTGACTTCGGTCAATCTGCAATTAAGCAATAACACCAATTAATCTGCCAAGGTTTTACCGGTAAGCCAGCCACGTTCCATTCGCGACAATGTATAAAATACGGAACGAATATGGTCGGAGGTGTATCACCGGGTAAAGGAGGTTTGAAGCATCTGAATCTGCCTGTCTTCAACTCCGTGCATGAAGCTAAGATGGCGACAGACTGTAACGCCAGCGTTATATTTGTACCTCCGCCTTTTGCCGCGAATGCGATCCTAGAAGCTATGGAATCCGAAATTGAACTTGTGGTTTGTATAACTGAAGGCATCCCGCAGCACGACATGGTGCGCGTGAAGCACAGACTGTTGAGGCAGAGCAAGACGCGTCTTCTGGGCCCCAATTGTCCAGGAGTGGTAGTGCCCGAACTTTGTAAGATCGGCATCATGCCTGGTCATATACACCGAAAAGGATCCATCGGTATAGTGTCGAGGTCCGTACCTTAACGTATGAGGCCGTGCATCAGACCACTCATCACGGTCTGGGACAGAGTTTGTGCATCGGTATAGGTGGTGATCCGTTCAATGGGACCGATTTTATCGATTGCCTGGATATATTCCTCAACGATCCAGGAACGAAAGGAATCATACTGATCGGTGAAATTGGAGGCATAGCTGAAGAGAAGGCGGCCGAATTTTTAACTGAATTCAACTCCGGTCCGAAAGCTAACCCGTAGTCGCTTTCATTGCTGGATTGACCGCGCGAAAGCAGAAGAATGGGGCACGCAGGCGCTATCATAGCTGGCGGAAAAGGTTCAGCGCCGAATAAAATCAAAGCTTTAGAAGAGGCGGGAGTCGTTGTTACTAGATCTCCTGCATTGATAGGGGCAACCATCAGAAAAGTGATCGATAGTTCGCCATCATAATAAAATTTGTTACTTTGCTCATTGCATTGTCTTTTAGGTTAATAAAGTGCATAAACAAAGATTTCTGGTAATTATTTCGGAAGTATTTTGATAGTTTAAGGCGAAATCGTACACGTTCTGTGAATTCCGATCACCTAACATTGATAACTTATTACCAACGTTGATTGATGGAACTGCACCTAACCATTCTCAAACTGGTTTACTGACGGCTCTAAAACGGATTACGGCGTTGGAGCGGGAATATACACTAGACCCTAAAATGCTCTTCGCGTAAGCTTCAGCAAAGACAGACTGTGTTCTAAGCTGAGGTCTCAATTCATCCACTGTCCGAGAGATAGAAGATGTACCGAACCGGTAAAGCGTCGCTATTTCTTCAGACAGTCAGTCCACACTTAAGCGATTAGCTCCTCAAGCGTGGACTCTAAGCTGAATTGGGATTGTGTAAGCGCCCTAAATGAGGTGGGCACCCAAAGGAAAGTAACCCTAGCCTGGGTCCCAGCCACTCGGGCGTGAGAGGAAATGAGGCGGCGGACGACTGGCCAGGCGAGGTTCCGTCAAGGCCATTCGTTGGAGCCGACCCTTTTTTCGCACTACCAAATCGCAAAATCAAAAATCCATCAATGAATGGATACACAATCAGTCAGAGAGGTGGCAAAAAATCACCGGACAATGCAGGCAAAAGAGTTCCTAAAGGAGCAGAGGCCTGAACTCACGAGAGATCTATTGAAATAAAGACAGGAGAATGTCAAAATGAATGTAGGTCTGCTGACTGGTACTGTAGACTGAATAGGCATATGTATAACAGTAGGCCTGGCAGATGATGCAACCTGCAGATACTGCAGAGGAGGAAGAAACACCAGTTCATGTGCTGTGCCAATGTGAAGGCCTGGCGAGGACAAGGTTTCTAGTAATGGGGGAGGAGAACCCCACAGCTAGTAGCTACATAAAGAAGCCGCTCTAAAAAATGATAGGCCTAATTAAGAGGGCAAAATTAGAGAGCGTCCTTTAGGAAAAAAGGGGATCACAATAGATCTGAAAAGGTCGCGGTGAAACAGGTCGATAGGCCACCCCAATCCTAATCTAATCTAATCTAACCATTCCGTAAATTTGAAAAATTTCGTGACATAGATGAAGTGTCCGACCGAACTGAATGATTAGGATTGTTGTAACTTTGAATAGCAGTATAATTTTGACACTTGCAAGACGACTATAGTTTATAGATATCAGCTGATCATGTAGACCTGTGAGATTTGTGGACAGGCGCCAAACAAACCCTTTATCTTCGTTTTGATATATAGACCTATATATGAAATTGACTTTTATTAGTGGTGACCTATATAAGGTCGAAGGCGTACAAGGTTCGTATCTTTGCCTCAACCTAACCAACTTTCGAATATGTACTGTCACTGCTGGAATCAGCGACATTTGCTAAGCAATTCGTGACACTATCAGGAAGCTTCGTTTAGTGGTATTTTGCTAGTGAGTCAGATCCTAAAAAATATTCGTGCGTGCGGTTTGCTATGCTTCTATGGTAAGTAGTGCTGCGTTTTTAATTACCTGTTTAATAGATTGCTATAGAGTTACTATTAGTACACACACATAAACCTATAAGTTTACCGAAAAAAACACTGTTCCCAATTGCTACAAACTATTGCTTTTGAGGTATATGTATGTATATAAATGGAAGGGTGATGTTACTCTGCGACCTAAAAGATCTGCTGTGTCCCAGATTCTTACTGCTTTATAGCTGGCCTTCCAATCCTATTCCTTTCAGAAAGTGTTAGGATATCAGAGGACCCTAGTCTAGGTAAGTCTCCCTCTTCGATTTCACATGCTCCCAGGTGCAACGCCCTCGAGTTGCACAGTGCTACGCAGTTTGAGAGGAGATGGATGGGTATTTCATCCTGTTCCCCACAAAATCTGCATTCAGATTCCCTTTCCAATCCAAGCTTACTCAGGTGTTCTTTCAGTCTACAATGGCCTGAAAGTATTCCTGTTAATATGCGAACATTGTTCTTACTCAGGTGATGCATTCTGTAACCTCTTCTGGTTTAAGTCAGAGAATTTTACATTCTCTCATTCCCTGGAGATTTTCCCAATAACTGGATTTTCTTGCTCCATTTCTATTTTCAGTTTCTGCAGTATTGTACTGCTACTTAACCCGCAAAAGGGTTCAGGCCCTACAAAAGGTATTCCAGCCTCTGTTTTTGCGAGATTATCGTCGATTTCGTTTCCTTCCCACCCTGCGTGACCCGGAACCCACAGGAGGGTTACTTTATTCCTTTTGCCTAGTTCATTTAATTTCTCTAGACAGTCCCAGACAATCTTGGAACTGATTTCATATGAGCTCCTTGATGGCTGCTTGATGCTTTTAAGGTAAATGCAAATGCAAAATGGGGGCAATTAGGAACATGTTTCTACGTAGAGCACCGCATAGGAGCGGTAGTTCGCCCACAAATTAAGGATTTAAGCTCGAAAAATAAGGAAATTTAACGATTTTCAGCACATACGAATATCTCGTAAACGGTTAGAGATATCGAGTTCCAATTTTGAGCATTCGATTTCCCGTCAAAATGCGCTTCTGATAAGCCATATTAGACGGTTCTAGCGTCGATTTTAATTTTCAATACTTTAACCTCAAATATTTCGGAAACGTTTAGAGATAGCGGATCGCGCTTTTCGCAAATTGATTCGCCGTCAAAATGTTCACAATATTTTCCATAAATAGATCATAGTGAGCCATGACGCCATGACTACGCTGCAAGTTTCAAAATTAAATGCCTGCTACAACCCCAGTTACCAACTATATTTATTTAATATTTTATAAATATTTCAAAAATATTAAATCTTTCTTGAATATTAGTTATATTAATATAATATGCATAAAATATATTATAGAAAATATATTAGGAAAACATTTAAAAAATATATATGTTATGTAGCATTAATAATATTTTATTGCAAATGCTTTCTCAATATATTTTTCATAACTCTGCAAGAATATTTTGCTTTGTATATCTGTAAATATTTATTTCATATAAAAAAAAGATTGAATTTTTGCTTTTGTACATTTAGTGCGTAGGACGAATAATATAAAATGGGTAAAATATGCATACATATTAAGTAGGTATGTACCTATTTAAAATGATAGTTTAAAGATTAAATTAGATAATATATATCTAATATGATTTAATTAGTATCTAAGTTGAGCACTGTAACTTTTCTATTAATATATCTGCGTTTTGTATTATATTATTTGTAATATTTGTAAGTTGCTAACGTCAACACAACACCTTCATTACGGTGCTGGTGTTATATGATTTAATATTGTTTATGCGTCTATGGATTAGGTACATAGAATGCATACGCGCACGTGCGTATCATCAACGTTTTCATTCGTTTGTCCGTTACATGTTATAGTTTATAATAGTATACGATTAGGGCAGATTAGGGTTAACTGTGTAATTAATTGTGGCGGGGTGTGTTTTAGTTTTTGTGGTGACTACGAGGTAAGCAAAACTTTGAACATCTCATGCAATTTATAAAGATAATTGGAATGCTCAATATCGCTACGTACAGAATCGTTTAATAATATAATTGTAGGAATTTTATGCATCATATATGTACTGCATCTACCAGATAAATTGCTAGTTGATTTGCTTAAGAGATTTATTCTCGATAGATAAGCGTCATAACCTCAAATAGAGGTTAAATACGTTGTGTTGTTTTATTGTTTGTACGTAGAATGTTTTCAAATATTATGAAATAAAGTAAAAATAAGTATCGTAAGTATTAGAATGTAGCTACCACTCCAATTATTGCAAATGTTCCAAATGTATTAGTAGGTGTTGATAATGTTGTACGATGTTTTTTCATCGTATGTTTAATCATTAATACAATTGGCATTGTTTTAGAGGCCACAAGGAAACGCCATGAGAGCGCCACTACCGAAGATATGAAAGAAGCCATAGGGTTGTACCTGGCACCAGCCAAGGCTAGACTTAAAAATGAGTATTTAACATTTTTATTGGCTTATTCAAATAAAATGATAAGAAATACGGTTGTTTTTTATTTAGAACACTTCAATTAAAAAATAGTGATTAATTTGATAAACCTTCAGTATGCCTTAAAAGATGCCAGAATTATTGATTATGAACTTGTATGGTGAGTGTGAAAGAACAAGTTCTTGCCTTTTAGACAACTCTGTGTATGTTTCAATTTTTCGTTATCGACGTTATACATTCTAAATAACCAAGAACAATTTTAGCTCATTTTGACAAATTAAATAGATTGCGTAAAAAAATTCAATTTTCATATAAATATTTTACAAATATTTTACAGAAAAAATATAGCGCTTACATTATTTTAAAATATGGAATAAAATTTTAATTGAATTTTTATCTATATTTAGAAAAAAATATGAAAAATATATTCAAAAACCTCTCACGAAAAATATTTATAAAATATATATTTTTAAAAATCTACGTAATATTTCTGGCTGTTAGGGAAGTTAAAAAAAATCTAATGACTCAATTTGGTGAGACACCTATATATACGCTTGATAGTTTTGAGATATTAGTAATTACTATATAAAATTGTCCAGGATATAAACTATATTAATAGAAAAAGTTTATACCTAGTCAGCTCCGAAAAGTAAGTGTGCTTTCTCTTTAGTTAGGTAATGCTAAGTAAGTTCAGTAAGTGTACGCACAAAAGAGAAAGAAACGCGCGCGTATTGTAATCATCATCGTCTGCTGGCGGTAGAGGCGGAAAATGGGATCAAATTTATTTCATCCAATTTTGGACGGAGCGGTCGGCCGGGGCCAGTCGGTTCCCCGTCTTATTATTATTGTTATTATCGTCATCGCGAACGGCAATATATTATCACGTATGTTCCTTCATAATGAGGATCCGAAGCTATTAAGATTCCTCGGCGCGGATAAGACGAACGCTATTATTTAGGCGGCGTATGTGTGCGAGCCCGCGCGTAATATAAACGCGATAGTAGGTAGTGCGCGCGGCTGAACATTTCGGTCGTGACTCATTCGGATCGCCCGACTACGATACACATGCGTATACGGTGCTGTCAATAATTAGACGGCACAATTTCAGTCACAAAGCACTCAACATGTAGGTATAAATAATGAAGCTGGTAGTTGATTTCTAACTAGAAATAGATATAAAAACAACTATAACTTATATACAGAGAGCGGATTATATGCAAAAAAAAACTGGAATATATGCGCATATATATGCATCGATTTTTGAGAAAATATGCATAAACCTGGGGCATATATGCAAAAGAATTGCGACAATATGCAAAATTTCTACATAAAATAAATAAGAGCAGAAATTTAAACATTAACTTTATTGCACAAAATTTTTTCACAACATATTTCTAAAACAATTTATAATTAAATGTTTTTCAAAATTGTGTAAAAGAAAGTTTTGTCTTCTATCAGAATGCATATGTTTCGAAATAGAAAAGCTTCTTTCAACATCCACAGATGTAATTGGTGCATTTTTTAACTTTGCAATACATTCTAAATTAAAATTAAAATCGAAATCGTTTACTGTTTCACCTTCCAAAATTTTCTTAACTTTCTTCAATTTCAAATACCCCGCATTTTTTATTATCACCTTTTTAAATTTATCGTATATAGAATTACCTATTGTACTCTTTATCTTCATGAAGAATTCCTATTAACAAATGGGCAATATAACGGCCACACTTATCCGTACCTTTCATCTACCATGATATAAATAAAATTATTCCCGACCAATTATTGAATTTCTGCTATTGTTTGCTGGTAACAAGATGTGACATAATTTTTTCGTAAGGTACTTTCGTCAGGTATATTATGTTTGCAATATTTTTGCAGAAACGATTTCAAATTAACATTGTTTAATCTTGCTAATGGTATGTTAGACGAAATTAATGCGTTACACAGATCCGTATTATATTCTTCTTGTTCTGAGTTTCGTGAAGTTGATGCTACACGTTGACGTATAGATTGCTGCACACATGCGGATTGCTTTAATTTTTCACATTTTCCAATATGTGATGGAGTTTTAGCGTGTTGATCAATCAAGTATTTTCTCTCAGAAGACACCTACAACAACAATTGTCATTTGATATCAAAAGTTTAAGAATTTAAAAACAATTGTAAAGCTTTTAGTAAAATTAAACGTACCAGTTTACTGCAGGCTCGACAAAATATTTTGTCGCCATCCGTTACCAGTTCAGGATATGGCTTAATCCATAAAGAAATTTTGTTCGCTATACTCATTATATGTAAGCACAGTATTTAAAGACGTAACACAATTACATGCTGTTTGGCTCAAAGATATTCAATGAATGAATAGTTTATTTGGGAATTAATAATAATAAAACGTATTTACCACATCCCTTCTTCTAGGCGAAATTAAACACGTGCAGTTCTTGCAAAAAAGGATTAGAGAAACCAATGTGAAAGATTTATCGTTCTGAGAATTGTCGGTTGTCAATCTAAATTAGGAATTACTAGAAATTTTTACTAATAGAAAGGATAAGAAAAAGCTTAAATATGCAATATATGTAATCACTAATTAGCGCTAATTAATTTCAATTAGTGTAATACGTCTACATATAGACTATAATTAAAGATATGCAAAAAATTTTGCATATAATCCGGTCTCTAGTCATACCTAACACACGTGATTAACGTTTGTTTAACCGAAAGCACTTTTCCTGAATCTCGAAAGTGTGCGCTTGTGCGTCCTATGCCGAAGATGGAGACTCCGCTAACCATGCTTGATCTGAGGCTCATTAGTCTGCTTCCGGTATTTTCCAAACTACTTGAGAAGGTGATGGGTCAACAAATGTCTCGCTATGTTAGGTCAGCAAGATGGAGACTCCAGAGCCTCCACTCCGAAGGAATCCCAAAAAAACAGATGGATGGAACAACTACAGAACTAAAGTAGCAATCTAAATGTCATCCAATCCAGAGGTGCTAGGCATCATAAGGATCTGGAAAACGAGCTCAAAGAGGTGAACAAGGCTATATTCAAGACATACGAATCGAGTTGCCCTATTCAGCAGAATAAAAAATGTAGGGACGCACTTTGGTGGAACAGTCATCTGTCAAAATTAGGATCCGATACACGGAAGATCTTTAACGATGCCCAAGCGTAACGGAGACTAGCAGAGCTACACCGAGAAGCTTACCTCCTACAATAAAGCTATTAGGAAAGTGAAAAGAGAGAGCTTCAGAAAGTTCTATGGGGAAATCGATTTAACACCTAAGTGGTAGGTCTTCACGTCTTCACAAAGTAATGGGGAAGGGCAGAATCGATACAGGAATGGCACTAACTTTACTAAAAGTGAAGTAGAAAAAGCTGTCCTTCTTCTAGAGACTCACTATTCATTGAAATGTGGTGACTTTAGTCCGGATTCCTTAGCTTCGATTGAAAGTTATGTTAACAGCCGTAAGCAGTTTTTTGAGGTGAATGGCTCGAAGTCTGCATGCCTTGATCTTCTACGGGGAGTACCACTTGGCTCTGTGATTGGCGCAATATTGTTTACCATTTACACTTCCCACTTCTTCGAGGGTTTACAGTATTGTAACTTCCATACATATGCTGATGATACTCTTATATATTACTAGTTCTACACTTTTTTCTTTTTTTCTCCTGTATATAAAAGTTTTCGAAAGTCACTAAAAGCATTTTTGTTACAACATTTCTTTTATTCGGTGGCTGAATATTTCGGAGAGTAATACGATCTTCTTTTGCTTTCTTTTTCTTTCTGTTTATAATTTTTTTTTGTTTTTGTATCTTGTTATTAAGATTATTCGTTTATTGTTCCATCATTTTGTTTTTTAGTTTTGGTGGTGGCTTTACTAATTGTGTTTTCTGACCTATTATACACACAATTGTGTCTTTAATGAATAAATAATAAGTTTGTTCGCGTCGCATGAACTATTTGCACCTTTATGCACTTTTGCACACAAAAGTTCTAAAAAGTGCATAAAGGTGCAAATAGTTCATGCGACGCGAACAAACTTATTATTATTATTATTATTATTATGTATTATATGGATGTAAAAAACGCCTTTAACAGCGTAAGGTGGGGTAAGATTCTCGAGGCCTTGGAGGAACACTTCAACATCCCACAATATCTCATGCGGATGTTTGCAAGGAGATGCAAGGGACTCCGTAGACGCGTGAGTCATCGCTTGGATGAACGACCAAGGTTTGGAGCTAGCAACGCAAAAGACTGAAATTGCCTTTCTCACAGAACGTAGGATTCCCCTAGAAATCCCTTTGAGGATCGATACGGAGGAAGTAACCACGTGTAAGGCCGTCAAGTAGCCTGGTGTTTATTTGAATAACAGGATGACGTTCTGGGACCACATCCGCTTTGCTGCCCAGATGGTGGTGTCCCTTAGCCGTCTAATGGCTAACATCGGCGCACCATCCGCCAGCAAACGAAGGCTGTTAATGTCGGTCTCGGAATCCACCCTCCTTTACGGGTGCGAGATCTGGGCCGATGCCCTTGACAGAGAGAAATACCGACGAAAAATGACAGCAATCCAGAGGAGAGCAGCGCTACGGATTGCCAGCTCCTATAGAACCGTTTCCGAGGCAGCCATCCTGGTGATAGCAGGGGTTGTACCGATTGACCTGCTGACCAAAGAACGAAAGAGGAAATGGAAGTCGAGGCAGATGGGAACAAGTTCGGCCCGAGAAGAGAGGAGGCTCACTCTTCGGCTGTGGCAGGAGAGATGGGAGACCGACAAGACAGGAAGATGGACCGCCAGACTGATAAAAGACCTGTCAATCTGGATAGACAGAAAGCACGGTGAGACAGGATACTCCTGTCCGGGCATGGGTGCTTCCACGATTACTTGTTCAAAATAAGGAAAGTGGATAGTGCCCATTGTCCGTATCAGGATTTTGATAAAGACGACGCCTGCCATACCTTCTTTGAATGTATGAGGTGGAAACCAGAGGGAGACGCCTTGGTGAGCGAGCTGGGAGAGCTGTCGCCCGACAATATCATCCAAAAGGTGATAGAGAACCCCGAAACCTGGCGGAGGATCTCTACATTTATCGAGCAAGTGCTTAAAGCCAAAAAAAGAGAGTCGAATAGCTAAATACGGGACACCACCCTGAAGATATGTGTAAAACGGTATCGGGGTGGAGTTATGTCCGAAAGGGGGGGTTTTAGTGGGTGAAAGTCCCACACAGCGAGCGAGTGCGCCTTTTGCCCGCTTGATGGTGCATTCAAGCATTTTCCCCCGTCAAAAAAAAAATTATTATTATTATTATTATTATATTGGTCAGTATCGGAATAAAAACATCTTATTTACTTCAAAAGAAAACAGCAAGTTATTACTATTATCTCTTGATGCTACTTCGAATGTGGTCAGATGAATATTCTGTTGCTGTAGTTTTGTGTTGTATATGTATAGAATATTAGTTCTATTTTTATGCTTTTCTTTCGTCCTGCTCTTAGCGATAACGTTCGTAATTATCTACGACACGGTACTACACCAGTCCGTCGCACATAACTACCTACGCGTCGATCTCCAACTCTGTTCTCGTCATCTCCGACCGTGAATCAGCATCGAGCCGCGGTTTCTTTGTGCGCGGCGGCATCGCAGCGCCCATCTCATCCCAATCACCCGCGGCCGAGAGAGGCGAACCTTTCCCACAGTCGCGAGCGTGACACACGGAGGCACGTGTGGTCGGAGCGCGACACGCGGTATCGAAAAACCCGACTCACCTGCCTCTACTCAGAGTGCCATGCCGTCGCGTCGGCAGGGCGCGGGCGGGAATGGATCGAGATAAGCCGGAAAGCCGGCGCGAGAGGGAAAGAGAGGGAACGATATGGTCAGCAGTCGACAGGCTTCGAGCACGCCATGGGAAGATGGATCTCGGCCTTGTCTCACGCGCGCGCCTCAACAGGCACGCGGCAGTGTCCCCCACCACTAATACAACACGACTATACGATCGTAGAAAACGTAACCACTTTACGGATGCCTTCGCAGCATCCTCTCAGGCTCTCAGAGCAAGTCAGATCGTTTCGGTTGTCGCACGTTTGCGTATACACACGATCGATTATTACATATATACGCGGCGAGTACTTCGAAAGTGACGCGTTGCGTATCGTTGCTTATACGAGTTAAGTAAGATTAAGAGCATTGACAGTAAGCATGGTTACCGAAACTGCTACTTTAGTGCAAAGTGTATCACCAACGGTCAGTAATGTCAGCGCAAATGGATCTGCAGATACTGCTGGACCGCAGAGGAGGACAAGTGATAACAGAAGGGTAAATATTTTAAAAATCACACAATTTTTTTTTATTTTACATTTTGACTTTTTGCAAACTTTGATTAGAGAGGAGATAAGTTTGGTTGCCTATGAGATATTTAAGGTTTGTTTGTTGGTGGTACACTTTTTATACTAGCTTGTGATTAAAATAGGATAGAAGATTCACAGTTTACGTGAGAGAAAAGATAAAATATGCACCAATATAATTGGTGTAACACCAACGAACTAACCTTTACTGAGGTTAGGGTTGCCATATTTTCAAGAGCAAAAATACGGACAGTGCACCATATATCAATTAATATTTCCGTGAAATGTTCTTCAATATTCACTTGAGACATATTGTTTAATTATTAATATTATTATATAAAAATATAGATATAATTATATCTCTTCAGACGTGATGCTACTGGAAATGCAATGTTAACGCACATCATACGAACGTTTGAATGCTAAAATAACTATAAAATGACAAAAGTACGACTTGAGTACGACAAATGGGAAACTAGAAAACAAAATACGGACGCCTTGCAGAAATACGTACAAACTACGGACTGTCCGTAGAAAATACGGACGTATAGCAATCCTAACTAAGGTGGAATGAAAAATCTTTTTCATTTATTCCATTGTTGGGTTATAGTTGCCCTAGTAAAAAAGTTTTTACTAGAGCAACATGTTACTCCCACCATTTTTTATTGAAATCGTTTTATTTCTAGTCGATCCGCTGGACCTCGAAATAAAACAGCAATATTTACATATTTTTTTATATGTATACAAAGGTTTCATTCTTTGGATGTAAATCATTGTGTTCAATGTTACTAATAAAGTTTGGTTTATATTAGTATCATATAAACAATATCTCTCATCAGTTATTTGGAGAATTTTGAATTTGGCTTTTTACATATATCTTCGTCAGCAACTGATGGAGGAGATAGATTTATAAAAGCCAAACTAAAGTCTAGAAACTGAATGTCAACATTTGGAACAAAAAGGAATATAAAATCTAAGAGCAAATAATTGCTTTTAAACAAAGTAAGCAATGAACTGCTATATTAGGAATAAGACGAATAAAAAATACAATCACTTTTCAGAAATTTTATATATTTTAACGGACACTGTAAGATTTTTGAGAAACTCTTAATTTTGTCATGTATATAGGACAACTATAACAATAATATTTTTTTAAAGCTTCAGTTCTTGATTATGTATATAATTATTAATTTCTTTTTCTCTTGGTTTTTAGGTCGTAAATATTGAAAACATGAATGAGTACTGGACGTTTCGCTTTATTGCAAAGCTTTTTCAAGTATGTAAATATAATTTACACTTTAATAATAATTAAACAAAAACATTTTATTTATAATTTACACTTTTTACATTTATATTTATATACTTGAAAAAGTTTTGAAATAAAGCGAAACGTTGTAGTACTCATTCATGTTTTCAAATTTTACGACCTAAAAACCAAGAGAAAAAGAAATTAAAAATAATAGTTTTTGCTATTACATAAACGAAAAAGTAATAAAATGTATTTTCTTACCTCCAAGTGAAAATAGACTTTTCTTCTTCTTTATTTGTAATTTTATACACTCGTGAATTACAAGCATAGGAATACAGGTGTCCCACCGAAGACTGGATCTATTTTTGAGTTTAGGAAAAAGTCTTTTATACAAAAGTTTTATAGAATCTAATGCTGCATAACCTAAGAATATTTTTGAGCATGCAGCATGTTTCAAAAGCAACAAAACGCTTACTGACCCTGTTATTTTAAATGGAACACCCTATATATTAGATAATAAAAGATATAGATTTATAAAAGCCAAACTAAAGTCTAGAAACTGAATTTCAACATTTGGAACAAAAAGTAATATAAAACCTGAGAGCGAATAATTGTTTTTAAACAAAGCAAGCAATGAACTGCCATATTAGGAATAAAACGAATAAAAAATACAATGACTTTTCAGAAATTTTATATATTTTAGCGAACACTGTAAGATTTTTGAGAAACTCTTAATTTTGTCATGTATATAGGGACAACCATAACAATAATATTTTTTGCTATTACATAAACGAAAAAGTAATAAAATGAGTTTTCTTACCTCCAAGTGAAAATAGACTTTTCTTCTTCTTTATTTGTGATTTTATACACTCGTAAATTACAAGCATAGGAATACAGGTGTCCCACCGAAGACTTGATCTATTTTAGGAAAAAGTCTTTTATACAAAAGTTTTACAGAATCTAATGCTACATAACCTAAGAATATTTTTGAGTATGCAGGATATTCCAAAAGTAGCAAAACGCTTACTGACCCCGTTATTTTAAATGGAACACACTATATATTATTCCATTTTTTTAATTCTACAAAGAAAAATAATATCACTTTATATAAGCTACTGTATGTCTATCTGTAATAGCAGCGATGTCATTTACGTTTTTGTAAAAAAAAAAAAAGGGCCTGCTGCAAACTTTCGGGTAAGGCGGCGTAGTTTGTGTATGCATTTGTTTTAGATATTCATATTTGAAATACCATACATACATACTTAGCTTGGTACAACAATGAACCTAAAATCAATATAATTACATACGGGTGTCCACTATAATCCTGACCATTTGCTTAACTTTAACCCACGGCAACTTGACTTTATCATTGCTTATGTTAAATCAACCCTTACACAAAACCCTTTTGATTTATACTAAATATTTATGATATTTCATGCAGAATTTTCTATATAATTAATGATTTTAAATAAATCTAGCAAATTTTCCAATAATTTTCATGTTGGCTTAGTAGATAAACTTTATATAATTGAATAGAACCTCCAATTAGTAAATATGTGCTAGTATCAGATAATAAAATATAAAATTAATGACATATTTAAAAAAAAAAAATGTTTAATGATAATTAGCAGAAATAATAATACCTATTTTTAAAAAGGCGAGCCATGACAATTATTTCACCAGCATAATAGTTAAACGTCAAATCTGTCAATAAAATAATTTTGTATGAACACTTTGTTCTTCTTACATGCCAGTGATTGTTTATTTATTTTCTTTTATATTTACTTATTTAATTTCCTTGTAATTTTAAATAAACTACATTTTTCTGTTTATTTTCAGAGTAACAAGCCGATTATGGAGAAACGGAGGCGGGCGAGAATCAACAATTGCCTAAACGAATTAAAAACCCTGATCCTAGACGCAATGAAGAAAGATGTAAGTTATTATTCCGAAATTAATACAATTCTAAAAGTCGCTAAAAGTGCGTTTCAATGGGCGTTGTTTTGTCTAAATTATGTTGATGATGTGCCTTTTTCGTTAGATGTGTTTTTTAGGTTACAGAATAAAGATGAAAATGGTATTTCTTTAACTTAATTAAAGTTGGGGGAAAGTATGCAAAAACTTATTATTAAACAACAATTAAATTCTTATTATGTTTTGTTAGTTTACAATAAGATTTTTTTCGAAGTTGAATTTCTAAACTAACGGAACAAAGCATAAAATAAAGAAAAAAACGGATGAGTACAACCGGATATAATAAGTTTCAAGTATAAAGGTCGTTTTATACCTAGCTATTTTATTGGCCAATTTAAAATTTTACGTGTATAACGGATTAAATACGTGTTATACACGTAAAATTTTAAATTGGCCAATAAATAGCTAGGTGTAAAACGGCCTTAAGAGGATCTAAGGAAATGCAGCAAATTATCAAAATTTTAAATGTGGATATTTTCAAAAAAACAAAATTGGATCTACTCCGATAAGCCATTGGAAAGTGCCTCTAAAGCTATCGGGCTGAAATTAAACCAAATAAGTACTATGCAGTGTTTTTTTGGGTTGGGTTTAAGGTGCTACCTTGACTTTTTATTATGTAGGAGTGTATAATTATAGAATAAGCCGAATAGATATATACATTTGTTATATTTCATTTCATTAATCAATGCCCTCAGACGTGTATAATTTGTTTTAATATGACAATTATTTGATTGTGAGAGTTTGGAGACTGTTGTTTGATGTAACTTTCTTATGTAGAGAGTAATAGTACTGTAGAAATGTGTAAATGTAAAATATGTCCTCACATAAGTGTATTAATCGTGGTGGTTTGCTAATAAAAATATTTGCAATAAAAAACTTAAATAAGTAAATAAACGATGAAGATGGTAGAAATATTTATTTGGAGTTATTAATGGTTCCTAGAAGAATCAGTGAAGGTTGTAAATCAAGAGCTTGTTTCTCAGTTCATATGACATTATTTGTAAAGAATTTATTTGGAAAAAAGTATATGGTAAACTCAAATGCAGGCATTCGTATACAACAAAAAGTCAAGTTGGAATCTTAAATTCAAAAAACCACCCCCAAAAGATATCTTTGAGCTTCGTGTACAGAACTAAATATTATTTTATATTTATTATAAATACATATATGTCAATAATAAATATAAACAGAGAATATACTATATAATAATCCATTACTTATTATTATCTATTCCTACAACCTTACTTTTTATACCTCAGTGCTTTCATAACCACTAGGGCTGAAATGTACAACATATAAATAATCCTGAAACCGATCGATGATTTTCCATTTTTATTGTTATTTTTTTTATTTGTTTGTTCTACCACACACTTAAAGAAATTTATAATAAACCCAAACACATACATTACTATATAACAAAAAATCAGGTTTATTGAAAAGCTTTTTCAAGTATATAAATAAATGTAAAAATTGTAAATTATAAATAAAATAAAATGTTTTTGTTTAATAAATGACAAATTGTTTTGTTTACTATGATTTTAAATATATTATTATGTTTTATTTAAAGATTGCATTTTAAAATAGGCTGGTTTGATTATTTGTAAACAAAACAATTTGTCATTTATTAAACAAAAACATTTTATTTTATTTATAATTTACAATTTTTACATTTATTTATATGCTTGAAAAAGCTTTTCAATAAAGCGAAACGTCGTATCCATGCATGTTTTAATATTGACGACCTAAAAACCAAGAAAAAAGAAATCAAATATTATATATACATGGTCAAGATTTGAAGCTTTAAAAAAAATCAGGTTGGCGCATTAAACCCAACTCAAAAACAAACCACTCTTCAAAAAGGAAAAATAACAATAACTTTCAACTGGGTGTACGGAAACAAATATTATTTTGTTGTTATAAATAATTTTCTTTTTTATATTTCGATGTTCTTATAACAATTATTTTAACCCTAAAATAAACAATAACAAATTGCTCCTACTAAGATCGTTCAAAGAGATTTTATTTTTTATTTATATGTTCTACCACACAGAAAAAAACTGAAAAAAAATTGTAATAAACCTTAATGTATACAGTCTAATATAACAAAAAGCCAAGTTAGCACCTTGAACCAAACTCAAAAAAACCACCCCTAAAAAGGGGAAAATAATAATAACTTTGAACTGAGTGTAGGGAATTAGTTCTTGATTTTTTATAGAATGCCCATAATCAGTGTTTACTTACATATTTTTTTTGAACGTGATAGCTTACGTAATTCCTAAGAAAAAAAATATTAAATCTTTCCACCCTTATGCTAATATCTAGAATGAGGTGGCATCGATTGAGCTAATTTTTGGTATTTACAAATATGTGTGATAGTGAAGGTTAGATAAGAGTAATAAAACTCGTTCTTTCGTTCATCTAATATTTATTATTTGATTACTAGTTTCGGCTTTCTAAAAAGCCATCTTCATGAAATATTTTTCATTTGTATCATTGTCATTCTGTGTAAAAGTTTTTCTTATACTTAAATTTTATATTTAATTTATTTGTATAATTGTTGGTGTCCGGTTAATTTATTTTTATGTTTGGTGTTTTTATTTTGATAATCTTACCTTTTTTTGACGTTGACCTGAAGATGGAAGCCGAAACTAGTAAACAAATAATAAATATTAGATGAACGAAAGAACGAGTTTTATTACTCTTATCTAACCTTCACATATAACGTTCATTGGATACTTAGAATATAATGTGTGATAGTAGTACGCATTTGCTTTAATTTCAGCTCGATAGCTTTAGGGGCACTTTTCATTGGCTTATCGGAGTACCTAGAGCTTACAGAAAACAGTCTTTTTATCACATTTGGGAAAGTCGAGTTTTTACCTCAAAATACGTGCGGTTTATAAAAGAATAATCCTATTCAAGAAATAAATACCGTATACTTAGCGACGAAAGATAGAATCACTGTTAGTATTCTGTATTACATTCATTCTTTTTTATTTTACAGCCAGCCAGGCATTCTAAGTTAGAAAAAGCGGACATATTAGAGATGACAGTCAAACATCTACAGAGTATGCAGCGTCAACAGGCCGCCATTTCAGTGGTGACAGATCCCACGGTCGTCAACAAGTTCCGCGCCGGCTTCAGCGAGTGCGCCAGCGAAGTGTCCCGTTTCCCAGGCCTGGATCCGGTCGTCAAACGTCGCCTACTCCAACACCTAGCCAACTGCATCAATCAAGGGAAACAGGAAACGCAACACCAGCAGCAGGTACAAGTGCACATCCTTCCCACGACCGCGGCCACAACAGAATGTCCCCAGACGGCACAAACTGGCGGCATCATTCTCGGAAACGGCGGGGTACAATTAGTGCCCACACGATTACCTAACGGGGATATCGCTTTGGTGTTACCTGCCGCTAGTTCGCCACCTTCGACATCCGGCGGTAATCCTTTACCGCTGTTGGTGCCGATACCTCAGAGGACCGCATCTACTGCTTCTGCGTCATCGTCCAGTTCGTCGAATTATTCTACAGCGGAAAGTCCTGAACCGCTAGACGTAAAGTATAATAATTCATCGATGAAACCGTTATCTCTGGTGATGAGAAAGCGAAGGTACACGAGGAAGAACGGATGTGGAGACCGTGGTAGTTGGCGATTTTTATTCGCGACGCGGAAGGGAATCATTCCAAACGAAATAATTGTTGAAAATTATGACTGAATCTCTGAATATCTGGGTGAATACTCAATTATTTTCCGAGAATTTTGATGAATTTTGACATTTGTAATCACCAATGACGGTGGTTCTTAACCTTTTGTGAATCTAGGCAGTGGCGGCTCGTAACCCCTTCAACTGCCCCCCCCCCCTCCATTTTATTAATTTTAAAAGGTTTCGAATCAGTTCAGCTCAGCTTGGATACATTTGATACAAATACATCTGCAATACCGAGTACTCATCACGATGCCACGGTATCGATTGAGATTTGCGATACTGACTTGAGTACTCAATTAAAAGTATCGATACTTATGAGTAAGTACTCATATTTAAATCCATTCGATACTACGTCTATGAAATAGATTAAGAAATAGGTTAATTTATATTATATTTCAACTTATTGCATAACACTATGTAACAATTTCTATTAATTTTTTTGTCTTTGGGTTGTAACTGTCATTTCCTATTTTCTTATGTCAGAAAAGTATAAAAACAGTCGATTATTTCCCACAAACTTTGCTTTTGTGACCAAGACAATGATATTTTAAAATTTACAAGCAAACCCAAAATGAGAAGTACATATTATGTCGTTCGACGTAGAATACGGGAACTAAAGACATCAGTGACGGAAGTAAATTAATTTACGATAGGAATGACAGTAAATATGTCTGTCAAAGTGACAAGTTTTGGAACAGTTTTTTGGAAAACAAAACAAAAATATCACAACGAAGATGTCTCAACCACTCAACCTGCTTTGATAATTTATTGCTATATTGTTCCGGCGCCATTTTAAATTTTGACAGATCCAATGTTCCAACGTCCCTCCATTCAAAACGTGTACACTCCTAAAGCTGATATAAATAGACTCGTCCCACGATTTCAGTGCTCAAAACGGTGTGCATATGTACTTCTCATTTCACTATACCTATTTTCTAATTAGATGATGGCTTCAAGAGGTTGCAAACATGAAGCAGACGCGTTTTGCTATGTTTGTGGTCAGTTTATTAAGACAAGAGGATGGTATAGGGGAGAAAAGAGATCCATGAGATTTGTAATTCCAAGCATTTGGCGGGAACCCATTAACCACTCAAGCAACTTACCCGTAAGGAGAAAATATTGGAGATATACACTGTGTCCACTTAAATATGAGACTAATGGGGGCAGACAAAATATTATTGAATCTATAAAAAAAATTATATAAAATAAAAGCCATAAAATTAGCATTCGTAATTTTGCTATAATTAAGAAAAACATTATATATATTTATTTTTAAAGATACGAAGAAGTTCCATTAGAAAAAAGTACTTCAAATTCCTAAATATGCCAAAATACCAACTTTCAAGTAAAAATCGAAAAAACATTTTTACAAAAAAAAATTAAAAAAGTATTTTTTCAATGTTTGGCTCACATTGTGTAATTTTGTAGAATTCCATTTCTTTGATTTCTCCTTTGAAAATTTGTATTTTGGCACATTTAGGGAGTTGAAGTACTTTCCGGTAATGGAGCTTTTTGGTATCTTTAAAAATAAGCATGTTTTATTCTCAAGACAATTAATTTTTTTCTTAATTTATAGCAAAACCACGCATTTTAACTAAGTTTGAATATAAAATATGTTTTTAAAGAAGCACCAACTTTTATTTTACATATTTTTTTTTATAAATTCAACAATAAAAATTTTTAAAATACTTAAGTGGACATACAATATACATATGTGGGTATATTTCAAATTTTCGTTGTCCTAGTCACAAAAGCAAAATTAGAGGGGAATAAAAGTATTTTTCTGTTGTTTCGAAACATAAATAAGTTGGAAATAACGCTTACCACTCAAGGACAAAAAACGTGTTACATAGTGTAATCATTCGACAGATATCTTAAAATTTAGTTTTGATTTTTGTGCATATAGATTTTTAATTGTAAATTTCCTAAAGCAACTTGTTAAGGGTACAAAATGAACTTAAAGTTAGTGAAATAAAAGAGATGGTAATTTTAACAAATATATTGAAGAAAATGAAAAAAAAAACAACAATTTAACAAAATTAATAAAATTTCGTGTAAAAGAATATTTTAAAATTATGATAACATTCAAGATAAACACAGTGAAATTTTACTATACAAAATTATAAAACAAGGAAGGGAAAAAGCTAGATATGGTATATGGGTCTTTCGCAATGGTTAGTTCTTTAAGCGAGATTTTGGTTCGTCTTACCAACCATTAACCACTCAAGCAACTTACCCGTAAGGAGAAAATATTGGAGATATACACTGTGTCCACTTAAATATGAGACTAATGGGGGCAGAAAAAATATTATTGAATCTATAAAAAAAATTATATAAAATAAAAGCCATAAAATTAGCATTCGTAATTTTGCTGTAATTAAGAAAAAAAAAAAAAAAATTGTCTTGAGAATAAATCACCCTTATTTTTAGAGATACGAAGAAGTTCCATTAGAAAAAAAGTACTTCAAATTCCTAAATATGCCAAAATACCAACTTTCAAGTAAAAATCAAAAAAACACATTTTTACAAAAAAAAATTAAAAAGTATTTCTTCAATGTTTGGCTCACATTGTGTAATTTTGTAGAATTCCATTTCTTTGATTTCTCCTTTGAAAATTTGTATTTTGGCACATTTAGGGAGTTGAAGTACTTTTCGCTAATGGAGCTTTTTGGTATCTTTAAAAATAAGCATGTTTTATTCTCAAGACAATTAATTTTTTTCTTAATTTATAGCAAAACCACGCATTTTAACTAAGTTTGAATATAAAATATGTTTTTAAAGAAGCACCAACTTTTATTTTACATAATTTTCTTTTTATAAATTCAACAATAAAAATTTTCCCATTTGTCTCATACTTAAGTGGACATACAATATACATATGTGGGTATATTTCAAATTTTCGTTGTCCTAGTCACAAAAGCAAAATTAGAGGGGAATAAAAGTATTTTTCTGTTGTTTTGAAACATAAATAAGTTGGAAATAACGCTTACCACTCAAGGACAAAAAACGTGTTACATAGTGTAATCATTCGACAGATATCTTAAAATTTTGATTTTTGTGCATATAGATTTTTAATTGTAAATTTCCTAAAGCAACTTGTTAAGGGTACAAAATGAACTTAAAGTTAGTGAAATAAAAGAGATGGTAATTTTAACAAATATATTGAAGAACCTTTTGTGAATCTAGGCAGTGGCGGCTCGTAACCCCCCATTTATTAATTTTAAAAGCTTTCGAATCAGTTCAGCTCAGCTTGGGTAGGTACATTTGATACAAATACATCTGCGATATCGTGGTATCGATTGAGATTTGCGATATTGACTTGAGTACTCAATTAAAGGTATCGATACTTATGAGTAGGTACTCATACTTAAATCCATTCGATACTACGTCTATAAAATAGATGAAAAAATAGGTTAATTTATATTACATTTCAACTTATTGCATAATCATTCGACAGATGTCTTAAAATTTTACTTTTAATTTTTTTGCACAGATCCTTAATTGTAAATTTCCTAAAGCAAACAAGTGTGCATAAGGGTACAAGGGTTCATTAAGCGTACAAAATGACCTTAAAGTTAGTGAAATAAAAGAGATGGCAATTTTAACAAATTTATTGAAGAAAATGAAAAAAAAAACAACAATTTAACAAAATTAATAAAATTTCGTGTAAAAGAATATTTTAAAATTATGATAACATTCAAGATAAACACAGTGAAATTTTACTATACAAAATTATAAAACAAGGGAGGAAAAAAGCTAGATACGGTATTTGGGTCTTTCGCAATGGTTAATTCTTTAAGCGAGATTTTAGTTCGTCTTATCAACCAATGTGTACGTTCTATCTAATCTTCTCTTGTAATCCGAAATATTAAAGACATATATGTTAATTATTGTTATTATCATACAAATATGTGACAAAGCCGGCAATCGCCCAAAAGATTATTCCTTTGCGGGTATGCCGACAAAGATGCCACAACTTTTTCGAGTTTTCAAATTCGTAAAATTTGACTTACGTCATTTCCGCTAAAGGATAAAATGTAAACATATTTTTTTTCAAAAACTGCGCATTCGTGGGTGAACTTTTATTTTTTTTATTTACATCGAAATTCTACTACAATAAACTGTTCGCATTTGCTTTCACGGGATTTCATTGGTACGCGATTCTTTGCGTCCTTAACAGGGGCGGAGCTTTCTATCTACCAATGTTGGTCGCGTAAGAATTTAACAGAATAGTACCGTAAATCAGCTAATCAGACGTCTTTTTTTATTGACGAAAATTTAAATAGCAATAGGTATCTAGAATTACTATAAAAAATAATGTAAGTAGGTACCTATTTCTTTAAAAATTCAGTGTTGCTAGAGTTATAACCATAAGCATGTTAGTATTTTAACGTAGACTAAAAATCACCTTTCCTATTTAGCAACAGAAAAAGACAATATTTTTGTGAAAGAGTAAAGAAAATAAATTGACTAGACTATTAAATATTCTGAACTAAATTAATCTTGCAATAAATAACATAATTTCAAAATAGTTGCCAGTTATTTTAGTTAACACATTATAATATAATTTTGCATATTCCTAAAATCAATATTTCTTTTTTATGCGGACCACAGGTTAAGAACCACTGACTACCAATGAGATCATTCTTAGTTTTCTATAAACCGTCCAATAAACACGATTAATTTGTTTTGTACAAAACAGTAATCTAATTTGTCAATTATAACCTGGGAAAAAATATTTTGATATACCTATCATGTGATAACTCGTATTTTTTTTTGTATATGTATAATAAATTGCCATAATAAACCTAGTTAAGCGATTAGTCGACGTGAGTATGGAAAGTTTTTAATGTCGCAAACAAAACGCGAGATAGACAAAAAAAATGTTAGTATTACAGTGGATATATGTATTTCCATACTCATTATGACTATGTAATTAGTTCTTAGATATTTTTTTTTTGTATATACAATAAGAGTTTGTAAATAACGTGTTAAATATTTTTATATATTGTTTATTTATACAGCGCCTAAATGCGGATATTATTTATAATATATAAATAAGCCATGTGAACATTGCGTTTACGGAAGTGATGTCTTTAGAGTTTACGTAAATAGTTCTTTTTTATATATATATAAACACATATATCGCAACAATGTGCCTTAAAACAGCAAGATCAATAAAGTCTTCCTATTTTTACTTGGGTTGTCGTTTTATTTTGTTTACGAAATTTAATACCTCGGAACAGCTAAACTATAAATAACTATTACTCAGTCGCAAAAGTGAAAAATCTATTGAAATTTTTAAATAGAGTGGTCGATTTTCCTCTGCAGGCCAGGTCAGCACTAAGCTTCATATTTGTGACATTAACATTTAACACAAGTACACAGTGCAGTGTCGAGAAGGAGCAACATTATTTATTTATTTAACTATAAATATTATATATATATAAGCCCCGTATCTTATTGAAGTGGCAGAAATGGTATAGGATTGCTAAAAAGTTTGTAGCACTAAGTGTTTTAAGTTTTTCTCACTAAACTGCGTTCGTCGCCATGATAAAATATACTCATATTTTGAAAAAGATCATTCAACATCTACTGATGTAACACACACATAATTAACATAATCTTTATAGGTAGATAAGGATGATATTAATAACTATGGCTCAATTGCCCTACTCTCTGCTGTCTCTTCCAAAATTATTGAAAGATTAATAAAAAAAAAGCTAATTGCTTTTCTTAAAAAAAAAAAATCAAAATTATCACGCCTGCACAGTTTGGCTTCTTGTCCAATTCGAGTACAGCTGACGTCCTCTTCTCGGTCTTCAATGAGGTCTTTACTAATATCAATAACAAACACTTTACAGCAACTGTGTTCTGGGACTTCTCTAAAGCCTTTGACTGTGTCAGTCATGATATCCTAATAAAACATATATTTTATTTTATTACTCCTCTGGAATAGTTCACATCGTACCTTTTCAATAGGAAACAGATCCTGAAAGCAAACAGTTCTTCCTCATTGTGTATGGAAATTGACTCTGGCGTCCCGCAAGGCTCAGTGCTTGGTCCAATACGTTTCCTTCTTTTTATCAATGACATCACCAATTTAAAGATCAACGGGAAATCATGTCTCTTCGCACACGACAGCACTAGCGTCACTTGGAGCAGCCCAAACAGAGTAGACCTGCCATCGGTTGTATCTAGGGACTCAACCATCGTCAAAAAGTTGTGCAATTCAAACCGTCGATGCTATAACAAAGAAAAAAAACGGTGATTCTGCCTTATAAAGGTGCACTACTGCAACCACGTGTTTTCGATAATAGAACTGTCAGTACAGTTCCATCTGTCATATTCCTGGGTCTTCGTTGATGACACTCTCTCTCCATATCGACTCCTTCACCAAAAAAAAATTCTTCTGCGTGCTTTGCAATTAGATCTGTGGCCAGGAAACTTAATTTTTTCTCTGCTCGAATCACTTACTTTGCCCTTTTTGAATCCCATCTTCGCTACCCCCTCCACTTTTGGGGCACTTGTGGTTTATACAATTTCAATACCATTTTTAAACTGCAAGAAAGGGCAATACGCTAGATATTTCGACTTCGGAGCAGAAATCACTACCAACTTTACTTTTGAAACCACAAAATCCTAACTCTCCCTGCGCTATTCATCCTTGAATCCGTCTCACTAATTCGTAAACATCTTTCCGATCTACCCAAAGGACATCACCATAGCTACTGCTGTGTACTGACTGAATTGAAAAATGCAAAAAAAAATGAATATTAAAAATGAAAAATTAAATTAGCTAGCTCAACGGATAAAAATTTTAAAGGGCACAAAAAAAACACGAAAAGTAAATTGTGAGTGAAAGAAATCTGACTTTCTCAATTACCCCAAAAATTGGAAAGGTTTATATTAAAATAAAAGAACAGAATTTTTAACCCAAAGACTTTAATTAACAATCAAAAATTTATTATAAAAAAAAACACGTTAATTACAATTTGCAGAAAAAAAAAACCGTGAACAGAGGGTTCTGGCCTAAATCAAAAACTGCACGTGATTCTAAATTACAATAGGACAATGCTATTTCCTATAACAAAGCAAAATATTAATTAGTTCAGGAAGATAATTCCTTTTTTCAAAAACAATCCACGTGGTTTCAAAGTAAAACAAACTAAATTAAACGTGGACAATTACTAGTAATTAACAAAAGAAAAATCTAAATGCAAGCACAAAACTTCTACTCACCCAAACCGAGGTAATTGAAAATAAAAATGAAACAGCAAACTAGACAACGGAAAAAATTAATTCTTTAAAATTATAATGAGAAAATTGAAATTAAAATCTATCTTCCTGCACGAAATAATAAATGATCTTATATCTAAAATGTGTACACAACAATATAATAACAATTATTATTAAGCGAGTTCCTTGATGGACGAAATATATTCAAATTATGCGAATCAAATTAAGATATCAAAAGTATTAACAATACGGCAGCAAACAATTTAAAAATACATGTACTCACGCTGACAGTCGACCAAGGAACTGAGTGACAAGGTTAAACAGTCGTCATACATACAAAAATCCTACTCTCGGCTACGTGCAGCGCAACCGCACAATTCACCGAAGAAAACTACTAGAATAGGCCCTAAACAACATGAGCAAATAAAAAATATCTTAAAGAGTGAAATTAATTTAAAAAAACTTAACGCTAAATGAAATAAATAATTATACAATTAACTCTTTACCTAAAATTATACAAACTAAACATTACTTGTGGAAATTTCTCGAAACAATGATCCAAATCATGACAAATTAGGCAACTTAAAATACACTCGCAAAATGTGGGGGGAGGGGGAGGGGGACCTAAACTACAGCACTACGTTACAAGACGATCTTTATCTACCTGTGCCCTATACACAGTTAACTAAAAACTCAATAATCTCTAATGCAATCAAGCTATATAACCATCTCCCAATTCAGCCCAGATCAATACCAACGTATGTCAATTTTCGCAGGAAGGTAAAATCATACTTCCTCATGCGACCGCTTTACGCCGTTAGCGATTTTTTCGAAGGAAGGTAAAATTTTAATTTAAGTTTAAATTACTATTTTTTTTTTAATTTTTTTTCTTTGTTGGGTAGCAAAAGATCCTCTGGCTTAAGCTTTTTTTCTTTTTTTTTTACTTTGACGGCTTAGTGTATCCAGCACTATGTATTACTTGTCTGTGGTACCTTTTAGTGTAATCTTTACTTAGCTTTGTCCACAAAATTTATAATTTTTCGTGACAATAAAGCACATTATTATATTATAATGCTTAATGCTTATCAAATAAGAAGAATAATAGACTTTACAGATGTTAGTGTTGTTTTATTATTATGCTATGCCAATTTCTTTAGTTCAGTTAATTACAGTGTAATTTTATGGGGAGCTTCACCATTCGCCATAAGAGTTTTCAAAATTAAAAAAAAATGATTATTAGGATTATAAAAAAATTAGGATATACCCATTTGAAGTTGACTGAGTTTGCGCTTGAGTAACGAACGTCAAGTATATTAAAACACAACTATAAACACACCTACAGGTATAAGTAGGTCCGTAATAAAATATTTCAAAATTTGATTCACCTAGTCTAAAGTGGTAATTAAATTACAATCGCTTTTCTCAAACAGTGACATAATTTTTAGAAAATCAAAGATATCTTGGAAATTAATGAGTTCAGCGCTAAAGCATATTACGTCTTATTTTTTTTTATATTTAATTGCGCTTTTAAAAATGCAATAATCATGGCGGTATTGTATTAAAAAAGAAACAAAGTTGAAGGCTCTGCCGATGTTACGAAACATCCTGTATAAATGACGATAATTTTGCGTTATAGAAAAATCCTACAAAGATTTATAAAAACTCCTATTTGTCACTGTTTACGATTTATAGACAAACTCGCTTCTGCTGAAACACCCTGCATAAGTGATAAACCACAATTAATTCACGTATGACCTGCCAGTGTTTACCTTACACTTTTTACTACGTAATTATCTCTGTAGTAAGGGTGCACAAATACACAGGTGCACTAAGCGGGTTGTTGACAATTATCTAGTTTTTTTTTTACACGTTTCATACAAAAAATCATCGCCGAAGATAAATAGAATTTATTCTAACCGCCAAGCAGACCTATCCTATCTCCATATATTCGTATTAAAATCCCCTATTCACGAGAAACAAAAAAAAAAAAAAAGAAAAAAGTAACAGAGGAAGACGGTCTCACCGAAGTGAATAAATAAGTAAGCCTCTACTTATACAGGGTGCCGCTGCATCCATTCTATAATTTTTTGTGTCGGTTTTTTATAATGAATCGCTATACAGAATTCAGACCTTATACGGCCCGTCGATTAGTACCTAAGGACCGGTTTCAACAAATAACCGTGCCGTGACTACTTGCCTGGATCGAGTAAAAAAAAAAAAAAGGAAAGAAGGGAAGCGGTGATCCTTTTTTGTAGGAGAAACTATTTTCGTTTCGTAATTATCCTTGTAAGGTAGTTACGATTATATTGTCACCAGCGCAGCGATTGCTTTTCTCATTATCGTAAGTGTTTCGCTAATGTATTAGAAAATTGAATATTAGTTTTTTTTGTGGATGAGAAAAGGATTAAAAACTGGTGTTCACTTACAACTCGACGCATTTTATTTATAGCAAAAAGAAACGATTTTTCAATAGTCTCGAAGTATTTTAGAACTAAGCACAAACTTACTAATAGTTTTAACTAATATTTCCACTAAATTGATTAAATCTTTACTGTTTCAGTTCAAGTTTAGTAGGAGTAAAGGATAATGGTTAAACTTGAGCAATCTCAGTCCAAAGAAACGTGTTGACTTTAATATCATTTGCAACGCTTCAACGACAGAGCATTCGTTTTCTCAGGCTTTTTAACAAATCTTCAAAGAATCCCATGTATATAGTCTTCTCTACAGCCCCAAATTCAATTATTTCATTATTCAATTTATGGTCTCTTCATAGATAATAACCATTTGACTTATTCACTAGCACTCGAACTTCAGAAAAGAAATGTTTACCCAGTCTTTAGACTACAGGTGGTGCACAGGGACGTATTCACAAAGATTACACTGGTTAATAAGATTTTCGTCCCAAGCAAAATAAAATGTCCGATTCCCATATGCTTTTGCATGCTGAAATCATTTATGTTTTCAGGAGTTCTCGATCACCTTAGTTTTTATGTTCCAGGATATTCGCTTATCCATCTAAAATATCAGCCCTATTTGAAGCCTATCTACATGGAAGAAGTTTGTGGAATATTTGCATGTACGATCAGAGACATTTCAACCATCTTCTGATTTACCACAAGGATCGAACCTTGGGCCAGTGTTATTTTTATTATTTAAAAATGATATTACCGATGTCATTAATTGCGAACACTTGATATTTGCTGACGATTTAAAAATATACAAAGAAATTACATCTATTGCAGACTGTGTCAGCTTACAGAACGATTTACAGGCTATAAGCGAGTGGTGTGCTCGCAACCATTTAAGCCTTAACATCGATAAATGTAAAATTGTCATTTACACAAGAAAAATGAATAGTATTAACTACTCCTACAGCTTAAATGATGAAGATCTCAATCGATGTGAAACTATTAAAGATTTGGGCATTGTCTTTGATAGTAAACTCTCTTTCATTAATCACATACATTTTAGAGTTGCAGCTGCTTATCGAATGTATGGTTTAATATGCAGAAACTGTCGCGATTTTGAAAATGTAAGGTGTTTATCCCCTCTTTACTTTGCATTTATTAGATCAAAACTTGAAAACGCATCCCTGGTTTGGTACCCGATCTATCAGATACAGTGGCGGCTCGTGAGTTATGAAAGAGGGTGGGCACAAAATAAGAACTTGCCTATTTTTTGTACATAAAATCCATTCTCCTATTTTTCATGCTGGAAAAGACGTCTACGACTTTGTTGTAAAAATGCGTTCAGTCGATCTTTTGACATTGTGCTTCTCAGAAAAGCCTTAATGAGTTTGAGGGTGGAAAAACATCGTTCACATTCTGCTGTCGACATGGGGGCTTTACAAATAATACCCAACTGTTTATATGTTTCCGTCAAAACTTTTTTTAAGTTGTTGTGTGTTATGAACACTAAAAGTGGCAAAACACCACCTACATCTACGTCACACATGTCCTCACAAAGTTCACTTTTCAATTTTACGCTGTCCAACATCAAAGTCCGTACACATAAAGCTACGTCGTAAGTTGTAGGTAAGGCCCGGGAAAGGAGAGGGTGGATACACGATGACGCTGTGATGACGTGCCTCGCGATCATTCTCGTGTTTGTTTACATTAAAAGGTTAGTATTGGAGTAGTCTGTTATAATAAAAAGAACTTGAAAGTATATTGCAAGACACGTTCATGTTGACAAAACATTAATTGGAAAATTTTCTAAATTAAGATTTTTTAAAAAATAAATATTTAAACTTAAAAGAAAAAAAATCACTGAAAAGGGAGAAGTTAAATCTGAAGGACGCAAATTTGCCAAGAAAAAAAAACATTAAAAAAAAATTATATATTATTTTTTACTTTATTTACTTAGATTTACTATTACATAATAACAGAAATTCGTTTTTTATTATAAAAAATAAATAGTTAGTTTGGGAGTACCAATCGCCATTGATTTTTACATATATACACCACTTTATTTATTAAAAACAGCATACATGATGACGCGTTCGCGCTCTTTCTCTTGATAGGCTGAAAAGTTACGAGGTAACCTTATATACCTTGGTGCGACGTAGGATAAGATTTCACATTTTTTTATATACATAATTAACCGACGCAAAATATGAAGATTTTTTTCCATATTTTCGCTGTACTTAACTTTATGTCGCAAATAAGCATTGTCTAACTATTCACGTATGTCCACTGTGCCTAGAACATTGAAATCCACGCATGCATTCATGTGAGAAACGGAATTTTCGTGTTTCTTTGCCCTCTCTGCGATATACTTTAAATCATTTAACCCTTGTTTATTATAAATTAAGCAGATAAAACAAAATAGTTTATTTGTTAATGAACATCCGCACATCTACTCATATTTTTATTAAATATTCTATTGTAAGTTCGAGTTTTACTTGTGGAAGTGTAGTTTATTTGAAGATCAGGAATAGGCCTTCCTTTCTCCTAAATTGAAAGTTTTTCCTCAAATGAGAGCGGGTTTTTTTTAAAAGATTTTGCACTCAATTAACCTCCATCATTAATGATAAACGTCACTTCAAGCCTTTGAAATCACACATGCGCGGTACGCGTTGAAAACGATGCAGTCGCAATCAATGCAAGACGTTAACTTGAGACACGGCATTGCGTGCCCCAAAGCAACCGTATAAGCGCATATGGCAAAGATAAACGGAGGCGTCCGATTCATACTCCAAATAGGTACATCGGAAATAGTGCCCCGGAACATAGTTCGCTTCGCATATGTGCTAGCGTCTGCGGTGGGGAAGGAAACTTTGATACCATCGTTATAAAAATACACAAAAATAATAAAATAAAATAATGCACTGAATATACTAGCACATTTTCCAAGTAAATATATCACTTTATACGTCACTCCTATTAAACTTGAATTGAAACAGTGAGCATTTAACCAATTTAATTAAGCTGATAGAATTGCTGATTCACCATATCCGTTCGGCATTATAATAATACTAGTTTTGAGATTCTAGTAGTAACTAAAGAATATTTTCTTCACAGATTTTATAAGCAAGTGTAGCTGAAATTGTAATTAGAAAAATAAAAAACACAATGTTTTAACAAAAAATATGACAAAACATTACACCAACGGTTTTAGGACATCCAACATAATGCCAAATAATTTTTAGTTGTGCCCATTGATGTTTACCTTTATTACCGTGTTTTTATAGTAAACGTCTCACTGCAATAGCAAATGAACAATCGAAAGCCGGTGTTCATTTAAGGATTCTGTATATTTGTACATAAAGGGGATTTTATTACTTTAGGATATATAAAGAAACAAATGTTGGGTCAATGGACAAGAATTATTTGCATCAAGCATTTATACTTTGAAGAGGTGATTCTATTTACTTGCTCTACGAGAATAATTAACTATATAGCGGTTTGGAGCAGATGAAAGTAAAGTTCTACATAGCTTTTTTTATCATGTTTCTAAAGAAAAGATATAACATATGTAATTTAAAAGATTCTGCCCGCAACAGTTGCCTCTGGTCTAATATTCTATTATTATAATCTCCCAGTTTTTAATGTCTTTACTCCAAGAAGCAGATGTGCTTAAAATAAAACGTAAATAAGCTTAATTGGTACTCTTTACCTATATATTTACTCTACCACGGTCGAAAATAAAACACTGGGAAGTAATTCAATTAAGTTCACAATCCTAATTACACGTCTCTAGGTGGTCCATTTTCGTTAATAACAACATCAACATTACTTTAAGGCTACCAGGGAGATGCGCATAGCGAGACTATAAAATTGCAGGTTCTCGTTTCACAAATATTAGACCGACCACACACGACTAGCCGAAATAAAAATATCAGGTACGTAAGGTGGATGTGTTCATCGCAAAAAAAAAAATGCTGCGTCCACTGCGTCATCACTTCTGAGGGCAGAACCTATTTATTACTGATGGCTTGGTGAATAGATCAAGGTACTATTGGAAAGTCGAATAACGACTTGTACGTGACATGTCTACAATTTAAGTGATTATTTGCATAAAATTTGCGGATTGTCTCCTTTTGTGCTGCGACAAAGAAAACGGAACAATGTGACTAATCCTGAATGCTCCGACAATGGGCTAAACGCTCGTTTAATGCTGCGAGCGAATCCTTTGGTAAAAATGTGGAAAGTCAGAAAGGTATTGTGAATTTTTCAAAGGAAGTCAGGCAGATTCCCTACAATGGGAGGTCTGACTCACGCGGCCAGTTCTTGTTTATATTGTTATATTTTAGGGATTAAGGGATTATTAGGTTATAACTTTGAAGTATTTAATCATTGTATGTGTTAAAAGGCTTCAAGGTGCAAGTTATTAACGTCAACAGAATATTCTATGCTTATGATTATAAACAAAACTAATAAGTCTTGTCTAAGCATTTTAATATTTACATGTATTTACCACAGTATAAAACCATAATAAGTCAACGGGGTTTCAATTTCTAAGCCTAACTTTATTTCAAGCAACAGCTTTCCAATATGGCAGTTTGTTATTGTTTACATTGGTACTTGCATACATTAATTTACGCATAGGTTTAACCTATACGATTTATTTGTTTTATTTATTTATTTTACGTATTTTTTTTAGTTTGCCCATGCAGTTTTAAAAACAATTAATGAATTTTGATAAGGGGTACTGTTTGTACCATCTTTAACAAATTAAATGCGAATCTAAGCTCCGCAAATCTTCGATTATTTATACAATCGAAGCTACAGCACATTGAAATTGTAATCAAAAAATATTTGTAAACAATTCCGAATTACGCATTGCTCGCTACGCAGTTTCGGTTGCATAAACAATCGAAGATTTGTGGAGCTTTAATTCGCATTGAATTTGCTACAGATAGTAGAAAAGGTAAGGTTAGTGGCCATAACATTTACATATTTTAGACCTGTTTATTTTTAGACCTCAAACTCATCAACAATGATAACAAAATTTTAAGTCTTCACAACCTTTATCTCAAAAAGTTACTGTTATTATAAGTTTAGCTGACAGAGCAATAAAATTAACAAGTCCAGTTTTTCGATCAGATACTATTAACAAAGCAAAAAATATTCTAGAGCAAAATAATTATCCAAATTCTCTTATAAACAAAATATTCAAACAAAGAATCTTTCTTTTTTATAATAAATCAACAAAAAATATAAATAATACTCAAACAATTACAAAATTCATAAAAATTCCTTATGTTAAACATTTATCCGAAAAAATAAATCAAATTTTCAAACCATATAATTACAAAATTGCCTATCAAAACACAAACAAACTACAAAACCAAATCTATTCAAAATTAAAATCAAAAATTGAAAAAAGTAAAACATCACACATAGTTTATAAAATAGACTGTCAAAATTGTAATGATGTATATATAGGTGAAACCATGCAATAATATTTGGAAAATAGAATAAAAGGACACAAATACAATAAAAATCTTACAGCTTTAAAAAAACATGAAATAACTCAAAATCACACCTTTGATTTCAACAACGTAACAATTTTAAAAAAAGAACAAAATTTAAAAACACGTAATATACTTGAAATAATTCAAATTTATAAACATAAAAATGCAGTCAATGATAAAACCGATATACAATATTTCACAAAATTATTAACTAAATAAAATATTTGTAAAGAACTATTTAATTACAAAATTAAAAACAAATAATCAAAACAGCCTATTTTAAAATGCAATCTAAATAAAACATAATAATATATTCAAAATCATAGTAAACAAAACAATTTGTCATTTATTAAACAAAAACATTTTATTTATAATTTACAATTTCTACATTTATTTATATATCTACTTGAAAAAGCTTTTAAATAAAGCGAAACGTCGTCGTATTCATTCATGTTTTAATATTAAAGACCTAAAAACCAAGAAAAAAGAAATCAAATATTATTTTACATATTTTGTTATTATTATATTGTTTTGTTTAAGTGAAATAACTGTGAGAGAAGAGCCAATGTGCATCATGGTATTGTGCCATTCGCTCTTGCAAGATAGATAAGTTTTGATGCTAATGATGGTCGCAGTTTCTTCGGATTTCCGAATTAGTCATTTGTTCGTGCAAATTCATATATTACCCGAACAGTTAATTATTACAATAAGTAATTAACACTATTTAGAATTAAGTGACAATGAGAAATTCCAAATCCTTAATCTACTTATATTATTTGTGCACTTTATTTATATTTATCGTCTTACCTCTTAGAGGCATTTGTATATTATTTAAGTTCCACATTTTAATTAAGGTTTTATACATTTCAACAATCCTGTGTTGACCAACTACTATTTATAATTCGTTTAATAGCCCTCGTTTACTAGTAAGCGCTTGTACTTTTCTGTTAAACCCTTATTTTATGATTTATTATATACTTTAGTTCTCAATTCTTAATCCTAAGGTTTTTCCACATTTATGTAAACTTATACTTCTCTTGGAAGCATCTATATTGTTCATTATTCATTCATTGTGTGGCCTAGGGTATAATCTTTATTGTTAATCCTAGAACTCTTAATATAATATCAGTTTAGGGCAGGTACAATTACCAAATCCCAGTATTTTTACATTACCTGATGCATTACCAGAGGCATATAAATATCCAGCAAACTTGTAAATGCAGTACCAGAGCATTCGAAATAACCGATAACAACAACTATACCACCTCCAAATCAAACCAAGATATTTGTGTACCGTTTTGTGTGTTTCTTTTTAAGTGTTAATATATATATAGTTATTTACAATAACATCTGGTTTTAATCTACAAACTGTCGGCCGATAAAGAATTAATTAGACCTATACGGCCTTACAACCGGATGTTCAGCGCAGTGATCTTAACAATCATCAAATTCAACAATTGATCAAGGCGCTGTTCATTCCAAAACATCATTTTTGTAATAAAATTTTAAAAACTAGCAATTGAGGAACTACAAACAGGACAAAAATTAAGAAGAACCACTGTCGTAATTAGTGCAGAGTTTCCTAGGTCATATTAAATCAATTTATTTGTTAGATAACTACTCATTTTAATAATTAACTAAATGCATTTTCATTTTATGTTCACTTTTTAAAATAATGTGATTTTGGTCTTAACTGTATTATACTAGTATAAATTTTAATCCTCACATTTCGCATTTATTCACATTATAGACAACTCGATAACATTTAGTCTATGTCTGAAACTCCTGTCCAAGTGTGCAACGTCGGACATCATTGTTGACAAATCGCTGCATGGTTGGATATTAGAAGTGAATTAGTCGAATAAGTTAAGTATTAGTCGAATTTGTATTACACAGAACGATATAGTCATAAACTCGTCAATACTTATTACTTCTGCTGCAAAAGCTACGTTATTGAAGAATCTTCTACTAATATTACCGAAACCAGGTTTTGGTACATCCACAATTAAGCCTAGCTTTTTTCTGAATTCCTCTGGGATACGGATTTCACTATGTCGTACAATTTCCTATCCACCTTCTGTTTTTTGATTGGAATTTTGTAACAGGCTTTTAAAAAAAAACTAATTATTGCATGTAATATCGACAAATCAAATCGAATGTGTTCGTTACTTCTTTTCTTAATTCTACATTGTTAAAACCTTTGGCAGTTGCTTCACAAATATAATATTTCATGGTTGAAGTGGTTTATGTGGCAGCATTATAAACATTGCCCATCTATAATGGTCAATGTCATAATGTATTTTACGGAATAATGTTTCTCTTTCACTGTCCCTTTTTGTTTCTTTAAAAAAAATCGCTGTATTGTTTGTATGTAACCTATATCTTCATTTGTGACGTCAGTATTTGTTTAAACGATTTCTTCTTCTGCGACCCATCACAACCCCATTTACTAATTAGATTAGTGTTAGTTTTTCTGTTCGTCTTTCAATGTCGACACCATTTCTTCGAAGTATACCACCAACCGTGTTGCCATATGGTCCATTAAGTTTTGCAGTTTTACTCCAATCGAACTTTCTATTACAACATAAGACGTCTTATTTGGGTACGCTTGCATTTTTGTGCTCTGCAATATGCTATAACACGGGTAAAACTGTTTGTTCATGGATCTAATAATTTCGTATCGCCTTCTGGATAAATTGGCTTCAACCACCATAATGCACACCAAGGCGATACCGGCTTTTATAGCTTTCTTATAGCGTGTTGCAGCAGTTGGAGAAGTAGACATTGCCCTTAAGGGGAGGTTTACATGTATTCGACTGGAAAAATCGATTTTTGGTTTTTTGCATTTTTTGAAAGCTCCAAATATATAACATACATGGTTAAAGCGGTTTCGTAATATTCGCATTGTTTAACCGCTACGGCTTATTAAAAAGAGCGGATGTACCGACACAAACGGAGCAAATTAGATGTAATACTATATTCGACTCGGGGCTGCTCGGGTCGAAATATCATACTTATTGTTTGTTAGTATATGTATAGTTGTCTTTAATGATTAGAAATGCCACTGCAGTCGGGCAGCAAGCAATTAAATCCGAAATAAAACGCACATTTGAAGAAACTGATCTAACAATATTTCTTTTACTTAAAACACACTTTCCCACGCTTTAGAAAACTACTTAAATAAAATATATCAATTTATTGCAGAATGCACTTACTTACATAAATTTCTTATAAAAGCTGGCTAGAATATGATGGCAAAGGTAACCACACTACGGATCATCAGAGTAGCACAGGAAAAATGGAAGTCGATGCGATGCCTTAAGAAATTTTCGCACGATTTCGGATAGGCGACTGAGACAAAACAACTTTTTAAACAATTTGTGATTTTTAGCCGTACGAAGATGTTACCGTTCAAGAAAAAAAAAGAGAAAGCGTTGGAGATGTACAAAAAGGAATGAGTGGACTTTGAAGAAAGGGCGCTGGTAAACTGACTGACAAAGTTATTGATAATTTACAATAGTGGTTCAGTGGACTTGCAATTAGACAACATCCAGATTCTGCATAAAAATGAAGCAGCTATTTGGGCTACATTTCATTATAAATGTTCAGCCGACGCGCGATCCACAACACATTTATTGTCCAAAGGTGTAGACAGCCTGTGTAAGTGGCGCGTTGCAGAAGCCAAGGTTGAGCTTGCTTCATTCATACATGACCCTCTTTTGCAAAAAAAAAAATCAAGATGCTATTAGGCCGATTTATGAAGTTTTTTTTCTAGAGTGATTTCTTGCAAAGATGCATTGGAAAAAATTGTCAAAACTGAAACGACTCGTTTAGTTCATGTGTGTAGAAACTAGCTCCAAAAGATTTACACTGCGGCCATAAACAATTCAACTTGCTACTACATTACGGCAATTTATTCAATGAAGGTTACTTTTCTGTATTACAAATAATGAATGCGGTGGGAATTGCAGTAGGACTTGATGCAAAATTTCGTCATCAATTCTGATCGTCAGCGCATACAACGAGCAGAGCAGAGTATGTCCAGCGCTGCAAAACTTGCTGTGCTGTCTAAAGGGAAGCAACAAATTTTGCAAATGCAGAAGTATGAAGAAGAAGAAGGATTAATGTATGGTGCTGGAATAGCTGACTAAGTGTATGTTGAACTATTTGTAAAAAATTTGCTGAGAAACTTTGAACGCGTTTTTCTCGAAACATGATTTTTCAAATCTGCGTAAGTTCTAGTTCTTCAAGTGTTCAATATATCAACTTAATTCTTTTGTTTTCTTAATGTAAACAGTTTTTATTGGAGGTTATACCTATAATATACAAAATTGCAATATTGCACATTTTTATATCCACACATACACCAAAAGAGAAATAGAAAAATAATCAAATCAAAGTCCAGGTATCTGCCACATTGTTTGCTTTCGACTTATTTGGTTAAATTTAGGTATACCTCCAACAAATTTAATATATTTCTAATCTTCTTTTATTTTCAATTTCGGATCACTTTTGCGTATGCTAGAGTTTACGCAGTTTGACCGTGTTTTCTGTGCACATTGCTACCTAGATACAAATAGCAACGTTATAGTGGTCTTGTCATTAAAAAAAATATATTTTTTTTTATGTTCAATTTTTAATTATATTATTAAGAAAAAGCCGTATTTCGTATCTCTTTTCCTTTGTCTGAAAAAAAAAGCTCAAAGTTTTTGGACTTTTCCGATATATATATGTAAACCTCCCCTTAATACATTTGCTGTGTCTCTTCTACCTTTTCCTCGCAATGTCATTTGTATGGCATGGCATATGTTAGTTCTTTTACTCCATGTTCCTTCCTTACTTGTTCCGTTTTTTCTTCTTGTACTTCTGTCGCTTGAGGCTTCAATATCTTTAGATGGTTGTCCAGGCCTGAGTACCATATTTGGCAATTCAAATAATTTTTTTTTAAGAAACATATTTTATCTCTTTTATGCCATCTTCTTTTAAATTCAGATTTTACATAGGAAAACCTATGTTATACAGGGTGTATCAAATAAAAAAGTAAATTTGCTTGGGTGTTAGCTACACGACATATAAAGCACAAACCCGCCGAAACCGGATTTCATCATTAAAAAATAAAAAAAAAGTAAAATTTAGAGCCAAACATTCTTTAGTCCGGGCCTGGTGCAAGGAAAGATCATGTTAAGCACCCGCTAAACGTTGTATTATATATAAATACATTGCACTCATTTAGTATTATTCTTAATGGTATGCCGTAAGTTCATTTAACGTCATTCTGAATAAATAAAGGCCCTTGTAAAAATAGCAAATCTGAGGCATTTTAAATTTCTTCTTTTTATAAAATAAACATTCCTTATTTGTTAAGAGCATTCTACGTAAGTCTACAAAGTATTATTTTTAATATCCTGATAAGACGTTCGAGTTTCACCGCATATGCGACTTTAGTAGTTACAAAAAAAGTAAATATTTTTCTTTCGCTTTGTCGAATCGAGTTAATTGTTAATAAACGGTCCCACATGATTCTGAGTTATTTCTTTTGGATTTATTTAATCTATAAGTCAAAAATGAATTGAATCGATTACACAGAATAAATTGTAGATACAGAAATTTGCAAACACGCCTTTTTACTATGATGTTGCGCGAAAATGAATCTATACATTCCCGCGCTTTTGCCGATGCATCAAGCTTCGATTTTCTTTATATGAAATCATGATGGTCCTGAAAAGGATCGTTTTTTTCGAGACACGAAGAATTTAAATAAAATGTTCGAAGTGGCTTGTACTCCAAGCGGCGATCTACACAAAACTAACAGCGGTAATGGCTGAATGATAGTGGTATGTGGGGGTATACTGGGGACAGCATTTATGTTGGGCACAGGTGCGGCTCTAGCCCACGGCATTTACAAAATATATTTTTTCTCGTTAATGCTTACAGATAGACCCCCTGTTCATTAAGACTTTTTGATTGTATATGATTACAGCTGCTACATATTATTATATTTACCTCTATATCGGATACACCCTGTATAGCCACCATAAATCATAAGGTAATTTTAAATTAATTCAGTTCAAGGAAATGAACCTGAAATTGTGAATGTCTGGCGAACTTTCCTTATAAAATTTGCAACGATTGTTCTGTATTTATGGGAAAAAGATAAAATGGACATAAATAATAAAAGTAGAGAACACTAGTGGCATTAAGAATGCAATAAAAAATTGAAAACACTATTAATAATACATTTAGGAACACTCCAGTTGCTTTGAACTTTTCTATCATCTCTCTATTCAAGTTCTGTCATTGCCCTCAGTTTTAATTTTCCTATTCTGGCAGTACAAAAGCAAACTTGTTAAATATCATCAGATTTAGGCGTACAGACAGTTTATTGTGATATTCTTACGTAAAACTTACGTTAGTTATCTAACCCGCATGCATAGCACGTTAGTTCAAGGAAATCAGTTAGGCTGTGGGTGTAAACAGATAAATTCGGCATATTTTTTTTTTGACGATATTTACTAATCGTTTCCGGGTAAATCGCATGGCATTCTTGGTTTGATATTTCCTAATAGAAGGTCATGGGAAAATTAAACATCAAGACTAGATACATGTGTATAAGCAAATAACGTGTCTAAGATAAAGCAAACTTACCGTTAAGTACATTTATTTGCTCGAATATCTACACATGCATTGAATATATGTAAATAATTTATATTCCTACTATGCAAATAAATGCGTCAAAAAAAATATATATTGATTTAAGAATGCATTTTTGGCACCCGCCATAATGCGATTTCGACTGTGTATCTCATAATTCTGCAAATATTTCAGAAGCACGAGGTTTTAGCAGAATATGGTTTTCAGCATACTAAATAAATATTGCTTTTAATGTTCACTAGACAACAATATCCAAATGAGACCACGGATTTCACTTATTTTTTGGTCTTTAAAATTTCTAATTTCGAAATTAGGAATTCCTTAGCATTTCTGAATATTCTTTAATACTTTTGTTAACGTAAAATTGCTTCGTTTCTAGATCCAAACTGTTTAGCTCCTCCTTATTATTTATCCCTTCCATGCTATCACTAGTCCCTTATATGATTATAGCTAGAGACCGGATTATATGTAAAGTGCAAATATTTTATTTTTTGCATATCTTTAATTATAGTCTATATGTAGACGTATTACACTAATTGAAATTAATTAGCGCTAATTACTGATTGCATATATTGCATATTTAGGCATTTCTATGCATATTTTTACAAAAGTTGCATATATTGCATATTTAAGCTTTTTCTTATCCTTTCTATTAGTAAAAATTCCTAGTAATTCCTATGTAAGATCGAACACCGACAATTCTCAGAACGAATAAATCTTTTACGTTAGTTTCTCTAATACTTTTCCAAGAACTGCACGTGTTTAATTTCGCTTAGCAGAAGGGATGTGGTAAATACGTTTTATTATTTTTAATTCCCAAATAAACTATTCAATCCTTGGATATCTTTGAGCGAAACAGCGTGTAATTGTGTTACGCTTTTAAACACTGTGCGTACATACAATGAGTATAGCGAACAAAATTTCTTTATGGATTAAGCCACATCCTGAACTGGTAAAGGATGGCGACAAAATATTTTGTCGAGCCTGCAGTAAACTGGTAAGTTTAATTTACTAAAAGCTTTACAATTGTTTTTAAATTCTTTAACTTTGATATAAAATGACAATTGTTGTTGTAGGTGTCTTCTGAGAGAAAATACCTGATTGATCAACACGCTAAAACTCCATCACATATTGGAAAATGTGAAACACTAAAACGATCCGCATGTGTACAGCAATCTATACGTCAATGTGTAGTAGCAACTTCACGAAACTCAGAACAAGAAGAATATAATACGGATCTGTGTAACGCATTAATTTCGTCTAACATACCATTAGCAAAATTAAACAATGTTAATTTGAAATCATTTCTGCAAAAATATTGCAAACATAATATATCTGCCGAAAGTACCTTACGAAAAAATTATGTCACATCTTGTTACCAGCAAACAATAGCTGAAATTCAACAATTGATAGGGAATAATTTTATTTATATCATGGTAGATGAATGTACGGATAAGTGTGGCCGTTATATTGCCCATTTCTTTATAGGAATTCTTCATGAAGATATTGTAGGTAAATTATATTTAATTAATTGTAAAGAACTTCAAAAAACAAATAATGTGACAATTGCTCAATTCGTTCAAGAAGGTTTATCAAATTTCTTTTTACCTGGAAGTATACCTTGTGAAAAAAATTTACTAATGTTGTCCGATGCTGCGCCATACATGATAAAAGCCGCGCAAAATAAAAAAAAAAATTATAGTAACATTATTCATACTACTTGTTTAGCTCATGGGTTCAATCGTGTAGCCGAAGACATTAGAAATCAATTCCCTTTGATTAATGATTTACTTAGCAATGTCAAAAAAGTATTTTTAAAAGCACCTTAACGAATCCAATTTTATAAGGAGCGACTTCCCGTTTTGTTCCGTTTACCTGGGCAGCCAGGAATTTTGTGTTCATTGCATCGATATTCCTGAAAAGGGTTTTATAACAGCAGCGTCAAGCCGGTATTCCTTTTGTTAATGGCGTCATCTTAGGTCACTGGACCTACTATCTACTACTACTACTATCTACTCCTACTACTACGTTATTTTGGCTTGAGTGAAACCAAGAGGGTGAACGAAGTACGTAATTTGGGAGACCGGATCCAGATCGTTGAATTCGAAAGGGGACCACGCCTTGACATCAGCGTAACGCGCTCAAACCACCCTCCCGGACGCAATATACCGACACTCCTAAAAATTTACCGGCTAAGTCGTATATTTTAGTTTGATTGTTTTCTTTTCTTGCACCGAATTAATATTTCATTATTTTATTTTATTATTTTTAAAACCCTATCACATGACACAAACCTTCCGGCCAACATTATTAACCTGGACATTACGAATCACATCTATATTTCAGAATTACATCATAATTAATAGTTTAATTCATTATTTAAGTATAGAGGTAAAGACCGAACATCAATATATTATCATCGTAACCTATGTTAAGATTTAACTTTTATTGTAATTCATTGTATTTTTATTAAATTGAATTTTATTTGTTTTGTCAAATATACAGTGTCATCTAAAAATTTGTGTGCCGAACCAAATTATTTCGATCCAAGAAGACCTTAAGCTTGAGAGCAAACGAACCCCGTAACACTTGTTAGATGAACTCTAAGATGACATTTGCTTTACAATAGGTCCTAGTGATCGCAGTAGACGAGGGATTAATCGAACCATGCTATTTCTTACTAAACTAACTAACTAAGTAACTACCTTTTCTTCCCTGTTTGCAAAGAGAATTTGAATTTGATTTTCTTCTAGTGTTTCTTTAACTTCTCCAGAAAACTAAAAAAATCCGTTTAAAGATTACAGCTACTTTACATGCAAACAATCTAATTCTTTCATAAAGCAATGAACAGCTACAGAAGCACAAATTGAGTTGCCACACCTGTCAAGTTGTATTTGCAGTAATTTTGACGCAACAATTAATTTATATTTGCGAGCATATATAATATAAAATAATGACCAAGGTATGGCAGCTACCATCCACCATAAAGATACCTAATAATTATTGACGTTACAGCACTAAAAAAAAAAGAAACCATCAATCGCCAAGGCATGTAAGTAAGTAAACCTAACGGATTACAAACGGGACCACACACATGACGAAGAGACGGACCTCAGAAGAGGCAACAACACACATGAATCAATTTGCGCCGCGGCTCCGCCTGAAAACACGGAAAAAAATATTCGCTCCTATCTTTAAAGCCTCCTTAATATCGGCTATTAAACTTAGTCATGGTGAGACGGATACGCTTTACCAATAATTACGCTTTTTTCTCTTGTGCCCGAGGGACAACGGGCGCCCGCGTTCGCGCATCTGACAGAAATTTGAATTAATTAGTGGCAACCGGATCGCTCTTTAATTATTATATTAATCTTGTAATTGAGTTTTTTGTTTATGTTCGTAATGATTGCGGTTTGTTTTTTCGAAATATCGCTGGGTGGTCCTAGGGCGGTTAGGCTGTCTTTAACGTGAGCGATATCCATAAATTATGGGTTTCTTTCCGTTTCGGGAGTTCGTGTCCGTTGCAGTACTAAATAAGAAATTATGAGAAAATGTAGATCTATCTACAAACAAGTAAAGAAATATCGCAGGGTGGGGTTATTTTGACTAGTAGGGTTACTTTAATTATACTGTGCGCCGGAAATATAATAGGAACCTGAATATCTCTATCTGTCACATTCATGAAAACAATCTTTGTATCTTTTTCTGTAAGACAAGCACAAACTTTGCTTCTTTTTTCAATAGCAATACTTGAAAAAAATAGTGAAATCAGAAGATTGTCTTTGCTCGTATGATACATCAAGGACGTTGGTTAAAACATGAAATAGACAGAGAGTACTTTGTTAGTAAAGTCTAAGCATTGTTATGACATCTTATCATCATTGGTCTTCAATATCTTCTGGGATTAGCCGCCCCTCGGGTCTAAAGCCCATTGTCCTGTGCTATAGGCTATTACGATCTCGTAGCTGATAATATTTAAAGTTTGTGGTTGGACAATTACACCACTAATCATTGCCACCCTGCCAGGTCCAAATGTTGGGAGAAATTATCCAGTAGCGGCGGACAACATGAACAATAAGGTCGTCCAATAATATCCCTTGATCTCGCAAAACTTTCAGTTTCTTGTAAACAAAGATGCAGTTTAGTAAACGTTTCAGAACATGGTAAGCGGTTATTTGGATAACACTGGGTCTAGCCTTTAGGCTGAAGTAGCCATTGGCGAATGCTGAAATAACTTTAGCATAATTTTGTGTGTTGATACTCCTATTTTTATTACAAACCAAATCTCTACAAATAAAAGTGAAAAGAATTCCATTGTATTAACTGTAAGCAGCTTAAAAGTTCCTGAACCATTACAAAACACAAAATTATTTTTAAAAAAAGCTAATATCTTGTAAAGCATAAACATTAGGTGACTTTGCATAGAATTCAAATTTGAAATAATAATACTACCTTTCCATTTGCAATAACTAATTCCGGTATAAGGGAACATTACCGGAAGTCCAAAACATTTTCGATAAACTGAACCACACCCACAGACCTAGCATGAACATTTTTAAACGATCGACTTATTTACTTCTCCATATATTTTTAATGGAAGCTCGTCGTAACACACAACGTATTTTAATATCTTCTCTCTCATGGTTTTTTAGGTCGTAAATATGCAAATGAACATTAATAACAACTATTCGCTTTATTTTCAAAGCTTTTTTAAGTATAAAAATATATAAACAATCGGAGTAATAGGTATACGGGTATTCGATCTGTCAAAATAAAACTAAATAAATAAGTACCTTGATATTTAGTTTTAAATTAAAACATCTTCATCTTTCATACTAAAAATATACAAGTTAAAGTGAAACAATATAGAAAATCACAATAAGTAATTGCTTACAAAGTTATAGGTTGTAATGACAGCTAACAAAATGGTAAATAGTTAAAATGTTTAAATGCAAGTCAGGGTCAGACAACAAAAAAAAAAATTGGTTGCAATTATTAATTTTTGAGAAAAACTCAAAAACCTTTTTCGCATACGTTTTATTAGTTTAATATAGATATACATTTCGTGTGCACACATCATCTGTATATACTAAAACTAAGATACGACCTACAACAGGTGAATATTAAAGTAAACAAAACAAAGCCAACGAAAAAACTACAAATGTTACAAATACACGTAGATGCTCTTAAAAACATTTACATCTAAGAGACAGGTTTTATAAATTTTAGTAAAATGTCATTTATTTGAGTTATGTCATTATTAATTAATTTTCGTATTTTTTCATAAATATAGATTCAAAGATACCAATATTCCCATTTACATTACTCTTTAATAAAAGTACGTTGGACAAAGCAAAGGTATGCCCCGTTTTACAAAATGATCAGCCCAAGATGAAGTGTGAATATTTCTGTTTTTAATGTGTCTTAAATGTTCTCTAGCTTCCATTTCCAAATTTCTCTTCATCTGTCCAACGTAACATTTTCCACAAATTGTACAATCTATTTTGTAAATTCCTGATATTTGCATAAGATTTTGTTTTTTATTTTATTTTATTATTGCACAATATGTTTTTAACATTGTTATTATTCGAAAAAACGAGTATAAGTTATATTTCCTAAATAAATTTAAATATTTAAACTGTAAATAAGAGTGGAAAGTTAATTTTACATACTTCTTATTTTTCATTTTTATTACTTAAATCTGGAGTTTCTTTTGAAATCTTTTATAAATTTTTCTAATAAAGTCTACAGGGTAACCATTGATTCTTCCTGTGTAAAAAATGTAATTTAATTCTTTATTACATTTTTTTTTTTTTTTTTTTTAGTAGCAGTTACTAGTTGTTAATTATTGTTGATCTAATATTATTTAGTTATATTAAAGTAAATATCAGTAATTAGTAACATTTAAATCAATTTTGGTTAACTTCATTGGATGACAATCGGATTACCATTAATTAATTTCGTTAAAGTAAACAATAATAGATTATGAAAATATTTTTTTAAAGTAAATATGGGCAATTTATAACATTAACGCTATATCATAGGCAATTGGATACATTAGAACTTTTATACAGAATATACCAAATACGATTATTTGACGTATTCTATAAAAGCGCTAAGATTTAAAGCTAAATTAAAGTAAATCAAAAAAAAGTGACATTCTTTAAATTAATCAAGTTATAATCACTTGCAGTTCCTATTGGTTTAGTTTTAATTTTTACAGGATAAATTTATTATAATTAGGTTATAAAATATGGTCTATTGTTAAACTTCACTTTAAATTTCGTTTAAATAACTTAAATACTTCTTAAGTAATTGAAACATTAAAATTATAGGTTATATTTTCATAAAATAGAAATTATTTAAAAAGATAAGTTTTAGCTATTATAAACCTTGTTAAAACATGTACTTATCAAAAATCCAAAAACGTAAAAGTATACAAAAAAAAATAACAACTTTGATGATACTTTTAAGGCTTAGGCTAATATAATTTTTTTGTATATCAACCATTTCAGGCATCGTCAAAAAGTCTAAACAGAACACAAACGAAAGCAGAATTAGTACTAGAACGAAATCAGAATGATGCGTTGGTTTTAAGGTTTGACACAATAATTGTCAAAATTCCAAGGGGCGATAAATAAACTTTATCACACATATTTATAGGAACTTTTCGCCTTAAAATTAAACGACGAACCGCCCACAACAACATTTCCGATTACTTTCGAAACACCCTGTGTATGATGTTTCGTAGGGAGCAAATACCAATAATTTTAAGTAGCGCTAATTGTGGTAAATTTTCAATTTTCATATTCTGTGAGAATGAAACGTATCATCTACTCCTCTGTAATGTTCAAAATTAATAATTAAAATATATAGTTATTTGTATCACTATAGGCCACAAACTGTACTCATACTCCCAAAAGAGTTTCTGTCCGTGTAATGCACAATGTTTTTTGGGCCGACAAATCTTAATTTTGAATTGAAAATAGAAAAGAAATGTTGACAGTACAAGTTGGCACACATATTACATACCTTAGTATTTTGACGTTTCTGAGAATAAATCTTTTTCTGTTATTATTTTCTCTCTGAACTGTAGCTTAATGATAATTTATTACACATAAAACAGCAAGAATAGGAGGCACAATAGATCTTTTAGGTCGTGTAGTTGTGAGGTCTGATCAATACCTCTGAACTAGACTTAAACAGCATAGTAATGATGTTAGGCACATATCTACTAATAATAAAAAGATACCGTTAGTTGATCATTGTAACAATTTTGGACATTCGATATTCGATTTCAGAAAGAATTTGTTTTTGGAAGTGTTCTATATAAACAAATCACTTCAATCAGTCAATTGCTGAAGTGATGTTGAAAATTTGAGTAATACTTATTCATATTTAATCGAACTAGACAAATAGTAATCAATTTTCATAATTTTTACCCTTAATTCCCCCCGTACCCCTTTGTCCATCTTTTTGATCCTCAGTCGACTGTTGTTATTCACTGCGTCCATGTCGCTGCTCTTGATAAGAAATAATGACGTAGATTTTAAATTTAAATTTTAACTTTTGATTTTAATTGTTATACGTCGTTAGTGTTACTACTTTTGATATGCGTTTGCCTTTTGCACCTTTCTGATGTTTTGGCGTGTTAACTACCAACTCGTACGTAAGTTGTTATGTCGAGAAGTAAATAATTTCTTAATGTTTCATTGATATCATAATACTTTCAGTGTCATCCTGATTAAGTAGTAATAAAAACTACGAAAGCTTGATCTAACAGTGATTTGAGTGTTCATTGGTTAATTGACCGACCTACCCAATATATTTCATTACTAAATCTTGTTTACATATTTTGTAAAACTTAATTTTTTTTTGTGCGCATGCATATGTTACTTCTCTTGTATAATATTTTCCTGTAATTGCTTCCTGTTGGGCAATAAATTATTATTGTTATTGCTAACTAAAATAATGCCAACACGAAAAAAAATTAATATCGAAAAATTTAGATTAGCCATTTTAAAATGAAAGATAAATTAGTTCTTATCGTGAATACTTATCTACCTAAATATAAATACTAACGTATTTTCTCTTGCTTGGATTCCCCTACCTAACTAACGCAATACTATTCAGATGTATTTGTGATTTTATATTGACGAAAACACAAGACACAGAGCACAAGGGTTATTTAAGCGTAGATTGTCGAGTAAAATATAATGGATCTTTCTTATGAAGAATGAGACACTCAATTTTTATTTTTGTTGGCTTCTTTACTTAAGCAAATGGCTTGTTTTTTACTTAAAAGACTATTATGATGATTTTTCAGGAGTAACTCCCTTATTATATTTATTATTTCAGTTTCATAATTTCTACCCTAGGGAATATATGACTCGTAGTTCATTTTTAAATACTATAATTATTAATTTGAGCGCGATGTCATTGTATGTGACAGCCATCTACATATGTTTCTACTTTCAATAGCCAATCTTCGATGGCCGTCTGACTCACACGCTTGCTTTAAATTTCCCTACTGTAATACTGGGAGTCACCCTTCCCCTATAGTGCCAAGCACTGACGTATACTGATGACGCGCCTGGAAATGCATAATCTTAGAATTATTACTAACTACCGCGTGATTCGATCTACCAATCAACGGGCAGCGGGCCAAGATGCGGTTGCAATTCATTCAATTTTGATTTTTTTGAGATGATAAAACTGTAAATCTCAAAGTGATTCTTTCGGATTTTTACCAAAATTTTCCATCAAAGATAACTGGATAACGCACTGTGTCCCACTTGACGCACACTGAATCGATTGAAACTATTTTAAGATATTCTAAAGCAGCGCATCATATCATACACGTGTTGAAAATTTGGTTAAAAATGTGCTGTTCCTTTGTTGATTATTTTGAAAGTGCTATCAAGCAAATTTAAAGATCTATATAGTAACAGAGTTTTTGAACTAGCCTTTATTCCAAATTTATCTATTCTCTTTGAAATATTATAAACTCTATGATTTTCGATTTTTTTAAACGTCTTTGTTAGCCTTCTTATCGTTAAACAATGACAAAATCAACTCACTAACAGCAAAATGTTGTGTATCGGAGGAAACAAAAAAAACAGTGAAATACAATCGCTTTCAATAAAATTTTAACACGTATTTTCTTTCTCACACATAGCGACTCAACATCGACAAGATAACCTCGCAGTTACCGGTGACTCAATGGTAGATTGACGACATAGGAGTCATCATAGCCTCCTTGACGAAGAGCATCGCATTACGACGCACACGGCCGCCCAAGTCGCAGCATGCCAAGGTAAACAATGGACCATCAAGGAGACCCACGTAACTGTGAGGTGGTCTGCCAAAAAGACGACCAGCACATGTCAAAAGACACGACGCGTATTTGTTTTCTACATGCGAGCCAATACGTTGACATTCGGTTACGGTTAACAGGTACCACTTTTTACCGGGCACGTTCACTCATTAAAGGTTATTTTTATACACGCGACCGACGTGAGGTTAAATATTAGATAATTACTCGGACAAATAAGCACCATTACAGAATAGAAATATATTTGTTGACGCCTCGATGGCATACTACAAGCACAAACTCATGTATACAGCGTGGTTTGAAAGAAATGCATACGAAATAAATTCAGTCGTTGACAATTTTTCTGTGCTGCCTTGAGAGAATGGTAAAGTGCGCTATCCACTGCTAAAAAGTACAAGGCATTCAATAGAAATTTATTCAGACACACAGAGGTTTTAGTTTAACAATACAAGATTATCAAATGAAATAATTATAGCATCACAAATTACAATACTCGTATTGTCAGTGTTTACTTGTGCTAAATGTGCCCCACGTCTTATCTTACTTTCAGTAGGAAATAGCTTTTTAAGTTCATCTATTATTTCTTCGTACAAGTTGGACGTCAATAAAAATATTGCTGTTAATCTAGAATTCAGCTGTTATAGTTCTTATTACATTTCCGTCACTGTCCCAGTGACCAACTATATTTATTTCATATTTTATAAATATTTAAAAAATATTAAATCTTTCTTGAATATTAGTTATATTAATATAATATGCATAAAATATATTATAGAAAATATATTAGGAAAACATTTAAAAAATATATATGCTATGTAGCATTAATAATTTTATTGCAAATGTTTTCTCAATATGTTTTTTCATAACTCTGCAAAGATATTTTGCTTTGTATTTCGTGTAAATATTTATTTCATATAAAAAAAAAAATTGAATTTTTTTTGCTTTTGTACATTTGGTGCGTAGACGAATAATATAAATGGGTAAAATATGCATACATATTAAGGTAGGTATGTACCTATTAAAAATGATAGTTTAAAAGATTAAATTAGATAATATATATCTAATATGATTAATATAGTGTCTAAGTTGAGCGCTGTAAACTTTTCTATTAATATATCTGGGTTTTGTATTATATTATTTGTAATATTTGTAAGTTGCGAACGTCAACACAACACCTCTATCATTACGTGCGGTGTTACATGATTTAGTATTGTTTATGCGTCTATGGATTAGGGACATAGAATGCATACGCGCACGTGCGTATCATCAAACGTTTCATTTCGTTTGTCCGTTACATGTTATAGCTTATAATAGTATACGATTAGGGCAGATTAGCGTTAACTGTGTAATTAATTGTTGCGGGGTGTGTTTTAAGTTTTTGGTGACTACGAGGTAAGCAAACTTTGAAATCTCATGGCATTATAAGATAATTGAATGCTCAATATAATATGTACAAAATTGTTTTAATAATATAATTGTAGGAATTTTATGCATCATATATGTACTGCATCTACCAGATAATTGCTAGTTGATTTGCTTAAGAGATTCATCTCGGTAGATAAACTCATAACCTCAATAGAGGTTAGAATACGTTGTGTGTTTTATTGTTTGTACGTAGAATGTTTTCAAAATATTATGAAATAAGTAAAAATAAGTATCGTAAGTATTAGAATGTAGCTACCACTCCAATTTTGTAAATGCTCCAAATGTATTAGTAGGTGTTGATAATGTTGTACGATGTTTTTCATGGTATCATCTAATACAATTGGCATTGTTTTAGAGGTCACAAGGAAACGCCATGAGAGCGCCACTACGAAGATATGAAAAAAGCCATAGGGTTTACCTGGCATCAGCCAAGGCTAGATTTAAAAATGAGTATTTTTCATTTTTATTGGCTTATTCAAATAAAATGGTAATAAATACGTTGTTTTTTATTTAGAAACATTCAATTAAAAAATAGTGACTAATTTGATAAACTTCAGTATGCTTAAAAGATGCCAGAATTATAGATATTAACTGCATGGTGAGTGTGAAAAAACAATTCTTGCTTTTAGACAACTCTATGTATGTTTCAACTTTTCGTTATCGACGTATAACCTTCTAAATAACCAAGAACAATTTTAGTTCATTTTTGACAAATTAAATAGATTGCATAAAAAATCTCAATTTCCATATAAATATTTTACAAATATTTTAGAAAAAATATAGCGCTTACATTAATTTTAAAATATGGAGTAAATATTTTAATTGAATATTTTATGTATATTTAGAAAAAAAATATGAAAAATATTCAAAAACCTCTCACGAAAATATTTATAAAATATATTTTTAAAAATATCTATGTAATATTTCTGGCTGTTAGGGTGTTCATAAAAACCTTCTGGGCACTGTAATTCTGGTTTCATAACATTTATACTCAAATAATCCTATTAAATGGGGTGAATTATAATTGGAAATAAAAGTAAAGATGACATCTTCAGGTACTGACAGTGTCAACCAATAATTATAATAGTATGATATGGATGGGCGACTAAGATCTATTGTGTCCCCTATTGGAGCTGGCCTTCCAATCCTATTCCTTTCAGAAAGTGTAGGATATCAGAAGGCATCAGATCTAGGTAAGTTCTCCTCTTGGATTCACATGCTCCCAGGTGCAACACAGTGCAATTTGAGAGAAGATGGATGGGTGCTTAATCCTGTTCTCCAGAAAATCTACATTCAGATTTCTTTGCGAATCCAAGCTTACTCAGGTGTCCTTTCAGTTTACAATGGCCTGAAAATATTCCTATTAATATGCGAATATTGTTCTTACCTTATTGATGCATTCTGTAAATCTCTTCTGGTTATAGGTTCCCAGAAGAATTTTATTTTGCCAATCATCTTGGAACTGATTTCATGTAAGCTCAGCGCTTTGATGGCTGCTTGACTATCAGACATGATGATAGTCTCCTGCTTTCGATAATTTGTATCAATATGGAATACGAATATTTCAATAGCGTGTATTTCCGCTTGGAAGATACTTAGGTATTTTCCCATACTTTCGCAGCCCATATATTCCTATTCCAATTTCCTCTGCCGTTTTGGAGACATCAGTGTACCATTTGATGGTATTTCTATTCAATTCAAAACTCGTTTCTTGTTACTAAGTTTTGTGGTGAATTCTTTCACAAAGCTGAATTTTTTTGGCATGGCATCCCGGGGCATGTCCCAAGTTTTGAGCAACGTCAGAAGATTGAGGCCTGTGCCTAATCGTTACTTTCTGGGTCATTCTGAGTGTGGTTCTTTTTGCAACGCCGTCTACCACAATATGGAGAGAGCTAAGATCCAATTCTACCTAGATAGCCGCTAGTAGTAGATAGTTCTCATAGTCCCAGTTATGTATACGCATACTAATCTTTGGACTTTCGAGAGGTTAATTTTCGCGGTGGCCAGATTAGTTCTTTTGTTCCAGGCTACTGATGCATAAGTGATGATAGATCTCACTATCGCTGTATACATCCAAAACAGTATTTTTGGGTTGCATCCCCAATTTTTCTACAAAATTTCTGCACACCATCAGGACTTTTTTTTTTGCCTTGTTGGTTACTTCAAGTTCATGTATGTTCCATGAGAGTTTATTTTGGGGTAAGGCCTTGGTATTTAACCTCTGTTCTCCAATCTATATTTTGCCCATGCATTTTTTATGTTTATGAGATGGATCTCTTTTCCTAGTGAATACACCTACTAAGGTGGACTTAGTGGGGTTAAAATTGGGCCCTACCGATTGACACCATCTTCTCGTAAAATTCAATCCTCTTTGAACTATGTCACAATAACATATAATAGTCATATAAGACTTAAAGTATAAAGGATGAACTTTATTTCGTTTGACACAGTCAAAGTTTCATCATAAGAGATTTTGAAAATCCTAACTTAATTAGAAAAAAAATATATTTTACCAACTGTTCTTCATACTCTCCTTATCTTCTAAATCCACTTCAGCTACAACTGGCACGTGATTTAACCACATGCTAAAGCTATTTACTATGCCAATAAATGTCAATGCAGTTGTGTATTCTTTAAGGATCAGTACATTTAGATTATTTTAAATTTTGTTTGGTTTTTGTCATAATATTTACAATGGTGCTTCAAATAAAGAAAGGGACGTTCATTCGCTTTGCAAAAGGTATGCTGTGGTGTTCATGTTTTTTATCATGTTATATATTGCCAACATGAAGGTAAAAAATACCTCTAAATGCGCTATTTTTACTTAATGTGTTTACAGATATTTTTAGCGCTTATTCGACTTTGCCTCTGTAACGCCATCAGTTGTGACTCGCACTGATGGCTGATCAGGTCGTTATGATGGAGAAGTCGCTAGGATAGCTACCATACTAATATTTGATAATAATCGTGTCTGCCCTGCTGTTTATATTAAATATTATTGGAGTGAAATCAGAGCAGCTGTTTAAGGAAGTGGGAGCTAGATTTAGGAAAGGAATAATTTCAATATCATAATTACATTAAACAGGAGTCCCAGTTATGCATCCGCATACTAATCTTCGCATTTTCGAGAGGTTAATTCTCGCGGTGGCCAGATTAGTTCTTTTGCTCCAAGCTACTGATGCATAAGTTGATGATGGTCTCACTATGGCTGTATAATCCAAAACAGTATTTTTGGTTGCATCCCATTTTTTTCCCTACAACAATTTCTGCACACCATCAGGACTTTTTTTTTGCCTTGTTTGGTTATTCAGTTCATGTTTTTCATAGAGAGTTTATTGTCTGGGGTAAGACCTAAGTATTTAACGTCCGTTTTCCAATCTATATTTTACCCATCCATTTTTATGATTATGAGATTGAATCTTCTTTTCCTAGTGAATGCTACTAAGGTAGCCTTAGTGGGGTTAACATTGGGCCCCACCGATTGACACCATCTTCTCGTAAAGTTCAATCCTCTTTGAACTATGTCACAATAAAATATAATAGTAATATAAGACTTAATTCATCCTTTATTTCGTTTGACACAGTCAACGTTTCATCTTAAGAGGTTTTGAAAATCCTAACTTAATTAGAAAGAACTAACTTTCTTTGTACCCTCCTTATCTTTTAAATCCACTTCAGCCACAACTAGCACGGTATTTAACCACATGCTAAAGCTATTTACTATGCCAATAAATGTCAATGCAGTTGTGTATTCTTTAAGGATCAGTACATTTAGATTATTTTAAATTTTGTTTGGTTTTTGTCATAATATTACAATGGTGCTTCAAAATAAAGAAAGGGACGTTCATTTCGCTTTGCAAAAGGTATGGTGTGGGTGTCATGTTTTTACCATGTCATATATTACTAACATGTAGTGTAAAAAATATTTCTAAATACGCAATTTTACTTCATATATTTAGAGATATTTTTAGCGCTTATCCAACTTTGCCTCTGCAACGCCATCAGTTGTGACTCGCACTGATGGCTGATCAGGTCGTTATGATGGAGAAGTCGCTGTTTTAATGATCACGCTTCCTAAAATATATTTATCTAGTAAAGCTACCATATTAATATTTAGATAATAATCGTGTCTGTCCTGCTGTCTATATTAAATACTATTGTAGAGAAATCAGAGCAGCTGGTTAAAGAAGTGGGAGCTAGATTTAGGAAAGGAATAATTTCAATATCATAATTACATTAAAACAGCAGTCTTGGTTATATTTAACTTTTATTTCTTAATAACACTCACTTTGTTGATTGAAATAACCTCATTGGATGGGTTAACTAAAATGGACTATGTTTTTTTGTTAGATTAAATATAATTTTGGTTACTTAATAATATTTTGTTAATTGAACATTTTTTTTTTCCCTCAATGTAAATTTTTACTTCAGAGTCCCACGATACAAACAGCCCGCAATGGTCAAATAATGATAAATTAATTAGACGCGTATGAATCTTATTGCCTGACAGTTAGATTACTGTTAATTTTATGGATGTTAAAAAAGTATGTCGGATAAGATTGTCGAAAACATAAAGTTGGTGTTTAAATTTTATTTTTAATATGGTTGTATGTTGTGTGAGCATGTGTCTACGTTAAATTTTTTTATTTGCTAAGTATTGTAATTTCTTTTTCTCTTGCAAATACACGAAAGAGTGAACATAGATCATTCCAAAGTTTTTTTTATCCACTCACCAAAAGGAGGCAAGATGTTTGCTTTTCTAATGATGACGCCTAAAGAGTGTTATTCCTTATTTAAATTTATTCGTATACCGATGCTCTCAAGAGTCCCGCTGTTTCTCCTTAATCTATGAATAGCTCGATAATGATTTTTTTTCCTGCCGCCCTTTCCACGCATTAACTGCGCAGTATATGAATGATTATTATAATTTGATCGTGATGGCAGTATAAAACGAATAAAAACGTATTTGAATTGCCCTACAGCGACCATAAAGTGGCTGTGCCTCTTGTTTTGGATTCCATATACCTACCTGTGTGTTGTTGTACATCGCGTAAACTATAATATGTGGGAATGCGGCACCCTTATTTATAGAAACGCGTTGAAAAGTATCGTGATCATTGAAGTTAATTAAGTAATAATTAACCTTAATACCTTACTAAGTCTTTTATGGAGGTGAACTTGTTTGAAATACTTATTGCAGTTGATTGTAAGGTAATCAATAAGAAAATTATTTCGTTGGATGAAAATCGGTACTTGTGCTGCATGGTACATAAGGCTTCATTAAATATGTACAGCAACGAGAATTTAAAAGGGGATCTCTGTAAGCAAGCGTCGACTGATCGAAATGGTTGACTGTAATTTTGCAATTATAATCGTTCATTGATGGATTATAGTTAGATTCTCCTTGATATTGCATTATAATTTATTCCCAATACTAAAATTCTTATTTGTACTCTGGTATAGGTCTCACAAACTTTTTTTTTATTTTAAAAATTCTTATAATAATTAATAATAAAAAATACATTTATTAAGCAGCGAAAAAAAATCGAATAATTATTATAATTTAGTAGTGTGTGTGTCAGTTAGGTTACAATTGAAAAACCCATATGGTTGACTCAATCAAATTTTAGTTATATTGACTAAAATCTTTGTTTAAATATGGGCAAACAAATAATTTTGTTAATAAAATTCGTTTGTTTTAACAATATCTTTAATAGAATTAAACAAATAAAATATTTTGCTCAAATAAAAAGTTTTATTGGGTCAAGTGTATGCAATACTTAAAATAACTAATTATTTCACTGAAATAATGAGATATACACATTTAGTTCAAAGAAAATTTTGTAAATTGTTAATCAAATGGAATATTTATTTCAAACAGTGAATTTTATTGACTCAAATAGAAATAACACACAGAAGTAAAGAAGTAGAACCTAAGAGACTAGTCATTCAAGAATGTTCATCGAGTGTGTGCACGATTGACAGGGGTGTTCCTCAGGGATCTATTTTGGGGGCCACACTTTTTCTTATTTTTATCAATGATCTTCCTTCAATATTAAGGCCCGCCACTAAAATCGCACTGTATGCGGATGATATTAACGTTACTCTTACCTCCAATACCCTCTCAAGTTTATGGCGGAAGCTGATCTCTTATACACTAAAATACCCCAATGGCTTAGCAGAAATAACTTAGTAGTTAATACACTGACAAAACTCAATGTATTTTATTTTGGAACAATCATTAGATATAAAATTAATAACTTCACTCTCAATGGGAAAACTATGGAATTAACTCACTCTTCCAGACTTCTTGGTGTAATCATAGATGAAAATCTCAAGTGGAGTAACCACATTGATAAACTATGTGGTGAATTGTCACAGGTATGTTATGCTCTTCATAATTTAAAAAGATCTTGTAACATGCGGTTACTTAAAACTTATTATTTTTCCAACATTCAATCAAAAATGGCTTTCGAAATTATTCATTGGGTCTCAGGGATTGGTATCGATCGCATATTTTTATCGCAAAAGGGAGCTATTCGAATTTTGGTTTATTTACCCTACCGTGAATCTTGTACAAATACTTTCAAAGAGAAGAAAATCCTCACGATGTATGATATTTATATTCGTGAGTATTATGCTTTGTTTTTTAAATACACAAGTCACAGTTTGCTGTTGATATTTTCGCATGACTATGATACAAGACAAATAATTATCTGTTACCAGCTAGTTATAAAAGTAGTCTTTTTCAACGAAATGTAGCATTTATAGGTTGTAAGCTATATAATAAGTTACCAAATAATATTAAATCATGTAATACTTTAAAAAGTTTTTAACGCAATGTCGAATCATATCTATTTGCATTCTCCTGTTACTCAATCACTGACTATTTTAAGAAAGAAGATATTACCTAATTAATTGTGTATGTTTATTCTCTTCGAACACTGTATTTCTTTTTCACGTTGTTTTTGCGTGGTTGTTGCTACAGTTTTGAATAAAGATTATTATTATTATTGTTAAGAACAAAACATTTTGTTGAAACAATTAGATTTATTTGCTTATTTGAAATATATATCTTTTGTAGTAACGATATTTGTGTTTTAAGTAAAATATCAGGGTGAGTTTTTTATCTTGAGATAACGGAATATCTCTAAAACACTGCATCAAATCAAAAAATGATATTAATAAGATTTGTTATAATGTAGGAGGTTCACTGAATGGTGCCGAACTTCGAATTTCTCTCTACCCTAACAGCCAGAAATATTACATAGATATTTTTAAAAATATATTTTATAAATATTTTTCGTGAGAGGTTTTTAATATATTTCATAATTTTTTCTAAATATAGATAATAATATTCAATTAAATATTTATTCCATATTTTAAATTAATGTAAGCCCTATATTTTTTTCTAAAATATTTTTAAAATATTTATATGAAAATTGAGATTTTTATGCAATCTATTTAATTGTCAAAATAACTGAAATTGTTCTTGGTTATTTGGAATAACGTCTATAACTGAAAGTTGAAACATACATAGAGTTGTCTAAAAGCAAGAACGTGTTTTTCCACACTCACCATACAAGTTATATAATCAATAATTTGGCATCTTAAGGCATACTGAAGGTTTATCTAATTAATTCACCTATTTTTTAATTGAGTTTCTAAATAAAAAACAAACATATTTATTATCATTTTATTTGAATAAGCCAATAAAAATGAAAAATATCCATTTTTAAGTCTAGCCTTGGCTGGTGCCAGGGTACAACCCTATGGCTTTTTCATATCTTCGGTAGTGGCGCTCTCATTGGCGTTTCCTTGTGGCCGCTGAAACAAATGCCAATTGTATTAGATCACACATGATAAAACATCGTACAACATTATCAACACCTACTAATACATTTGGAGCATTTACAATAAATTGGAGTTGTAGCTACATTCTAATACTTACGATAACTTATTTTTGCTTTATTTCATAATACTTGAAACATTCTACGTACAAACAATAACAACACAACGATATTCTAACCTCTTATTTGAGGTTATGACGCTTATCTACCGAGATGAATCTCTTAAGCAAATCACTAGCAATTTTATCTGGTAGATGGCAATACATATATGATGCATAAAATTCCTACAATTATATTATTAAACGATTTCTGTACATAGCGATATTGAGCATTCCAATTATCTTATAAATGCCATGACATGTTCAAGTTTTGCTTACCTCGTAGTCACCACAAAAACTAAAACACACCCCGCAACAATTAATACACAGTTAACCCTAATCTGCCCTAATCGTAATACTATTATAACTATAAACATGTGACGGACAAACGAATGAAAACATTGATGATACGCACGTGCGCCGTATGCATTCTATGTACCTAATCCATAGACGGCATAAACAATACTATAATCATATACACCGGCACCTGTAATGAATAGAGGTATTGTGTTGACGTTCGCAACCTACAAATATTACAAATATATAATACAAAACGCAGATATATAATAGAAAAGTACAAGCGCTCAACTTAGATACTAATATAAATCATATTAGATAATATATTATCTAATTTAATCTTTAAACTATCATTTTAAATAGGTACATACCTACTTAATAGTATTGTATATTGTTACCCCTTTTATATTCATTCGTCCTACGCACCAAATGTACAGAGCAAAAATTCAATTTTTTTTTTATATGAAATAAATATTTACAGAAATAGCAAAGCAAAATATTCCTTGCAGAGTTATGAATAAATACATTGAGAAACATTTGCAATAAGATATTATTAATGCTACATAACATATATATTGTTTTAAATGTTTTCCTAATATATTTTCTTAATATATTTTTGCATATCATATTAATATATACTAATATTCAAGAAAAGATTTAAATATTTTTATATTTATAAAATATGAAATAAATGATAGTTGGTCACTGGGGTAAACTCTTTAGTAGGCTTATTCGAATGATGATTTCCATCTTAAATACTTTGTTGTTATGCTTACTTTATTGTAGACATTTTTAAAATAATGTTAAAAGTATATAATAATGGAAAAAAAAAATGGATTTTAAAAAATTATGCTAGTTGTCCTAACTGCAATGACCGGTAGTGTAGATACAAACGGAGCGCGTGCATTCTTGAGACCTTTCCCAAGCGGATTAACGATCCTGTTTCCGAGAACTAACCTGGACGTGGGCGTCAGAAGTTTGTAATAACTTAATTAATAATCGAAAAGCGTAAGCTCGTACACCTAATGCTGCGCGCGCAGCATCCTCGAAGTCCGCGCCTGTTTACATGTGTGCGCGTATGTTTGCACAACTCTGTTTATCTTTTTAATGAATCTCAAACAGGGACACCGATTCTGTTTGGGAGCGTTTAGCGGTTAATTATCGCACGGAAGGTTTGAGAATAGGGAAGCTGTTTCACTCATGTGACTCTAGTTAGTGCGTTTAGGGTACTATGCACGCATGCCTAGGGGCAAATGTAAATATTATGCTTGCGGTCAGGTTAGTAAACCTGTTATTGAATAATTTCTGGTGAGAAAAGCAAAAAAAAAAATCAACATAATGTATGATTCTGGAGTAAATGTAAATAATATTGCACTAATATAATAGGTGTGTAATTATGATCAATGTTTATTTTAAGCATATAGTGTCATTTCCAACTTATCTTTTAATCACTTTTATCTAACACTTTTTCAGTTAACTGTTTTGGAAATTAGTTATTTATGTAAAAAAATGTAAAAAAAACAGTAGTTACTACTATTTAGACATATAGTATAGTAAAAAATGCTGATGATTTTACATAACTAACTAATTTCCACAATTTCTAGCGTATTTTGCCTGCCACAATCCATTTCGATATGGCGCTCGGTGTCCTTTGTCTTAACTAGAGACCGGATTATATGCAAAGAAAAACTGGAATATATGCGCATATTATGTATCGATTTTTGAGAAAATATGCATAAACCTGGGGCATATATGCAAAAAAATTGTGACAATATGCAAAATTTTTACATAAAATAAATAAGAGCAGAAATTTAAACATTAACTTTATTGCACAAAATTTTTTCACAACAGATTTCTAAAACAATTTATAATTCCATGTTTTTCAAAATTGTGTAAAAGAAAGTTTTGTCTTCTATCAGAATACATATGTTTCGAAATAGGAAAACTTCTTTCAACATCCACAGATGTAATTGGTGCATTTTTTAACTTTGTAATACATTCTAAACTTAAAATTAAAGTTCGAAATCGTTTACTGTTTCACCTTCCAAATTTTTTACTTTCTTCTTTTCAAATACCCCGGTATTTTTATTTATCATTTTTTAAATTTATCGTATATAGAATTATCTATTGTACCTTTAACTTCTACATAGCATATCAATTCGTCTACTATTTCGACTGATTCCGAGAGCGACATCCTTGCGTTTCTAGTTTACGAACGGAACTTGAAAACAAACTATAATTTGACTTAATAACAAAAGAGTTTTGTAGCATTTCTGTTGATGTTACTACCTTTTTACCGTTTTCTAGAGCAATGCAGTCAGCATGATTTCAAGAATTACATTTCTTATTCCTTCGAAATTATCGGCGAAAAAAATTGCAGCCTCTAACCATGTACCCCATCTCGTAATAATCGATTCAGGAGGCAACTTAACACTGGGAAGTCGCTCCTTATAAACTTGGAATGGTAAAGGTGCTTTTAAAAATACTTTTTTGACATTGCTAATTAAACCATTAATCAAGGAATTGATTCCTAATGTCTCCGGCTACACGATTGAACCCATGAGCTAAACAAGTGGTGTGAATAGTGTTACTATAAATAAATTTTAATTTTGCGCGGCTTTTATCATGTATGGTGCAGCGTCGGACAATATTAGTAAAATTTTTTCACAAGATATACTTCCAGGTAAATAGAAATTTGATAAACCTTCTTGAACGAATTGGGCAATTGTCACATTATTTGTTTTTTGAAGTTCTTTACAATAAATTAAATATGATTTACCTACAATATCTTCATGAAGAATTCCTATTAACAAATGGCCACACTTATCCGTACTTTCATCTACCACGATATAAATAAAATTATTCCCTACCAATTGTTGAATTTCTGCTATTGTTTGCTGGTAACAAGGTGTGACTTAATTTTTTCGTAAGGTACTTTCGTCAGGTATATTATGTTTGCAATATTTTTGCAGAATGATTTCAAATTAACATTGTTTAATCTTGCCTAATGGTATGTTAGACGAAATAATGCGTTACAACAGATCCGTATTATATTCTTCTTGTTCTGAGTTTGGTTGATGCTACACATTGACGTATAGATTCCTACACACATGCGGATCGCTTTAGTTTTTCACATTTTCCAATATGTGATGGAGTTTTAGCGTGTTGATCAATCAGGTTTTCATTCTCTCAGAAGACACCTACAACAACACTTGTCATTTTATATCAAAAGTTAAAGAACTGAAAAACAATTGTAAAGCTTTTATTAAAATTAAACTTACCAATTTACTGCAGGCTCGACAAAATATTTTGTCGCCATCCTTTACCAGTTCAGGCTATGGCTTAATCCATAAAGAAATTTTGTTCGCTTATACTCATTGTATGTAGCACAGTATTTAAAAACGCAACACAATTACATGCTGTTTCGCTCAGAGATATTCAATGAATGAATAGTTTATTTGGGAATTAATAATAATAAAACGTATTTACCACATCCCTTCCGCTAAGCGAAATTAAGCACGTGCAGTTCTTGGAAAAAAAAACTATTAGAGAAACCAATGTAAAAGATTTATCGTTCGGAGAATTGTCGGTTGTCGATCTACATTAGGAATTACTACGAATTTTTGCTAATAGAAAGGATAAGAAAAAGCTTAAATATGCAATATATGCAACTGTTGTAAAAATATGCATAGAAATGCCTAAATATGCAATATATGCAATCACTAATTAGCGTTAATTAACTTCAATTGTGAATACGTCTACATATAGACTATAATTAAAGATATGCAAAAATAAAATAAGCACTTTGCATATAATCCAGTCTCTAAAGTATAACTATATAGAACTCATTACGGAGTTGCATATCTCTCATGTTATTAATCTATGGGAACCAACTTTTTCTTTACTACCTTCTTATAAATTTACAGTTAACGAATTTCGTATTCCATATATACAAATTCACGATGTTCCCTCGGCATTGCAAAAAATTCTATAATTATGGCCATTAAGCTGCTCTCCACTAAACATTAGATCATTTTAATTGCATATAAAGACCTAAAATTTCACCCGTTTGTTTGATAAGACAAAATAACTTTGTATACTGGATCCTTTTTAGTACATTTATTATTTCTTTGTGAAAAATAAAAAAATACTCTAGATTTTCTTAAGCGTTTACGTAAATTTTTCTTCATTTTCCTCTACTGTAGACGATGAATTTGGACGTAAACAGTGTGGTTTTGCTAACCATTCACCCACCCTCGGACCTCTTAAAAATGCAGCCATGAATAAGACGAATAGGGTCAGCTTCCTTAATCTTACTCAAACAAAATGACATCTAACAGATTACGGGCCTCAAATGTTTCGGGGCTTTTACAAACGATCCGCACGCCAACCCGTGCCGCACCGAAAATTCGACGCGGTGGTATTCGTTGCAGGAAACAGGAAGTCAAATATTAAGCCTGCTGTAGAAGTAAGGGCCTCATTCTGGATCGTCTTAAAGGTTGCGCCCAAAGTGCCACGTACAGAAGTTTTAGAGAACGAAAACTAGAGCGGCATTCCTTGCTTTAAATAACTTTTGACGTGACGTACTACTGAAACAGAGATTACGTAACATGTGTATTTAGCAACAGATGAAGGAGGGATTCCCTATTAACCCATTTCTCGGTAAAGGTCGCTAGTTGTACTTATGTATACGATGCAAAAGTTCTCAGAACTGTTTAGTTTGTTTATTATTTAATGTAAAAAATTTCAAATTTTTTGTGTTTTTTATTTGTATTCTTCATAAAAATTGACCAAATACTATCAGTTAATTTCAAATTTAAATACGTACTGCTGTGGTTAAACAACCCATTTCCGACTGGAGTGATATGGTTTAAGTTGCATATTTTGGTTATTTATTGTTTCCTTGTACAGCTGATTTTCAAGTTACCGAGTTTTTTCACAATTTAATTTGTTGAATAATTTTTAGTTTAAGAGTTTATTGTTATTTTAATTTGTAGTTTAGTTTTTTTTTAATTTATCATTATTCTATTGCTATTGTCGTTTGTGCTGATTTAATGCGTATTCTAGTTAATATTGTCGTTGAAATGTGAGACGTCTGCGTGGATTTTGAGAGAGGATTTTGTAGAAAAACAATTGTGAATTGGAGGAAACTGAAGATAGGATGACTGTGGTCCTGACGAAATTCCCAGTTTTTGATAAGATGTTTGCTGATGATTTCAAGGTTATATGTCAATACATCGGTTCAATGAATTGTTTGCGTTTACAGGAACAGCTAGATGTATAGACAGATGGTGTTCTGGAAAATGGTCTTGCATTAATAAATACAGAAATGTAGGGTGATGTGTACCAGAGAAACTTCCCCGATACATTTAACTACTACATTAACGGGATAGCTGTTCACAGCACAGCGTGAGAGACTTGGATTTAATTTGATCCCATGTTAACGTCTTTCCATAGAAATAAATGTATATTCAGCTATGGAACCTTGGCTTTTTAATAGAATTCTTCGAACTTCCATGTAAACACATCAATTACTATATTACAGTTTGTTGTAGACAACTAGAATACGGAGCTATTATAAGTGCTCTTCTTGCTGTGCAAACAAATTATTGAGAAAGTTCAACGAAAATTTTTAAATATCTGCATTTTAAGAAGAAGGTAATTACCAATAAAGATATGATTATCCAACTACTCTAACGCAATTTAATATTATTTACTTGAGACGCGCGTCAACTTATGTTTATTAATTACTGTATAACTTGGTCCCATCACAAAATTGACTCCTCTTCTCCTTTCTCAGCTTCAAATCTAGTTCCTCCCCTTCTACCAGACAGAGTCTTACTTTTATACCCCATATGCCATGCTTAAAAATCATCATTGTGTCCTCCAATAGTTGTCTCGATTGTTTAACTTAGTGTCAGCTTATTGTGATATTTTTTGTTTACTCCACTCAATCAAATCCTTTCCAATGCTCGCATTGTGTTGACACGGTTTTAGTTAAGATTATTATTATTATTGTTATTATTATTTTTTTACTATTATAATTCAATTCTACACCACTTACTACTTACTTTTTTTTTCTTATTTTTATCATGAAATTCGAATAAGAACTTTACTTTTTGGATAGCGCAACAATAACTATTTATTTTTAGGTTACAATATGTATAAATATATATATGCATATATTACATATATCTGTATATGTGTGTCTCTTATTGGCTACGGCTGGTGGCACAATAAAGATCTATTATTCTTATTATTAATTTCAGACGGTACAGTCAACATGACCCGAACAAAATTTTATATTCGTTTAAAAGGGAAACTTGTCAATGACCACGTAAAAATAAGATACGAAATAAAAGAATTGTCGACTGAGCTAAAATCAATCATTAAAACTTTACTAGGTTTAGAAATACCACAACAGCAGCTATAAGAAGCAGGACCTGTAAGAACATACAAAAGGTACCACATCTGCAGACGAAGCAAAGGCAAGAAAATAAAAACCTGTTGCCGTTGGATTGCGATCGTTTCATTTAATGGATTTTTTTAAAGATTTTTGTAAATTAAATTTAAGAATTAGACCCCTGCAACGCCAATCTAGCAGTGAAGTTTCGAACCTCCTGCTCGTCACAACGCATCTTACCGTGATAGCAAAAATTAAGTCTCATTTTCATTTATGTATTTCCAAATTAAATTCAGTAATCATTGTCAGTTAAATTTGCTTTTCATTATTCCATTATATAGTTCAAGTTCATTCATTAAAACCTTTCTTTTGGTAAAATTATCCGCATTGTTAGGTTGTCGGACTTATTTGATTCAAGTTGCATTTGCCTACTTCCGCCCGCTTGCTCAGCAAGAGAGACCGCAGAGGCTACGTACAATATCTCACACGCGCTGGTTCAGTTCTCTTCCGCCACCCACATGTTGTGATAAATTGCCACTGAGAACCTCCAAATATCGAGTGCATTTTCCCGCTATTACCTGAGCTCAGGAGGTTTTATTGCATCGGATCTATTTCCTGAAAAGGGTTTTACAAACAGTAGCGTCAACCCGGCATTCATTAGTTTAATGGCGTCATCGTTAGGTCACTGGTAAGCGGACTTCTCTCGGTTGTTAACTTATCAGTTTTGTAATCCGACCCTGTTTCAGGACCTATTTTTAATTTGCTTTGATTTAAACAAGAGGGGAACGAAGTACCTATTTGCAGACCAATCCAGATCGTTAATAAACCTGCACCGCGTACAGGGAGCAAGTTAGACCACGCCTATGACACCAGCGTAACGCGCTAAGCACCCTTCCGGACGCATACACCGACACATATCAAAGTGTACCACATAAGTCTTGTACTATAGTTTATTTCTTCTTTCTTTTTCTTACACCGAGCTTAAAAATTTGAAGTTATTATTTTTTTTAATCCCATCACTGATAAGACCTTCCAACAATATTACTAACTTAGATTAAGATCCAAATTAAATTTCTTAATACCGTTATAATCATTGTTACTTTAACCTTATTCATTGCATTCATTACCTATAAATTAAATTAATTACTTAAGTATAGAGGTTAAGATCAAAACTGTATTGTCATCGCAACAGATGTTAAATTTCATTTCGTTATATGCATTGTATTTGACTATCTGCTTATTTTTTTGTAGTAAATATACAGTGTCATCCAAAAAGTTATGATTTGAATGAATTATTTCGATCCGTAACATGCAGAGAATGTTTAGAAGCTTAGATTCTAAGAATTTTGAAAAAAAAAAAGAGCTGAGTACACGAAAAAGAAGCGTGATTTTTGTCATATTCACAACGTCATTGTCAGAATTTTTATATAAAATGTTTTTTCACAGGAAATAAGGCCTTGGTTTCCAATAGCAGAAAATGTGAAGACATCTTAAAAGTACATGGCAGATACCTTTGTAAAAAAAATCCACGAGCAATTTTTTTTACATTTTTTTTTCTTCAAATGTTAAATTTTCTGTTTCTTTTTGAATAACAGACTAGTTTATTACACAGAGGGTTCAAAAGTAGGAAAAAAATATAATCAACAAAATAACTAAATTTTAAAGAGTGGGGTGTCAAAAACCCCCCACAGATAGCATTTGAAAACATGATAGTACTTGAGGGTTAAGATAATTGCTTAACAAGTACTAGTTATATTTAGATAGGATGAATAGCTACGATTTTTAGTTATTTTAAGATTTAAGAAAATTTCTAGTTTATGTCCAATCATAATTTTACAAATTCTTGATCAAAGCCCAATTTAAAATCTAAAAAAAAAAGAAAGAAATCCAAGAACACGAACCCTAATACAAGAGATCTTGCAAATCCATTCCCAAAATTTTCAAATTAAAATTGTATTATTTTTATTATGTAATGTACATCAACATTGTTCATGTACTCTGAGAACCCTATGAATTAAAAAAATTATAAAAATTAATAAATAATTGCAAGTGCGCCTTATATCACTCTTCTCTCGATGACAGTACTATCGACTCAAAAAAGGATGCCATAGGAAAAATAAACCATAAGGAAACATAAAAAAAGATACATCTCCATTAATCTACAGCCATTGTGCGTGTGCAGATTGTAAGAATTATTTCTTATGAATATATCTGCGGAAACTGTAAAGCAAAAACACTGCGAAATGTAAATTTAGCTGAAATATTTCGGCATCTTTGTCGGCTAACATCAAGGGGATTGCCTTTCGGAGGGATTGTCGGCATATATACCTTCCCTTTGTTGTTTACTTTAGCCATCATTTACTCCCACGTGACCAGATGGCATAATTTGTGCTAATAATATTTAAAACCGTGCGTAAAGTGTCCTTGATAAATTATTTTGAAGAAATAAATTTACTGAAACCATCACTTCAGTTACAAAAAAACTGTTTAAGGCTTAGTTTTATTAAAAATTTCTTAATACGGATTAATACTAAATAATCTATCAGACATAAATGGCCACAAGAGGCAATTTTGATTGAAAAAGTCTATAAAATATGGAAAAATCTAATTTTTACTAAAATTATTTTAATAGTTATTAAAAGAAAAATAGTTATTCTTTTTTAATGTTTTATTTCTATTGCTTTTTATGACGGCACAAATCGAATTACATTTGTTGGAATTTTTGCATAAAATGTAGATTAGATTGAGTTTTGAACTTTAAAAATTATAATTTCATGTTCAATTTAATAGTAAAATGCAAAGTTTGAACAAGACCATAATGAAATTGTTTGCTAAATTCTATATTACAAAAGTATCTAGTTATAATTTATTTTGTTCTTCTGAAAATTTTCTATAGAAAAGTTCGTCTCTTTAAATGAATGAGAAAATAAACAATAAACCGTCATTGTTTTAATACCTGGACTTTGATATAGTATAGTATATCTATGTAATAACTAAAAGTAACTAGCATTGATATTTGTAAAGTTAAAAAAGATAATAGAGATTGAGTAACATTATTTATTCATGTGAAGTGAGTTATATACAGGGTGTATCAAATAAAAAAGAAAATTTTGCTGGGTGTTCAACTACACACATAAAAAAGCACAAACCCACCGAAACCGGAAGTAATCATTAAAGAATAAAAAAAAGGAAATTTAGAGCAAAAATCTTTAATCGGCCTGATGCAAGAAACGTCATGTAAGCACCCGCTAACGTATAAAGTATACGGTATACACATGCAACTATTTATATTATTCTAATGGTATGCCGTAAGTTCATGTATCGTCATCTGATAAAAAAGCCCTGTGTAAAAATAGCAAAATGAGGCATTTTAAATTTCTTCTTTATAACAAACATTCCTTTTTTAAAGAGCATTCTACGTAAGGTTACAAAGTATTTTTAAATTCCTGATAAGAGTGCGAGTTTCACCGGATAGCCGACTTAATGTTACAAAAAACTAAATTTTTTCTTTTCTTTGTCGAACCAGAGTTAGTGTTATAAAGATCACATGAATCTGAGTTATTTCTTTTGGATTTTTTAATCATATAAGCAAAATAAATGAATCAATTACACAGAAATCAATGTAATACAGAATTGCAAACACGCCTTTTACTATGAGTCGCCGAAATGAATCTTACATCCCCCACTTTTGCGATGCATCAAGCTTCGATTTTTCATACTTGAAAGCATGATGGTCCTGAAAAAATCGTTTTTCGAGCGGAAGAATTTAAAATAAAAGTTCGAAGTGGCCTGCACCAAGCGGGACGTCCACACGAAAACTAACACGTAATGCTAATAATAGTGGTATGGGGGGCGGTATACTCCGACAGCATTTAGGTTGGGCAAGGTGGCTCTAGCCCACACATCTTAAAAATACTTTTTTCTCTCGTAATGCTTAAATAACCCCCGTATAAGACTTTTGATTTTATGATGACAGCTGCTACTATTATTAATTTACCTCTATGATCTGATACACCCTGTATACCTATTATAACTGAAATAAACAATTTAGCTAAAAACAATCTACAAAAAAAATTAATTGCTTTAAAATGTTTATTATAAAACTAATATAACATAACCACCCAGAACTAAGAGAACTAAAGTTAATACAATTCAATATAAGCAAAACATACGAAAGTGATTGAAATAAAATTTGACTAAACAAGAGAATTAAAACCACAATTTTGGATAAATCCTTTGGCGGCAACTACAAACTTTTAATTCTGGGCCGGCATCTTTTCGGGCACGTAAAGGGATTATCTTTCTAGACGATAATTCATTGCGGCAGTGGATTACGATGGCATTGCATTTAAAGTAATATGTAGAAAATACGCCTATCAATTCGATTTACGAACATGGGTCATAATTTTTTGAGCTAATTGTACATGCATCCGCGTACACTGAGTCGCCACTGAAGGCGTACAATACACCCTTTACCTACGGAGTACATATTTTTAGTATTCCTGACAGTATATAACGTGTCATACACCCGAGGACTCAACACAAATTAATACTTACTACCTAATTGTAAGGCAAGTATATTTAATTTTGCATATTATATTAACGCCAGCGTTCGGTGCAAATATCTGAACGGAACCTTATAACGTGACGATAAATATTTATATTGCGTCTTGTGAATTGGCGCCTATATATCCATCGCCCACCCATCTAGCGATCAGTACCACCAGCGTGCGCGACATCCCCCGCATCCCCTACGGCCGTTTCAAGTAGTACAACATAGGTGGAGACCCACTTCAAGTGGCCTACGCACCCATGGACTTGTGTGTTCTGCCTTCTGCCTCTCCTTATTCCGTGCGTAAGCGTAAAAATACCGTATGCTCAGCGCGAGTACCGTCCGACGCCAGTCCTTACCATAATAATGTATACGGGACGCACTCTCATTACCTGCCACGTGTTGCGCCTCATTCACCATTTAAATAAATAAATAACGACATACACGGGCAGCACAACCTACGCGGCTTGCGGTAAATATTTAAGCAGTCTCGGCATGTATTTACCCAATCGGTATTTGCCTGTCTCGATATATTATTTATCTATCTATCGACGGTCGGTGATAGCGGAATGATTGCGAATCAAATTTGCCGATTATAAGCGGCGCCTTTTTTGATCGATGTTAGATTGGAAATTAGGTAAGAGTCGATGCTAAAGTCTATTTAATCTTTAATTTAATTTTTATGAATCAAAAGTCAACATGGGATTCGTTATTAAGTGGGTAATAGGTATGTACACCTGAACATAGATGGGTAAGTCAGTATGATTCATCCGAAGACTCATATCCTTATATAGCTAAGTATTAACAATATCAACAGGGCTTAATCCATAATGAGAGAGTTGTGACTAAGAGAGAAGAACAAATTTCTACGCCTATAGGTTAAGTAAATGAAAATTAAAGATGCACATACTTATAAGTGAAAGATAAGTGATAAAATATAAAAAACAAACAGAATTAATGTGACCTCATTATTGCGGTATTTTACACCACTCCTTCAAGTTTATGCTGTCTTTTTGTTGCATTTTGCAATAACACAGTGATGTACTAGCAGTTTCAAACACAACTAAACAACAAAAGGTAAATATGTCCCTAATCATTTTAAACCCCGTGCTCCACTTAAAGGTACTACACCAGACTACCTATTCTAAGTACAGTAGTACAGTAGTAGTATATCAGTTATGTTGAGAATTCAATTTACAATGACCCTAAACAATTTTGGGTGTTTATTCAAAATAAGAAGGGGAATAGTGGAATCCCTGGAGTAGTTAAGCACAATAACACTGAATTTAGTTCAACTGATGCTATAGTAAATGCTTTTTGTGACTACTTTAACAGTGTGTATACGTCTTCCTCTAGTAGCAATCTCCCTACTTTCCCTGATATTGCTAACGCGCCTATTAATTTATCATTTATATCAGAGATTGAAATCGAATCTACCTTACGTACATCAGAAAATTGTTTTACCACCGGATATGATGCTATACCTAGCTTCCTACATCGTGATTGTGGAACTGTCCTCACAAAACCTTTACATACAATTTTCAATTTAATACTGAAGCATTTAAAGTTCCCTTCACTCTGGAAAATAGTCCAGTTCTCAAAAAGGGAGATACAACAGAGATTAAAAACTATAAACCTATATCACTTTTATGTAATTTTGCCAAAATTTTCGAGTCCATTTTACACAAACATATTTATAATCGTAAACAGAAGTTAATATCTGCCTTTCAGTATGGATTTATGTGCAATAGGTCTACTGTGACTAATTTAGCCTGTTTTACGCAGTTTGTCTCTGAAACGATGGATAACAGTGGTCAAGTTGATGTTGTTTATCTTGATTTTTGCATCATTTTTGATCAAATCGACCATTACATACTTCTCAGAAAATTGCGTGCGTTTGGACTGTCTGATTCTTTAATGCTGTTGTTGGAATCTTACCTGCTGGATAAAAGACAGTGCGTTAGATATCGTAATTATATTTCAAAGTTTATTACTCCCACATCTGGCATTCCGCAGATTTCTTATTTGGGGCCTCTCTTATTTCTAATATTTATGAATGATTTAGTTACCAACATTCAGTCTGAGAAAGTAATGTTTGTAATCAGTTAGTACATGTTAACTCAATAGTAGATGCTGCCGTTCTCTTGTGGTGCAATAGGTGTAGGCTTTCCTTGAACATTTCTAAATGCACATCCATTATGTATACAAAGAAAGTGAATCGCTTTATTTATCCTTACTCTATCAACGGCACTATTTTAACATCCACTGAGAATGTTAGAGATCTTGGCGTTTTATTTGGCTCTAGGCTATCCTTTTCTAACCATATTGCGGGTATTGTTGATCAATGTTTTAAAGTCTTTGGCTTTATTTATCGGAATTGCAGGGACTTTCAAAACACTATCATACTTAGCACTTTATTCTATTCATTAATCCGATCTAAATTAGAATATGTGATTATTATTTGGTTTCCAATTTATTCTTCACATATTAACGCAATTGAGTCTGTTCAAAGAAAATTTCTGAAGTTTTTATACTATTTAGTTGAAGGAATGTACCCGGTGAGAGGATTCGACTACGTTGTGCTTTTAAATAATTTCAATTTCAGTTCCTTACTTATATGTAAAGAGAATTGCTAGTTTCGGACAATATTCTACCAGTACCACAGTTGGAGTATTTCTGTCAATATTCTACGTTCTTCCCCTATTTCTTTAATGTGCGAGTACTACAATAGAATCTCTGATAGTTGCGACCTTATTAGCGATAGTTTAAGTTTCATTACTGAGAATGCTCATAATTATTTTTCAAATTTAATTTAATAAATAAAATTTAATTTTCACTAGTCTAGCTAGTAAGAATTTATGTAATTTTTTTTTTGAATGTCTGATCTTTATTTAACTTATATCATTAACGCATATGTAATATACATTGCAGATGTGTGCGTTATATTTTTCCTGTAATTGGATATTACCTGTAGGAAATAAATTATTATTATTAAAATACTAAGTATATGGATTCCATAACAATTATAACTCTAACTAAATAATTTCCCTGTGATTATTAATAATAATAACAAAAATATAATAAAACGATCATCTATCGGGTGTTATTAAGTGTACGCCCATAGAACGACTTAAGTTATCTCCCAGCATTCATCAAAGAGTAAGGGAAAACCATGGAAAAATCTTACTCTGAAAGCAGGACCTGGAAAGAAGTTCCAAACTTTATTACTGATTCGATTAGGTTAGATTAGGATTGGAATACTCTACGGTCCTGTTTTACCGCGACCTTTCAGATCTACAGTGATTCCTTTTTTTTTCCTAGAAGACGTTGGCTTTCTCTAATTTTCCCCTCTTAGGCGGATTAGGTCTTGTCTGAGAGAGGCTTTTTTTTGTGTAGCTGCTAGCTGTGGGGTTCTCCACCCCCATTACTGGAAATCTTGTTCTTGTCTGGCCGTCACAATGACACAGCACATGAACTGGTATTTCTCCCTCCTCTTGACAGAATCTGCAAGTAGCATCATCCACCAAGCCTTTGTTGTACACATGTCTATTTAATCTGCAACAACCAGTCAGGAGACCTACTATCATTTTTTCTTCCTATCTTTAGTCTTTAGTAAACTCAGGCCTCTGTTTCTTTGAAAAATTCTTTTGACTATCTCTGTTCTGGTCACTTTTGTCACCACTCTCTGGGGCTGATTATGTATCCATTCATTTTTTAAATTGCCATTTAATGATGCCAAAAGAAGGACCAACTCCAACGAATGATCCATCTATACCTCATTTCCCCTCATGTCCGAGTGACCAGGAATCCAGTCCAATGTTGATTCCATTTGGGTGCCCACGTATTTAAGGCTCACTGTCAGAGAAGATAGCAATGCTTTTACCTGGCTCGATTTATCTTTCTATTTCTCTGGCACAATGATGAATTGCAGAAACCTCACCCTGGAACACCGTTGTGTCTTTGCTGAAGCTTACCGAAAGAACTGTTTTAAGCGTCTTTGCGTTCCGATGCTGTAGTCCGTTTTGGAGCCGTCTGTATACCAGTTTGAGTCTACTCTTACTGGATTCTCAGTTCTTATCTGTTATTACAATTTGATATTTTCTATCTGAATTTTTTGAACCACGGCATCACTTTGCATCCTCAAAAGGATGGAGATTAGGCTCTGCACTAGGATAGACCACGGCAGCCAGATTGTGTGGATGTAATTATCCCTTTTTCCAGGATGATTTTCATCCACTGCAGAAGCTTTGGGCTAACGCCTTTCCTTTGTAAAGCTTCGATAATTAAATCTGTGATTGCATTATTAAAACTTGCCTCATTATCAAGGAAAACCGTTATGGTTATCTCTTTGTCTTCTATTTACTTTTGCAATTAGCCTTTTGAGATCATCCAATGCGAACTCCGTAGATTTTCGCGGTTGATGAATTGCTAATTGGTTTAAGTGACTGGCCAATGCGTCCAGGATGTGGCGTCTTTCTGTTCGATTTGACCAATTTGATCAATCATCAAATAATTATTTTTTATCGTTGTGATAGAGGAAAAGTTATTATGTTTTGAAAAAAAAAGAAACAATGTGCTGATACTATTGAAAATTGGCATTCCCTTGAATGATCGGTGGAAAAGGCTGTAGATAATTATATCAGAGCAGTCATCTGGAGCGGGTGCCTTTGCACCCCTGTCAGCATGCCTATCAAACGGGCAAATCCACTGAGTCTGCATTAGGAGCTGACGGATCGAATCCAAGATGCACTGACGAATAAAGAAACCGTAATGTGCGCCTATCTAGACATAGAGGGCGCTTTTGACAACACTTCACACGAGTCCGTCAAAAAAGCATTGATAAACAGGGGCGTAGATGGCGTGACCTCCAGATGGATGTAGCAGCTGCTGTCTACTAGCTCGGTGGAGGCGGAGGCGGGGCATAAGACCATGTCGGTTACCACGACCAGAGGATGCCCAAAGGGGGGAGTTACATTCCCACTTATGTGGAGCTTAATAGTAGACGAGCTCTTATGCGTGCTGACTGATCTAGGCATATCTTGTCAATAGGCACATTTGAGAGTACCTTTTGTGACATAGTTCAAAGAGGGTTGGACTACCTTACTAGCCTCCACTAGGAAAACAAAATTCAATCTCAAAACTATAAAAATGGCAAAATATAGATTGGCGAAAGGAGGTTAAATAACTGGGCCTTACCCTAGACAATAAACTTCTATGGAGCAAGCACGAACTTGAAATAACCGACAAGACCAAGAAAAGCCTTGATGGTGTGCTGACATTTTGCAGAGTAAAATTGGGGATGCTACCTAAAAATACTATTCATCTACACTATCAGTAGCTTGGGGCAAAAGAACTATTCTGGCCACCGCTAGAATTAACATCTCTCGAAAGTGCAAAGATTACCATGCGTATGCATAACTGAGGCTATGAAAACTTGCCCAACAGCAGCTATCGAAGTGACATTGGATCTTACCCTCCTCCATTATATGGTGGAGGACGTGGCAAAAAGAATGGTCAAGGAAGGAACGATTAGGCATAGGCGTCAATCTCCTGACAGTGAGCAAACCTGTGACATGCCCCGGAATAGCTTGTTAAAAAAAATCAGCTTTGTGAAAGAATTCACCACAAAGCTTAGTAACAAGAGCGAGTGTGATCATATCACTATATTAAATTGAATAGAAGTGCCATCACATGGTACAGTGATGGTTCCAAAACGGCAGAGGGAACTGGAATAGGAATATATGGGCCTAGAACCAAATACTTCGAAAGTTTGGGAAAATACCCAAGTATCTTCCAGGCGGAAATACACGCTATTGAAATATGCGTCCAGTTCAATATCGATAGAAATTATCGAAAGCAGAATATTTTCATAAATATCTGATGGTCAAGCAACCATCAAGCCGCTGAGCTTATATGATCAATTCCAAGATGGTCTGGGAATGCCTACGGAAAATAAAAAAAGCTAGGCAAAAGGAATAAAGTAACCCTCCTGTGAATTCCGGAACACACAGGAGTGGAAGGAAACGAGATAACGGATAATAATAACATTTTGTAGCGCCTGAACCCTTTCGCGGGATAAGTAGCAATGCAATACTGAAGAAAATGAAAAGAGAAATCTAGCAGAGAAAATCTAATTATTGGCAGGATCTTCAGGGAATGAGGCAAAGTAAAATTCTAACCAGAGGAGATTTACAAAATGCATCAACTTGAGTAAGAACAATGTTCGCATATTAAGAGGAATACTTTCAGGCCATTGTAAACTGAAAGGACATCTGAGTAAACTTGGATTGGAGAAAGATCCTGAATGTAGATTTTGTGGGGAACAGGATGAAACACCCATCCACCTCCTCTCAAACTGCGTAGCATTGTGTAACTCGAGGGCGTTGCACCTGGGAGCATGTGAAATCGAAGAGGGAGACTTACCTAACCTGAGGTCTTCTGATATCCTACACTTTCTGAAAGGAATTGGACTGGAAGGCCTGCTGTAAGCAAGAATAGGGAACACAATAGATCTCTTAGGTCGCAGTGTAACATCACCCTCGGCACACACATGCATACTTTCATTGAATGATAGAAATCTTTCTATCAGTGTATAAGCTCATTGGCTTCTTTGGCAGTATCTAAGAATTCTACAGCGTTGCTTCTGAAAAGGTTTACATAGGCAAAATTAAATAGCAATAAAATATTATAATCCTAGTAATTGTCGCCACGGGTTTATCGGTTTCTGAGTTTAGTTAGCCTATAAACCTTTATCGTATAAATCACGTGACGTAATGACCGCAATAAAACCGAGAATGTACTTGGCCGCTTCAGTAGGCACGGACGCAACAACACAATGGATTCGGGGAGACGGTAAAAAGTCTTCGGCGAATAGATTTAAAGCACCAACGAGAGAGCCTACCTACATACATAATAATAATACGTATTCGTATAAAAGCCCAGCGACGAGGAACCCACGAAAACCGGACTTACGAGAGGAGGCAGTGGTTGGTTTGAGGGCAAGAAGGCGCAGAGGCAGCGTCCTTATTGAAATAGGAACGAAGAACAAAACAAGGCCGACCAGACGTGGAGACAGGCGCGAGTGGATGTGTTTGTCTGTTGCGGAGGCTGCGCCAGTAACAAAGGCCGTGAGAATGTGGAGGGCGCGCAAGTTCCCAGGCGCGCGACCGAACACCCGTGAACACCCACCCACAGCGGCTCCGGCAAGGTTAACATACACTGAAAGTCGCCACATACACACACGACTGACTGCACGTATAAATACAAGACACTGAAATTGTTTTATATGAAGACGCCTCTGACATCGACTATCTATCTATCTGTGGGTTACATACGTGCATGCGAAGGTTGTAGGTCTGTAGCTATTTATTAAATCGGTAGAAAGTATTAAGTTAAAGTAATGTTCGATGTTGGCTAAGTAATGCTTCAAACCGCCAAGGATAATATTCTTTACCTAAACAACTATTAAGAGAAAAGTATTGGATATTATCACTTCGCGCTACACAAAATTTTATTGATTGTAGACAATAGTTTTGGGAATACGTGTATTTCCATTCCCAAGCGAAGACCGAATGAATTAAAGGAAAATCTATCCCTGAAACATGTAACGATCGCACAGAAAAATTCAAAAAATCATTGTCCAATACTGTGTTCCTCCATGTAGCCCCAGACAGAGTGATATACTATGAGATTCAAAATGATTGTCGTAAGAAAAAAACTACGGAAAAAATTATCTATACTTATTACCAATTTAATGAGCGAAGTTAGCTACATACAAATTTCATACATTAAATGAATTTTCTTGACATTTAGCGACATTGGCATGCGTGTTGTAGTATCTTTCGATTATTTATCTTATAATTTTTTTCAAATCGTTTATATTTACATCTAATATCACCAACAATAGTATTTCTGAATACTGTAAGAAAATAAGGGAATTTATCTGTGGTAATAGCTCAACAAACAGGTAAAAAATCATATATAACATTAAGTGAAATAGTTTATTACATTTTATAATTTATAGGCTTATCATACACTTCAGCGCAATGGGCTGTCAAAAGAAAGCTACATTTTCATCCCTATAAAGTTTCTAGGGTACAGGAATTATTACCATTAGATCACAATATGCGATTGGAATATTGTCATTGGTTTAATAACAATTTAAGGGACGATGACTTGCTAAACAAATCATTTTTCTCGGATGAAGCCTGGTTTTATCTAACAGACTATATCAATTTACAAAATTATTGTATCTGGTCTGCAAAAAATCCACACGAATTTCGAGAAACGCAATTGCATCCCATAAAAGTTGGAATTTGGTTAGCTATGTCCAGGCAACGAATAATAGGGCCAATTTTCTTCGAGGAAACTGTAACAACCCAACGTTACCAACAGATGTTGGAATTGTTTAATGTAGAGAGCTTGAAGCAGGTTGTTTTCTGCACCATAATGCTCCAGCACATACTGCTCGACAAACCTGCCAATATCTTCAACAGTTTTTTGCTGACAGGGTCGTTAGAGCACAAAGATGGCCACCAAGATCGCCTGATCTAACCCCGTTAGATTACTTCGTGTTTGGCTATCTAAAAAATAGGATCTATAGAAACCGCATGCATACCATAGAAGAACTGAGATGCAGTTTTGTCACTTAATAATTATACTAATTGTATGTTATAATTTAAAGTAATAAATAAATTTAGTTAAACACCAGTTAGTACTGAATTATAAAATCATAATTTAGTAAAGTTAAATTAATTACATTTCATTTTTACAACCAGAAACACCAATCCATAGTCGTTTATATAATGCGAGTTCAAATATAGGTTACGTTTTCCTTATTTATGACAGATCCGTTTACTTTCTTGTGTTCCAACAGTGACTTAGTCCAAACCTTCATTACAAACACGCGGCAGATACCTACACCCTGTTACTATCTATAGGAGCAGAATTGACAATCATTTTGAATCTCATAGTACATGTTAGAAGTATGGAAAAAGTTCAACATACTTTGACGCTTATGGTCATTAGTTTGGAGATGAACAGTAAAGTCAAAGAAAACATTACAAAATTACAATTTTTATAAATAAAACTTAAAAGAGCATCCAAAAAATTTTAAACATTTTTTATTGGTTGACTTATAGTAATTCACTACTGTCAATTAAGTCAGGCAAATAGAAAGATGGACCGAGTTAAGTAAAAACGTCGCTATCTTCTCTCAGTCCACACTTAAAGCCATTAGTTCCGTAGGTGTGGATTCTAACACTCGAAGCAGATTTGGGATTGCGTAAGCGCCCTCAACAAGGTGGGCACTCAAAGGGAATTAACTTTGGCCTGGGTTCTTTGCCACACGGGCATGAGAGGAAATGAAGTGGCAGACGAGCAGGCCAGCATAGGGATTCAGAACTTCTGTCGATTCGCGAATCGATTCGTGTCGAATCGATTCATTCGACATCGACAAAATATGAATCGACTGATTCAGAAGCTATGTCGATTGCAAATATATTTTGAGAACTGGCAACATCGATATATTAAACAAGTTTTGGAATTTTGAGGTTGTTGATGATGTTTACTAAATGACAAGCGTCAACTGGCGACGTTTGAAACCATCAAATTACTATAGTGAAATTAGGTGAACAATATGTTTCCCTAGCACAATGAATGCCTGTCAGCAAAAGAAGGTTCCTTTTTTTAAATAATGGTGAATAGGAGGTGTTGTGGGTGTTAGTTATTGCACGCACGTTGCAATACTTAAAAAACCATGGTCATAATTACATGAATAGAAAAGGATCTTATTCTAAGAATGTGGAGCTAACATTTTTATTTATTATATTTACATCCACATATGTACGTCGAAATATACTACGCGCATATCAAGAATTCTCGACCCAACCGATTTAACAGTATAGTTGTGTTCTGTGGTTATTAGAAAAGCAATAACTATACAATCGTCAACACTTTAGCTGTCGAACACGGTTCGACATATCTGTCGATATCACGTGATTGTTTATTCGATTCGACTAATGTCTGAATACCGCGATTGCTACCCATTCGACATGTCGACAAAAATTTTGACGATTCGACACGAATCGTGAGGTTCTGAATCCCGCTGCAGGTGAGGTTTGTCAAGGTGATTTGTTAGAGCAGACCCTTCTTTCGGCACTACCAAATCGCAAATTAAAATATCCATCATGAGAGCGGCTTCTTTGTGTGGCTACTAGCTGTGGGGTTCTTATTACTAGAAACCTTGTGCTCGCCAGACCCTCACATTGACATAGCACATAAACTGGTGTTTCTTCCTCCTCTTGGCAGTATCTGCAGTTGCATCATCTACCGGCCTATGTTGTATATATGCTTATTTAGTCTACAGTCACCAGTCAGCAGACCCACTATTATTTTGACAGTCTTCCTGAATTAGCGACGCCTCTTACCTGGCTCGGTACATCTTTCTATTTCTCTTACACAATGGTGGATTGCAGCAACCTCAGCTTGGAACACCCGTTATGTCTTTGCTGAAGCTTACTGAAAGATCATTTTTAATCTAAATACGTTGAATTTCTGAACCATGGCATCACATGGCATTTCTAAAAGGGGTGTCTCCTTGAGTTTATCTAACAGCTTTTTTTATAGTTAGTGCCGTGCGATTTACTTATCGGTACTTGACTATACAAAAGTCTGTGTACTGTACACTGTAAAAAAATACAGTAATTTTGCCATGGTAAATCAGGAATATTACATGTAAACGTTGTGAATTTTACCACAATAAATATGTAATTTTGTTTTACATGTTTTTCTAGGATATTTAACATGAAAAAAGAAATTTCGGTAAAATTTATAGCTTTTTTCATGTAAGTTTAAGATGTAACAAAAATTCAAAAGAAAATACAGGAAAAACATTACATTTTGTATTTACTCTCAAAATTACTTAAAAGTGTAAAATTGACATTTCTTGGGGTATTTAGTGCACTTTAAAAGTAATTTTACCAGTGAAACTATTAATTTGCTGTAAAAATATGAGGATTCTTTTATATTATTTGTTTTTACTTGAATTTTCGGGTAAAACTATAGATATCATGGAAAAACGCAAATTCATACGCCGCAATGTGATTGGTGATTAGATTATTTATCTGTGCCGTAGGTAATTCTATTCGTTTCTCGAACTTATTATTGGCTCAATGGTATATGTACGTCACAAAACATCGTGAGGTTTCGCGTAGCGTGTTCATTCTTGATCCTGGTTGAGCGATTCAGTATGACCTATTAGGTGCTATAAAAGAATTAGGTAAGTTGCTTACTTCCTTTGTAAAAATAGATATGAAAATTACTTCAGTGTTCGGTAAATATAGAGTTCATATAAATATTACATACGAATTTTACAGTACAATCTTTGAAAAACACATCAGCATGTGAAATTTACTAGATGGTAGAAATTTTACCTTATGAAGCTAATTTACCTGTAAAATTGTAGGCAACTTTGTTACCAACGATTTTACATGTAATTTTACTACAACTTTTTTTACAGTGTAGACCTTGCAGCTCTTTGTATATAAATTTGTATTGGTGGCAGGTTTAGAAAGACTTCCATTGCGGTGGTACGGGCCGATCGCATCGCCCCCGTGGCGCATAGACACGCCAGCTTCTGCACGCCACCCAGCGTTTTGACCGCCCCCACCTGTCGCACCTTCAGCCACCATACTATAACTCCGTACTGCTGTGGTTAGACAACCCAATTCGCTGGTTATTGGTTGGTTTCTTTGCTTAAAACAGCTGTTCGGTTTACCGTGAATTTTTCACAATTTTAATTTTGTTTGTATAAATTTACTTAAAGAGGTGATTGTATGATTTAATTAATTAAGTGTTAAGATTTTTTAATTAATCCAGATATATAAATGTCTTTTGTTTGCGTGTGTAGATTTAATGCGGATTCTATTGAATATTAGCGTATTGTTATAAAACTGCGTTGTACGATTTTGAGAGAAGGATTTTTGTAAGAAAAACAGTTGTAGAGTTTTGTTAAGAGCTTCCTTGTTCGACTATTGACGTGAGTAGACGTATTTTTGTATATCTTTCTTGCCATTTTGTAATTCATTTTGATTTTGTAAATTTCGCATCAACTTTTCTGTAAAAATATAGCCAATCAACGAATTATATATTGTGATAATTGTTAATATATTGAAGTGTGCACTTTATAGATATAAGATCATTTATTATTTTTGTTCGGGAAGATATTTTTAGTTTTTATTCTCTCATTATAGTTTAAAGAGTTAATTTTCCGTTATTCAATGTTTGCTGTTTCATTTTAATTTTCTATCACCTCGGTTGGGTGAGTAGAATCTTTGTTCTTGCTTTTAGTTTTACAATTTTGTAAATTTCTAGAAATTGCCCACGCTTAAATTATTTTAATTTGAAATTGAAATATTTAGGATTATCTTCCTGAACAAACAAAACTTTTGCTTTGCATAGGAAATAGCATTGTCCTATTTTAATTTAGAGTCAAGTGCAGTTTTTATTTTAGACCAGAACCTTCAGTTCAAGGTTTTTTTCTGCACAAGTTGTAAATTAACCTATTTTGAAAAATAAATTTGATTGTTAATTAGCGTCGTTGGGTTAAAAATTCTGTTCTTTTATTTTTATTTTAAACCGTTACAATTTTAGGTAGTTAAGAAAGTCAGATTTCTTTCACTCACAATTTACTTTTCGTGGTTAGATTCAAGTTTTAATTCGCGAGGGTAACTCTGAGATTAATTGTTCTTTTGTTCAATCTTTAAAATCTTATCCCTTGAGCTGGCTAATTTTATTTATCTTTTTTTTTAAATTCAGTTTTAGCATTTTCAATTAATTCAGTCAGTACACAGCACGCTATCACGGCTCTAATTACTTTTGTGTATAACCAGATAGCCATCTTAGGGCTAAGTCCCCAATTCCTTCCACACAGCCTCCTGCACCTACGTAGGGCGATAGTAGCTTTGCTGTATTGATAAGTAAATGTATGTATGTCTTTGATCAAAATCATAACAAGATAGTCTCTAATGTTATCATTTTTCATTTAGTTCTTTTCACAATAAGAATTTGGTAGTAGTTAATACTATAGGATCGGAATACTTTGAAATGAGTAATTATCCACTTTTTGTTCGCTATAATCGCTTCAATTATATTTAATTACTCGACAGACGGTCGCGTGGAAAATATTTGTCATCCAGTAAAACCTCGCACAGTTAACAATCAACGTCAACAAGATTATAACGTGGGATCACATGTTTAAAGTACACATGCTGGCGTCAATGACAGCGTGCGCTCACAGCCACGGCAAACAACGCCCACTTCACGTCTCTCGACATGCGATCTCCCGCATCTTTGCGCGCATTAGTCATTGCCTGGTAATTTTTTTTTTTCGTTCCGAATTAAAACTACAGTCGTCGACGTTGTTCTATAACAGCGGCAGTTAATGACGATATGATGATGTAACCGTTTGGTTAAGATCATACTATCTATGTTTGATAATAAATCGCGTTTTTTTTTCTAAGTATGTTAATATTGACAAATATATCGACTATATACGTAAGTTGAAAATTCAATGATCTAACGGTATCAAATCACAAGATACTAATACTTTAATAGATGCAAGAGAGAAAACAATTGTGCAAACTCGTTTTTACTAAACAACATCCGTCCTAGATTAAAAGATATAATGTAAATATGGATATACTTATAAAGTCTCAAGGCTGATACAAACGCTTTTATTCGCGACAAATATTTATCTAGGGATGAGAGAATTCTAATGCTACGGGTTCATTGTCCGGCCTCAATTTCCTATTGTTAATATTATTAGTGGAAAAATCGCTAAGGATTTAATAATATGCGTATGTAGGTTTATCTACGAACGATATGGTGCAAATAACAACACCAACACTTATAATATCGTTTACCATATGTTTGTAAAATTTTGAATTTTTATAATCTTAAAGATATTTTGATGTAATAGCAAAACATGTATGTATTTTAGTACAAAAATATATCTTATTGTTTGCAAGTTCTCTGGCAATAATACTTGCAACTGTTAAAAAGGAAATGAATAAAAGATGAGTCGAATGTTAGAATTTTTAATTTATTGTTGGATTACCGAAAACTATGTCAAAATATTTTATATTTGTTGTGTCTAAAAAGACAACTAGCTATACAAAAAGTATTTCCAAACAGCAACATAACGAAACTTATCAATAAACGTAAAATTAAAACCGATCAACTAATACAGAAACGGTAGCGGCTCGTAATAATATTGAATGGTGGGGCCAATCCCAAGCCAATTCACCTCTCCCCCCTCCCCAATTTTATTAATTTTACAATGTTTTGAATCAGTTTAGCTCGGCTTGCAGTAATTTATTACCTCGTTTATTGCTAACTAAAATAATACCGACACAAAAAATTTAATGTAGATAAATTTAGAGACAATTTTAAAATGAAATATTCTTATCGATAATACTTATCTATCTAAATATAAATACTGACGTATTTTCTTGACAATCACATGTATTTAGTTTTTAACTGCACGTACACAGGCCACTTGTTTACATTCCCCCACCCAACTAACAGAAAACTATTTAGGTGTTTTTGTAATTTTATGTCGACGAAAAGATAATACGACACAGAGAACATGAGTTATTTAAGCGCAGATGTTCGAGTAAAATATAATGGATATTCCAAGCGTGAGCGGACGTATTTCTTACGACGAAAGCTTGTTTTTTTTTTTACTTAAAACACTATTGTGATCAATTTCTCAGAAAATAATAATAATAATAATAATAATAAGTGACTTTATTCATCCCAATAGTCCCAGTATATATCTTTACACGTACATAAAACAACTATTTAAAATTAAAACTACTTTTACAAAGATAAATACAAAAATAAATAAATATGTGGGTAATATCGGGTGAATCACTTGGCGAGGCCCAGTCAGAACAATACTTGTTCTTGCCTGCTCATGCCTAACAAAAATATCACAAAAGAAATTAACTAGCATACGAATCTAATTTAGAAAATTAAGATATTATAACTCCCTTATTATATTTATTATTTTATTTTCATAATTTTTACCGTAGGAAGGATATGAATGGTAGTGCATTCTGAAGCACTACCGTGATAGTGGGAGATACCCTTTCCTTACAGTGCCTAGCACTGCAATGGAATTATTAATATTGTCAAGATGTTCAATATATTTAACACAAAAAAGTCCATTCTGGATATGTCGTAATTATATTTAATAATATGTGTTTGATAATTAACTGTAACTGTAACAAATACAACCAGACACTTGATGATAATACACTTTAGCGAGCTGGTCATAATCTCATACAGACTGTCTAAGATAAGGGCCCCATGCATAGGGATTTCGTGAACGGGAAAAGATAGAAAGGTGGTTAAATTAGAGAAAAGTTGCGCAATTACGTGAGCAACAAAATTGTGTCGAGAAATTCAAAATATCGTAAAAAGTTTTTGAGATATCAAGGAAAAACTGAAAATGTGAAATTTTTATTTCTTATCTAGTGAGGTTATTTGAAGAGATAACGAAAGACGAAAAATATCTTTTTAAGGCAATGTTTATTCTTAAATCACATGGTCTTATAAAAAATACAATACCACGTTTCTTACATTTGGAATCATCTTCAACTTTATTTTTTTAAATATACATCAATGGCCAAAAGGGCATTCTTGGGTAGAGCTGATGTTTCTCTTTTCTGTGATGGAAGGTTTAAGGCTGTTATTTTCAAAAATAAGAGTTATAAGCAAAAAACTTGTTTTCTCACAGTAGGCTGTGGCTAATGACAGCGAATAATACCAAACAACTGAATATTAATAACCTGTCCTATCACCTGTCGCCCTGTGTATTTTATTATTGCAAGTTAAGTGTTTAATTTGGTGAAACTAGCAGGCATAATGACACAGTAAAATACCGCCGAAAAAATTGACATGGTGTTGTGTTTCATTTTGGCGCACAAAAATGTAGTAGTAACCGAAAGAATTTTTGCGAACCAATAATCAGAAAGGCGACAACCACATCGGTAGACCTTTAGAAAATTAGCAGAAAATTTAAAGGAATATAGTTCATTTAGTGCGCCGAAGACGAAGAGACATCGCGCCCTTATCTTGGATACATATCCTGTATAAAGGCAGTGATAATTTTATTTTTAAAGTTTGTAACGTTTCACGTTAATATAAATTTGCTTAATTTCTTAAATCACATTTAGAAATAATTAATAATTGTAATGTATGTAATTTTTATCAATTTATTTTAATCACGGACACATTCTCTAATTAATCGATTGTATCTAGTTTTGGAACACATTTATTTCTTGTATGGTGGTTCATTGTATGGTGCGTCACTGTTATTTTTACAACCTAAAATGTACGGCTGCTAACAAGAAACGATTTGATCTTTACCTGATTTCGATTTGTCTTCTCGTTTCTGAAATGTGTCGAAAAATGTGTTTTTGGAATTTTGAGCGCCCATTACAGCCCCTAGAACTAAAAAATAGGACGTTAGAAAATACGTGTCAAATATTTTTCGGTGTTTTATATTCCTACCAAATTTTATCAAAATTGAAGAGATAAACTTGGGTGTCTTTCCGTGTATCAAAAACTTAGCTATCAAACTCGGTGATGAAACTATAAATTCCCCTATACAAATTGCTACAATTTTTAACGAATACTTTCAAACTACGCCTTTATTGACTTCACAAAATATTTCCCAACAAACCATATCAAATGACCATATTAAACATAATCAATTTACGACGTATTTAAATCCTTTTACAGAAGCTGAAATGTTAACGATATTTAATAAAATTAAGAATAAATTCACAGCGGGTCCAGACGGTATACCAGCAAATATATTAAAACAATGCAAATATGAGATATTAATGCCAATTACACATGTCATTAATGCCTCTTTTAAAGAAGGGATTTTTCCAAACCTTCTAAAAAAACATTAATCAAACCTGTTCATAAAAAAGGTGAAATGTGGGTAACTACTGTCCAATTGCCCTGACATTAAGTTTTTCTAAGCTTTTTGAATATGCCATTCTCAATCGCTTAGATAACTTTATAGAAAAGCACAATCTTATATCCCAGTCCCAACATGGACTTAGAGCTGGAAAATCTACAGTTTCTGCATTACTAGAAATATATAATTGTGTGTTACTGAATATGGAGTTGGTTGCACATTTATTGATATACATTAATAATGAGCAATTGAAATCCTCTGAATCGGTAACCCTTTTGGGTTTAACTCTTACACCCACTTTAAATTGGGATAATCATTGCCGATCATTAATATCGACCTTGAATAAATCTATTTTTAAACTTAGATCACTTAAAAATATACTTGAACCACATATCTCGAAACAAGTATATTATGCCGAATTTCATTCTCACCTACTCTACGGACTTCTACTTTGGGGATCATGTGCCTCTGCAAAAAAGGTATTTCTTAAACAAAAAACGGCGGTTAGATGTCTAGTGGGTGTTACCCAATTGACGTCATGTAGGCCTTATTTCATTCCCTTGAAAATATTAACACTTTGTGAATTATATATATTGGAAGGTAGTTGCTATGTACATAAACGCAGAAGCACTTTTATTAACAAAAACAATAACGAACATAAATTTAAATTAAGAAATCCGCGAATTCATTCTGCTAGGCATCATCTGAAATCAAGAGCTGAAAGTATAGATGTGTTAGGAATTAAAATTTATAACCATCTGCCTAACAATTAGAAAACTTTTACTTCTAAAAAATTTAAAGAAACAGTTAAATCTTGGCTGCATACTGAATCTTACTATATAGTCACAGAATTTTTGGAATTTCAATGGTTTTTAGTTTTCTTTGTCTTTCTTTGTCTCATCACATTGTAGTTTGTATTTAATGATTTTTTTTTTGTAAGTTTTTGTGACGCATTTCATACCTTGTCTTGGAAATAAAGTGTGCATTATTATTATATATTATATTATTATTATTAGGGGAGTAACGAAAATAACGAAAGTAGTGTAGTATCAAATTCATAGTAACGAATACAAACAGCGAAAGCAACAGTTAGATACAAGTAATGAAAAGTAACGAAATCTTACAACACTAGTATCAATACAAAACTGACTGATACTCCGTGAAAATAATTTCCATTTTGCAATGTTATATCGCATGCTGTAGAACAGTCAAGACGAGAAATATCTGTCTATTAATTTGATTTTTCGCAAGTCGTGATTCTTCGAAAAATACACCAAAAGAAAAACTATGACAGATTACCGAATAACTATATAAACTGTGAATACGTAAATATATGTAAATATCTTATTTACAGATTCTCAACGTTAGCGCGGTAACTTATGTATGTAGGTAAAACGTGTTTACTGACGCGCGCTGCCAGCGCGCGAGAAATCCATTCGAGATCAGGTTCGCCTTGGAATTTACAGCCCGGCGGCACAGCGGCGGCTCTGTTTGTTCTGGCCGCGCGCCTGCCCGTGTGGACGTGAGCGCGTCCGTGTGTGCGCGCATCCGTGAATGCGGTTGACGCAATAGTGCGCGGGTAGTGAAGCGTAGCAGACAGACTGGCACGTCCTTTGGTAACGAACGCGAACCGCGTGACCGACAGACACGCGAGCCATCAACTGGACACCCACACAAAAGGCCGCGCACTCGCATCGTATACGCGCTGCACTTACCGCAATAGGCTCCAATATACATACATATATGTACATATTATATATACGTCGGATAATCCAATGCTTTTCGAGTGTCCCGCGAAGGCGTTTTTTTTTCTTCTCTGTATCGTATTTTTTTGCTTTCTTGGCGGTCGCCAGAGTAGAACAAAGGAAACGTGAAGTTTCGACTTCGAGTGACTCTCATGATGTTCGCGGTTCCCAAAACGTTATTCATATCGAAACACGAATATGTATTGTTTTTTTTTTTACTAATATTGACGATTATTTTTGCACAGGGCGAACCAAATTGGATGTACTATATAAGACAAAAGTTGCATTAAATTTGGAGTTGGATATGAATAAAAAGAGACAGTTAAGCTATGTTCTGATTAACAAACATTTTGCCGCAAATTGATTGTAGCAAACCATTTTTGCAAGTGTGAACTGCTCAAGAAACATATTGCAGCAAAAAGATGTTGTTGATGCAAGTTATTGCAGCAATATATCTTGCGTAGGCGTGAACAGATAACTTTTGATTGCTCGTACTGTTTGCATGCTTGCGACGGTCAATTGCACGTGTCAGTCGCAAGAGAGTGTTTGCACGAGATGGCCAAATTTGCGTGGACAAAAGAGTTGGCCCAAAGATTAATAGCAATTTATGAATCTAATTTCGAATTATTGGAGGTATCAAATGTGGATTACAAAAATCGCAATAGGAAACAAAGCATTATTGAAACGATATCAAAAAAGCTAAATAATTGTGAAATATTTAATACAAAAAAAATCCATAATCTACCCACACAATTCCTATAGGAAGTGCCACGCATTAAAAAGAAGAAAGTGGACAGGGAACTAGTAATAATTTATTTCTACAAACATAGAATGCTCGCTAACTATAAACAATCTGGTAAGTTGGTGGTTGTAAACAAGTGGTAAATAAGTAAATTAAATGTGTTGGTATTGCCAGTAAACAGTTTCCTTCTGCAGATAGAAAATAATCTCTGAACTCATCGCGGACATTTTCAGCTATGATTCTCATGAAATTTACAAAACTACGGGCATCTTCATTTCTCAGTTCTTGTAGAAGTTTATCATGGAAACCCAATTCGTTTTTTTGAAGTATCCATTCTCTTACCCATATTTTCCTTTTCTTATTTTTACTTGTTTTATTCTTTTTCCTTTTTAACAAAAGCATGACTGCCGCAGCAGCGATTCCTTTCACGGACAACACCAACTTAACTGTTAGAAGTTTCAAATCAAACTGATGCAAGAAACATGGACCAATGTGAATAGCTACGCAATATTTTGCGGCAAGTAGGGTCATAGAAATTTGCATAAGTCGTGCGATCCACTTGCAGCAACAATTTGCATTTATTTTTTTGCACAAGTGTGAACAAAGCTGCAAATACTTGCCACAAATGTTTGCGCAAATTGTTTGCTAGTCAGAACAAGACTTTATAAACCATCTATGAACTGTGCAGGCGTAGTATAATAAGCACGTGTAGTTTGGATCGCTCGGCAGCGCGTGCCTTTTGATGATAAGAAAATGGCAAATAAAATAAAATAATGCCGCAGAATAGATGGCTCGCATTTAGGAATACATAAGCTGTGTTCTTTTTACCACTTTTAAGTCAGATTATCTTAGATTATTACTTCAACTGAGTATCCTAGTAAAAGCGGGTTGTTTTTTTTCACCACAAAAAAGTAACTTTATAATTAAGACAGGCAGATGACAAGTAGTTTACGTTATGTCAAGTTATGTAGTAGTCCAATGTGAGAAACTCTGGAGCGCTCAAAATAGCTCTTGAGCAAAGAACTTTCCGCGAAAGTTGCACAGAAAAGCTAAATTCGCAGATCCTTTTTCTCGTCATGGAGTGTGGCGTTCCACAGGGCTCTATTCTTGCTCCGACTCTGTTCCTGATTTATGTTAATGATTTGAACCATTCAATTAGTAGACCCCACATGCTTTCGCAATTTGTTGATGACACCAGTGTCATTGTTCGCGGTTCAAATGTGGAGGAGGTATCACGCGGATTCTCGGATGTAGTGTTGAAGATGAGGCGCTGGTGTGATGAATGGGGTCTTACATTGAACTCTCGAAAGACCCACTTATTGCAATTTGGATCCACAGCGAGTGCTTCCCGCAGTCTGTATGTGCCGTTCGGGGGTAAGTGGATTGAGGAATGCTCTTTCACAAGGTTTCTGGAGGTGACCGTCGATTCGCGCTTGCGATGGGGGGGAGCACTGCTGCCGGTTGGAGCGGGAGTTGGATTCGGCTTTGTTCGGGGTCCGACAGTTGAGGAAAGGAGTTAGCATCAATTCTATTAGAATGTTCTACTTTGCAAGCATAGAGTCGCGGTTGCGGTATGGTTTACTCTTTTGGGGATCGTCTACAGGCGCAAATTCACTGTTCCTATTACAAGAAAAATAATTAGATGTATGTTTGGCCTTACCCACATAACCTCATGCAGACCTTACTTCAAGGAAATGCATATATTGCCGTTATTTTCGTTGTTCCTTCAAGAAGTGCTATTATTTTACAGAAAAATGTCTAATGCGATGACTACTCGTAATTCATAAAATTTGAGTGTACCACGTCGTAGAACCAGTTTATTTGAGTAAAATCCACATTATAAAGCGATACAATATTTTAACAAACTCCTTCACGAAATAAAAATATGCACTACACGCTCACAATTCAATAGAAAACTAAGAGTCTATCTGCATGAACATTCATTTTACAACGCAGCAGAGTATCTTTCCAGCTGACTTTCAGATGTGCGACATTTGTTTTGTGTGTTGTTTGTTGTTTGAACGTCATTTTTAAATGTTACCGTGACATTTTGTATAGTTTATGTATGTTATATCTATATTGACCATTTTATTTACTGTAAGGTAATATTTACCTTTGCACGTTGTCAATCTTCGTGAGAATTGCTCAAAGAAGCTCCTGAGCACTCATAAAAGCTCCTGAACACTCATAAACGCTCCTGAGCACTCATAAAAGCACCTGAGCACTCGTAAAACCTCCTGAGTGAAAAGCTCCCCGCAAAAGTTGCTCATAAAAGCCCCTGAGCCCAAAACTTCCCGCGATAATTAGTCACAAAAGCTCATGAGCACTCATAAAAACTCCTGACCAAAAAAGCTTCTCCACAAACGTTGCTAAGAAAAGCTCCGGAGCAAAGTTGGCGAAAGTTACTCAGAAGAGCGCTTCAGTGCTCAGAAAAGTTCCTGAACAAAAAAATCTCCATGAAAGTTGCTCAAAAAAGCTCCTGAGCGACCACAAAACCTCTTGAACCAAAAGCTTCCAGCGAAACTTGTTCAGAGAAAGCTCCATGAGCAGCACGCTCTCAGCGAAAGTTGCTCAGAAAAGCTTCTGCGCGTTCAGATAAGCTCCTGAGCAATAAGGATGCCGCGAAAGTTGCTCACAAAAGCTCCTAAGCATTCATAAAACCTCCTGAACAAAAAGCTTTTTCGCGGAAATTGCCCAGAAAAGCTCTTGAGCACTCAGAAAGCGCCCTGAGCTCTCAGAAAAGCAACTGAGCAATCATAAAAGCTCGCGAGCAAAGTGCTCCTCCGAAAGTTGCTTAGAGAAGCTCGTGAACAAAGAGCTCTCCGCGAAAGTTGTTCAAAAAAGCTTCTCGGCGTTCAGAAAAGCTCTTGAATAAAAAAAACTCCCAGCGAAAGTTACTCTGAAAAGTTCCTAAGCGCTCAGAAAAGTTCCTGAACAAAAAGTTGTTCAGAAAAGCTCATGAGCGCTTAAAAAAGCTCCTGAGCAAAAAAGTCTCCGCGAAAGTTGCTGAGAAAGGCTCCTGAACGATATTATGGCGATGCAGTGTGTGAGTCTTACTTACTTGCCCGTCTTTAATCGTAACGAATATTATTTATTGAGCTGTACTGTACAGGTTAGGGAACATTGTGGAACACATATCCGGCAGACTTTGCAGTGCATCTTACGTGTTGAGAGTGTCAGCGTCCATGCAGATCTAATTTGTTATTATGCTAATGTATTTTCTCAACTGAAATACGGCATCATCTTCTGGGGGAATTCCGTCGAAGCAGGGAAAATCTTTATTCTACAGAAGGCCAGCAATCGTTCCATATTTGGTGTTGCTCGCCGTGATACGTGTAAAGAGTTTTTTAAAAAATTTAAGTTACTTACTTTGCCTGCGATATATATCTTTGAGTGTGCTAAATTTACAAAAGTAAACTATAACAACCTATTTCAAAAATATGAACTCATGCATAGTTATAACACCAGAGGCGTTGAGCATAACCATTCACTTCCTCCAGCAACCCACCTTTCAAAAATACAAAAAAACTGCTTTATTTCAGTGCATTAGAATATATAATCACTTACCAGATTCATTAAAAGCCTAGTTTTTACAAAAAAAAAAAAACACTTTTTATGAAATTAGTGAATTCTTTCATATAAAGCTTCGTTGTGAGCATTTCAATATGTTGTATATGCTAGTTTATACACAATTTTAAGTTTTAACTGTTAATATTGACGTGTTATACACCTTTGTAGGTATTATTTAACTGATATATATTATTATTATTAGTTTCCCGAATAGTAGATTTTGGGATAGCAGCCGTGAAGAAATTCGAAGAGAATTTTCTTTATACAGTCTGTGCTTACGTAAAATTTATTTGTTTCACCAAAGATTACAATGGATTCCACCTGATGAAATGAATAGATTTTACCGAAGCTCAGACTATAAAAAAGGAGCTATTTTTAATATTTTTCACCGCTGCTTTCCAATTATCTCTATTTTGAAATTATATATGTTGTTTAACTTTTAGAGTCAAGATGTAAAATTTTGTATTATAATAACATTACGTTGCCTCATATCGTTTTGCGTTTGCGTTGTAATGCAAAGGAAGAAAAGGACCAAAGCCAGTCCCAGAAAATTGAAATCATATTCGAAATATTCTTCTGCTCTTATTAGATGTTCGGTAATTAGAGTAAACAAAAAGAAGAAATAAACTTGACGCACTAACTGGAATTGCACCGTCGGACAACTAAAAAAGGAAAAGATCTCGCTGCCGGCTAGCGTTAGAGCGAGACATAGTAGTAATCAGACACACGTGCCGCGATGCTTTAAACCCCGAAGCGGTAAACCGAGAACAAAGATTGAAGAATACCGATTCTGTCGGGCATAGCGTTATTTAACGGTCCAGTAAATTATGGTAAGGAAAAATTTTATTCCATTTAAGGGCAGTGGTATTTGGTAGTTGCTCTAGAGAAAATAATTGTATTTAGCTCTGAATGAGTGCTAGTATGGTAATGTTACTATTTTCTTTTTTCATTTTATCGTTACAATGCAATCCGAGGGCATCTTATAGAAGAAAAAAGGTAAATAATCTGTTTTATTAATTTATTCATCTAAAATACCCAGTAACTAATGTTATCTTTTCTTCTTGTTTTTTTTTTTTTTGGCCTTGATATTTGTTTTGGTTTGTGTACTTTGGTTAAATATGCAAAATGTCTGGTATTCTTTTTTTTATTAAATAGATTTCTAAAAAATACTTTTTGTATTTAATTATTAAATTGTGTGTGAGTTTTGTCATTGATTGAATTTTTATGTTTATAAATTTGAATTATTTTGAATATACTGAGTGTTTTTAAATTTTGTTTTTTATTTAAAATGCTAAATGTATTATTTTAAGCTATTTCATGTTTTTGAAGCTGTTAGATTTTTGTTATATTTTGCCTCTTCATGTCCTGTTTTTTAGGGATTGCATTGCTGCACCAATATTATAACTCTATCATTTTGGTACGTTTTGATTTGTGATTTTGATGCTATAAGGTTTAAAATCTTGATTTATTTCTTTTTAGATAAATGTTTTATATTTATTTTTATGTAGAATTGGGAGGGTTAATGATTTGCATTGTGAGTGTGGTGTGGTAGATACGGTGCGGCATGTTTTATTTGAATGCCCACTCACTAGAATGGTAGGAGCTTTTCAATAATTTTTGATTATGAAATATTTTTTCTAATAAAAATACTATATTTTTCTTCTAATGTTCTTTCAATTGTTTATAAAATTTATTTTTGAATTGGATGTATGTTTGTATGGTTTTTAATTCTATTGGGTTTATGAATTCTCTTATTGTTATATTTGTATAATTTTCTATTGATTGTCATTTTTTATGTGTAATTCCTTTTACTAGTTCTAACGACGTATTTGTGTAAAATTACAACTAAATTACTACTACATTTTTAACTTGATTTTACCTTGATAATGTTTATGACTTCTTTGAGTTGTCATAAATCTTTTGTATAGAATTTTGTAAAAAGCGCTTCATACGTAAGAAATTATTGGTGTAAGACATGTTATATTTATTTAATTTTGGAAACTCCCACAATTTTGGATCTTTGTGCATTATGTAATTGTATTGTAATCACTTAGATTCATACTTCGTAATAAATTAAAAAATATTTCTGCTAATTATTTTGTTTTTGAAAGTTATTAGTGGCGTTACTTTTAATTTCTTTGTAAGGTGTGTTATCCTTTAATAATTTATTTATTTTGGTATGATAGCCTATTGTGTTCATTATTACTGTATTTCTATTTATAGCTGGTCTTAGTATTGTAATTTGTGGATTGTTTTTAGTATTTTTTGTTTGTTTGTTCAATCTCTTGTTTCAATTGTTTTTTGTTTTCTTCATTTATGTAATGTTTCTTATCTTTAAAATTATATATTGTGTTTGTAATTTTTATATTATTTTATATTATTATATTATATTATATATATATTATTTTTTATATTTAATTATTTAAATTAATTAACTTTGTAAATAAGATACTATTATGTTATTGACAGAAATTTTGTATGTGTTACAGTCTGAAGCAAAAATTGGTCCTAATGATAATTGAGGCATTATCATGACATAACTGGGTTACTATACAAACTTAGGATAAGTTGTCAAAAACTTTGAAATGACTGCAACCAAATGTACCGCTTGCTTCCTTAAAAACTAGCCGCAATGGTGATCCTAGCGTTTCTGCAATCGATATTATAGACAATATAGTTACGCAACAATGCCGGACATAAATCCAATATAGAAAAACTTGAATTAGTGAAAAATTTACAATCACCGAAAGAGTTAGTCGCATACGAAACCACACATATAAAAGAACAGTGAAATAACTTATTGAATCGGGAAGTTGTAGCCTTCCACCTTTCAGTTTTGATGAAATTTTTTCTACCACTAGTAAGTAGGTTGCCGTGGTGGCTGTACGTGGTGTTTCCTCTAAATTAATAATTTGTATAAGACTTCTCTATTTCATTAAATATTGAATTTATAGTTTAATTTTAATCATTTAATGTCTTATATGCTTTTATATCAATAAAGATAGCGTAGATATGGAAAACATGCATAATTTATTGTTTAATAACGGATCATAACATTAAAGAGCATAAAGACTTTTATTCAGGGTGAGTACACTTACTTGCAACATTTAAATCTACAATCAAATATTATTTAGTATATTTTAGATAATTAGATTTCAATTTAAACTGTCAATATAGTTACAATAGCTAACCTTAAAGAGAATTTCTTCGAATAATGAAAAATCTTGATGTTTCTTCTATATACTTTTAGGCCAGTGGTAAATAAAATAATTCAAATTGAAGTTCTCTTTCAATTTCCCGGAAAATATGATTTAATTTCTGAATTATGGAAAATGTAAAAAAAATATTTTTTAAGGAAGACTTTTATTAACAACTACTTCGTCTCCATGGACCCCTAGTCATTTATTGTAGTACGAACTACATTGAGTCTCACCCCTGAATAAGTATCGATACGAAGGAAACTAAATTAAAATCATACAGTTACCGTACGATGAACAAATATACCTAATCGTAATGGCTAGGATTCAAATTAATAAATACCCAATATATGTACATATATTGGATTAACAGGTATGTACGTACACAAAATAATAATTACCTCTATTTTAAGCGTAACTTAACACATGTGTCATAACAATATGTTGCACTATAAGTAAAATTATTTTCTCAGTATTTCTTTTTACATATGAAATACGCCAACCTTCGATTCAATTTTTACTTTCAATTTTATACCGTGGTGCCAATGTTTCTTAGCCGTTCTAGATAATCCAGTGCGGTTTCTTTTATGGCGCGTCATTCGTGGCTCGACTGCTCTGCTTTCGCGTATATTCGCTGATTCTCGCGGGAATCGGCTCCAGTATCTTTTCACAGCGCACTGTTTCTTCTTATGCTTGCGTGGCCGCGCATTCGATTAGCGTTGTCCGGATCGAATGCTACAGTTTTTGCTCGCGAAATTACGTTGAGAAGGCCATGTATATGTAGCACGTATAATTCACCGTACAATCTATGGAATTACACTATAATGACGCCTGTCTAAATGGCAGGTGGATAACACTTAATTATAGTAAAAACAGGGACAGTGATACATATAAGCGCAGGGATTGAATCAAGTCGGTATTTGTCTGGTACTTTTCTTTTGTCGGTTTAGCAAAAATTTATTTGTATTCAACTCAGGGTGAAATACAAAATATCGAGCATCATACATTTTTCGGTTATATCTGGGCGCCGTTACAATTTTCTTTTAGGTAGACACATGAATATACGATCACTCCGCGCTACATGAGATTTTATTAATTCGGGACAATTGTTTCGGGAACGCGTAGAGTGCCATTATCAACCGAAAACTGAACGAATTCAGTAAAAATAAGAGAAGACCTTAACTATCTTAAACATACATCATTATCTCCTTCTAAAAGGGAAACATATTTACAAGTTCTTTGTCTACAGCTACTTGACCCTTCGAAACACCCAAGAATTAGCGACAGATGTGAACCATTCTACCCCCACAATCAAAATTGAGTGGTGGAGGCGTGCCATTTCCCGATTCAATAACTTATTTGAATGTTTTTTCATATACAGGGTGTATCCGATATAGAGGTAAATATAATAATATGTAGTAGCTGTAATCATATACAATCAAAGTCTTAATGCACAGGGGGTCTATCTGTAAGCATTAACGAGAAAATTTTTTTTTATAAATGCCGTGGGCTAGAGCCGCACCTGTGCCCAACCTAAATGCTGTCCCGAGTATACCCCCACATACCACTATCTTTCAGCCATTACCGCTGTTGGTTTTGTGTGGATCGCCGCTTGGAGTGCAAGCCACTTCGAACATTTTATTTAAATTCTTCCCGTCTCTAAAAAACGATCCTTTTCAGGACCATCGGCAAAAGCGCGGGAATGTATAGATTCATTTTCGCGCGACATCATAGTAAAAAGGCGTGTTTGCAAATTTTATGTATCTACATTTATTTCTGTGTAATTCGATTCAATTCATTTTGTGTTATTTGATTAAATAAATCCAAAAGAAATTACTCAGATTCATGTGGTACCGTTTATTAACAGCTAACTCTCGATTCGACAAAGTGAAAGAAAAATATTTACGTTTTTTGTAAGTACTGAAGTCGCATATCCGGTGAAACTCGAACATCTTATCAGGATATTAAAATAATACTTTGTAGACTTAATTAGAAAGCTCTTAACAAAAAAGGAATGTTTATTTTATAAAAAGAATGAAATTTAAAATGCCTCAGTTTTGCTATTTTTACAAGGGCCTTTATTTATTCAGAATGACGTTAAATGAACTTACGGCATACCATTAAGAATAATACTAAATAAGTGCAACGTATTTGTACATAATACCACGTTTAGCGGGTGCTTAACATGACGTTCCCTTGCATCAGGCCCGGACTAAAGAATTTTTGGCTCTAAATTTTACTCTTTTTTATTCTTTAATGATGAAATCCGGTTTCGGTGGGTTTGTGCTTTATATGTCGTGTAGTTAACACCCAAGCAAAATTTACTTTTTTATTTGATACACCCTGTATATTACGATTTTGTATACGTCTAACTTTTTCAGTGATTGTACATTTGTTATTAATGTAATGTTTTCTATATAGATTTTATGTCGGATATCGTTTATATGTTGCACAATACTGGATGATTCAAGTCTCCCATAGCGGTAACTTACTATGTGCTCCTTAAACCTAGTTCCGAGCGCTATGCTTGTCCGATGTAAATTTTATCAAACCCGCTGCAACCGATTTTATAAATGCCCGATCTTTCATTAAGATGAGGTTTATCTTTGGCGTTACTTAAAAGATTTCCCTGTATGTTACACGAGATGAAGATCAAATTTTGTCTTTAAATATGTCCCCCAAATCTTTTCAAATAAAATGGAAAGGTATTTTCACAAAAAAGGGGATAATGTGGTTATTGATAAAAATCCTCTTTCAAAAACAAATTTTTGCTTTTTACATTTTGGTCAAATTTAGATGGGAACTTCAATGTGAATTATTCTATTTACCACTAGGGTGAAAGTATATACTGTGTGATCCGCTTGAAATCGGTGCATCCCCATAAAATTTGTATCTAATGTCAGATTTTGACCAACTTTTTTTCTTAAATTGTGGTGCGTGGAAATCTGTATTTCTTACAGTTTCACATTTTTTTTTTTAGAAAGAAAGTACTCCAATATGTACTGTCAAAATATCTCTAATAACCTTTAATTAACTTAAATGGACAATTTAATTACATTATTTTGAAATGTGAATCACTTTTAAATACAATACTTGTTACAACTAAAGTGAAACTTGGAGCTCATTTTATAATAGCCGTCATAATAGCTTGTAATTTAACAATAGATTAGTTATTGCTCCTTACTGAATAACACAGCTACTAAAACAAACAATTATACCAGACTACATGAGGCAGGCATTACTATTAATAACAAAAAAAGATCCATTAAAATTAATATACATAAATACCACTATTGTCAACTAAATGTAAAAAGGATTCTTAAATCCCACGCTATATCTATTGCTTTTTATAATGACAATACTTTGGAAAGCTAAAATTCTTTAACAACCTTAAGAATAGACCAGATATTTCGAAATGAAGGATTGTGGTATATAGCGTTAACTGCAAAGGTTGTGATATTACTTACATTGACCAAAGGTCACTACAATTTGAAAAACGCTTATAACAACATTAATATAATCGAAGCTTCAGCACACTAAAATAGTAATTAAAAATTACTTGTAAACAATTCTGAACTATGCATTGCTCGGTACGCAGTACTTGTAGTTTCGGTTGCATAAATAATCGAAGATTTGTAGAGCTTCAATTCGCATTTAATTTGTTAAAGATGATACATTTTACACTGATTCTATATCGATTTTATGTCCGATATCGTTTATATTTTATGTTGCGCAACCTAGATGATTCAAATTCCCATAGCGATAATTTGCCATGTGTTCTTTAAACCTGGTTTCGATCGCACGCTTTGTTTGTCCAATCATCTTAATGAAAGATCGGACATTTACAAAATCGGTTTTAGTGTGAACCGATTTTGTAAATGCCGGATCTTTCATTAAGATGAAGTTTATCTTTCGCGTCGCCTAAAACATTTCTCAGTGTGTCGCGCGAGTTGAAGCAAATGTTCAAATTTTGCCTTTTAAAAAAATGTCGTCTAAACCTTTTGAAATACAATGAAAAGGTAATTTAACAAACTTTTTGTGGCGATTTTCTTCAGAAGTTAAAGTCGTGGTACTTCATACATGGTGTTTATGTTGGACCTTCTTTATAGTACGGACTATATCAACAGAAGAGTAACTATTATGGGTCGCTACCTATTAAATGAATTGCAATTTCTTGTTAATTTTTGCCTTGTTAAGTGGGAATTTTATTAAGAAATTCATGCCGGGCAGTTTATGTGGTCCACAGTGATTTGAATCGACCATCATGAATCTATTTTAAATTGGTTTCTTTTCTATATATATCTATTTCTAATTTATTGTTGTTTCTTAGTAGTTAATAAACTATTTTAAGTACTTTATCAAAACGACATCTCGTTGAAGTTATTTTTATAAAGAGAGAGAAAAAGAAAATTGTATTCTCTCAACATTATTTGCTATTTTGTTTTCTAAACGTAGTTGATAATTTTTTATATTTCCGAAACGGTTTTGCTGTGATTAAATGTTAGATTTCTTATTATGTTTAATTAACTTCATCATGTTTTTATATTCGTTTGACAATTTTATATTTTACAGTTGAATTTTAATTAAAAAAAAACCACACTTATAAATTATTTTAATTACATTAATTTGTGTTGTACATTAATTTTATTATTTGTTTACCAGTTTATTTCTATATAATTTTACATTGATTGGTTGCAAAACTTCTTTTTATTCAATTTTCAAAACATACAAATTTAATATTTCATTATTTTAACCTTTAATATTGGAAGTGAAGCCATAATTTGTACCAAAATGGTATTTGTCGATTATACGGAATCATTTAAACTAATAAGTTCTAAAGAGAAGCATATATTTGTAAATTGATATTATTACACACATGGCTGTGTTTGAAAGTTCATTGTCAAATGATCGATGATTAATTTAGAATAATGTATCAGTACCCATCATAATTCGAGTTTTTCTATCTTACATCGCTTAGCTTCAAAAGTAAAATCTATATGATTTCGCTGTGTCAGTATAAATATGTACAACCGACGTAAATATTAACATTAACACCATGTCACGAGCGTACATGTAAGTGCTTACCAAACAGCCATCACAATACGTATTTCTTTGGTCGATTTGCGTCAGAATTTTTTTAGACCTTAATAGTGAACGTGTTGACTTTAACCTGCGTTTCTCCTAAATTCCTTGACGTCAATGGCTCTTAGAATTATCTGCGGCCAATATGCTAATGTGCCTATTCGAATATAACATCGACTCGGTAATCAACCGTTAGTGCCCTGATTGGGTGGTCGTCAATTTGAATATACACCTAGTTAAGTAGGTATGTTAGTCGCTTTTACATATTAACTTACTTAATGTAAATAGTAAGCATGCAAGTAAGATGGAAGAAAAGCGTTTTTTGAAGTAAATAAATAGTTACTTGTCATCAACACCAAAAATTTAGTATCTAAAAAATATGTTCAATAACATACAGTAACCGCAAAATTAACGCACCACTTATATATTTCGATTTATTATAATTACAGTCAAAATTATCATACATTTTGAAAAACATATTAAGAATAGAATACACAAACAGAATTATTTCAATAATAACAATAAGTTTGACTTAAATGAATTGTAGGAAATAAACAAAAACTGAAAATATGACTTCTTTAACAAAATCATGTAAAATGATCATTATTATTACGAACACAAAGATAACTTCTTTTGAACCGTATTTAGGTTATCAGTAACCAGTGTTACCATCTCTGGCTGTTATTGTAGCCTGACATCGTCGTGGCATATTTCAATTAGAGATCTGATGGTTTCTTTGAGGGATATCGTCTCATACGCGAATAAGACTTTGTCGCAGCTCGTCTAAGCTGTTAGGTTGTGGATGCTGACTTCTAATCCTCCGTCCCATTATGTCCCAAAGATGCTCGATTGGGTTCAGGTCTGGACTACAGGCTGGCCACTCGAGGATTTGAATATTAACGTAATTTAAATATGTGCCGCATGTGGCCTCGCATTATCCTGCATAAGAATGAACCCATCACCAATGTAAGGTGCAAAAGGTATCACAAAAGGTTCTAAAATGTCTGTTATGTATCGTTCAGAATTCAGACGTCCACCATCAACGGATAAAAAGTTCGTGCGAGCTGTTAAAGATATTCCACTCCATACCATTACTGAACCGCCTCCGTATAATGTGGTTCTCCGAATGTTACATGCCGAATATCTTTCATTTGGCCTTCTGTACACTCTTGGACGACGATCAGAACTTACAAGGCAAAACCGTGACTCATCCGTAAATAACACCTGCTCCCAATGATGGATTTCCCAATCCACATGCCTTCTTGCAAAAGCCAATCTGTTTCTTCGGTGGTTTGCAGATAATCTGGGACCAGTAGCTGCTGCCCGAGGTCGTAAATTTTGAGTACGAAGTCTTCTTCTTATGGTATCTTGACTAACAGCGTGCCATGAACCGCGCTTAGTTGTATTTGGAGGCTTCGTGCAGTAGTGAACCGTTCCCTAAGTGCTCGAAGCATCAAGAATCGATCCTCCACTGCATTTGTAGCTCGTGGCTGCCTTGGCCACGTCGTCTAGCGTAATCGTTGGTCTCTACAAATCTGTGCAGAACCCTACCGACCGTTGTATGAGCCACGCCAAATCTTCTACCAAGTTCGGGATTTGTTAGTCCTTCATTGGACAAAGTTACAATTTGAACACATTCATCACGATTTAAATTTCGTCTAGCACGTTCCATCGCAAACATATGTATTCCACGAATGACAGTTATCTTATCAATTGGTAAAACAATTAAAAAACAATGCCTACTTTTATTTAGAAGTGAGGCTTATTTACTTGAAAAACAAGCCCCTCATGAAAAGCTGCTATGATTTCAAAATTAAATAAAGAATACAGACAAAAACCTACAAAAGGCGTAATAATGAACAAATTATTATAACTAATATTAATGAATCGGAAAATATATAATATTTCTTGAAATAAAACCAAAAGTCAGAGTGGTGCGTTAATTTTGCGGTTAAGTGTATAATTTTAATTATAATATAATATATAATTTTAATTATCTACATCTACATAAAAATGAAATAACATATCGACTGTTAGCGAAATTAGAAAAATATGGGGTACAGGAAGTTGTTCCCCACTGGTTTAAGTCATATTTGAGTAATCGTGCGCAATTTGTTTTAAATTACCTATAAATCCAGTAATACTATTAGGAGTTCTACCCCATCAATATTGCCAATGACCATGGGTGTTCTATAGGGTTCTATGCTTGAACCGATTCTTTTCCTCTTATCTGTGTGATATTGTTGGTTTTGTTAATAATTCGTTGTATCTATATGCGGTTGACACATCGTCAGTGGTAGTGGGAAATGATATTTTTAATGTAAAGGAAAATTCGAACGGAGTATTAAAGGAATTAACCACTTGGTTTTCTAGTAATGGTCTTTTCTCAATATTACCAAGACTGGTTTAATTTTGTTTCACTCGCGTCGTTCGCAAATTAATGAAAAAGTAATTCCATTTCCAAAATCCATGATATTTATCAAGATGATGAAGATTTTAATTTGCGCTGCAATAGAAGAAACTTGTTGCGTACATCTAGCAGAAAAATTGTAGAGCAGTTGAATGTTTCACCCAATACAATCAACAGAGTTTTATGGAAAAATAAATATCGATCCTATAAGTTAAATAAAGGAATAGAATACTTCCTAACCACAAATATGACTCTTGTGAACAGCTATCGAATGTTGCGTCAATGACGAAAACCTTCTGAAAATCATTATATTCACTGACGAATCTTTTTTCTTGATGCACAGACGCCACCAATCCCTCTGTTACACGCTAATAGTCTAAAGAAAATCAAAACATTAAGCATACAACGTTCGCACTGAATATCCCCAAAAGGTGAATGTGTGGCCAGGTCTTTTGGAGACCACATAATTGGCCTCATTATTATTGAAGGAAAATTAAATGCGGAAAGATATTTACATCTTTTACAAAACACTGTGTTATCGTACATAGGAAGCTTTCAAAACGTTGTAATCCACGATGTTTGGTTTCAGCAGGACGGCCATCCGGCTCATAATGTAGTTATCTTACGAAGGTATCTACAGAAAATCTTCGATAATCAATTGACAATCGGGTGTAGTGCCATTCGCTGACTTCCTAAGTCACTCGATTTAGCGCCAAATTACTTTTTTCTATGGGGTTATGTTAAAAGGGCGTACGAACATAAAAAAATCGTTTCTGTCAAAAACGTGCGACATTAGCAAGCTATTTAATTGTAGATGGCGCGGCTTGTTTCAAAACTATTTCGGCGAAAAATAAATGTCAAATCGAGTGAAGCACGCAGTCGGGTACAGTTTTTTGTCATTTTGTGTATATGAGAGGAAAATTCTTTTTTAGAGGGAATTTTGAAAGCTGGAGGAAAAAAGTGTTGTTTTAGAGGGAATTATTATATAAAATATTATTATTATTTTATTGCATCAATAAAAATTAGAATAACTGTTAGTTTTTATGTTTTTTTTTTGTATCGGTACACTTATTTCAATTTATTAAAAAAAGTTAACAAATTTGCATTTGCCGCCTAAAAAAACGGGAAATGTTCGTATCGGCGTCGGGAATTGCCGATGAAGACATATACGAAACGAACACTGTTTGTAATTCGTATCATGTTTGTATGTCATTTTGCCTGATAAACATAAATGTAATCAGAGCAAAATTGATTTTTTTGTCAGGAGAGTTGAGAGTGCTCGTTAGTTATCTGTGCTTGTCTATTTGCTAAATTATTCATTTGTTTATAAAAAAAAAAAAACAATTTATTGCAGGATGTCTTTGTTACCGAAATGAAATTATTCTAGGAAAAAATTGAAATGAGCCAGCCACTCTGAGGATCGTATTGTTTGTATATCTAATCTAAAAGGCAGTTATTGCGAATACAAATACATTCTTTTTTCGGTAAAAATAATACATAAAAAGGTGTTAATTATTTCAAGAAAATAAGTTAGTTGCGACAATTTAGTACTCGGTTATAACTATTATTGCCAGAGAAGGTGAAACTTTTCAAGATATCGATATGTTTTCTGTGGTAACATAACCTAAAAATCGCATCTTTTAAGAAATAAGAGTAGAAAATGAAGTCTGCGAAGAAAAATATACACTTCATTGTGATCCCGTAGCCATTCAATATACATAGAGGCAACATTACGATCTTCACAGAGACGGGACGCATCTCATATTTTTTCTAGGATTATTCTGGAGAAGATACAATTTATATCACGAGGAATATTGTGCACTCATGCCTCCAACAGCGTGACTGTATCTTGCGCAATTATTTTTTTTTAAATCCATTTAGTACTTTTGAAAGACATGGTTTGTGGTAAAGGTAAAAATAAAATATTAGAGAATTAATTGCTGGAAGAGATGAAACACATACAAGCCAGATAACTGAAAAGAGGTAGCGGTGGGCATAATTGAATGACGGAAAAGGCATCATTCGATTATTGACGATCATTAAATTATTGCTTATTCGTAACTATTTTTGAATTTAGCAATGTTTGTATTATTATTCTTCTGGCATATATAATTACACTATTGTTACTTTCTTTACTGTAAAGTATTTGTATATACGCAAAGATTTAATTTTATTTATACAGTACTATTATAGCTATGAGGAGAAATATAGATATTTTTATAAGGAATTACCTTTGAATTGTGAGTGATTTTTATAAGGACTTAATTTAGATTACCACAGGGATTGCATAACTGGTACTATAACTGGAATGTAACAATTTATCTTTCAGTTGTTTTCATTTTATTTACAGAAATTTTCCGTATTATTGTTATTAATTAAAATGCACTTAACATAGGTTATCAGCAACGATTTCAATGCACATTAACAAAATATTTTTTTTAAAAAAGTTCTGTATTAGCGCCATCTTCGAAGAAAGTGCTACACTTCTACGATGACCATGAAATCATAAATTTTAGAAATGGCTTTCTATTTTACAAGATCCATTTTCCTAAGTTTCTCAGATATGAGTGAATATTTTTTAATTTTTTGTTACACCTACATGATATACAAAATGTAACAATCGTAATGACACTTCAACCGATTTTTTCATCTCCGGCGTTCTTCAATTATAGATCCTTTTGTTGTTTCTTCATTATGGTTACTGTTGAATACAAATTTATTTCATAAATTAAAAGCTAATTAAATAATCTGAGTTTTCAAGAAACTTAAAAAATTAAAAATGCATTACCTTCCCCCACTTTTTGCCCACCCTTAAGTCCTAGATTTATGAAAATTTGAAAAATAAAAGAGCCCATTCTGTTGAAAATATTATTAAAATTACATGCGAAATATGTCAGCCGAAATATTGTCCAATGTTCATAGAAATTATTGAAAGATTAGGTTATTATGTATTTCGGTTTGGAGATAGTTTTGAGTTATTATTATCCTAGTTTCTTTTTATCGTGATTTTGCATAGGATCTCATATTTTTCCTTATATTTTAAACAATATATCTGACTTTTTTTCTCAAGGCAGTTTATATTATAATTGCAAGTGTTTTTATTTTTGAAAGGAATATATTTCGTATTATTTTCCTTATTGCTGAAAGCAGTTTGTTATGGTTAGAAGTGATTTTATTAAAGAAAATAGTATTTGGATTTGTTTCTCATGTCTATGTGATAATATTAATTTAGTTTTAGAATTGTTATTATTTTTGAATAGCATTGCATCAAGTCATTACGAGTGTCATTTGCTCCAGAACTGAACGCGTTTGTGGTGAATTGCATACGCTTTCGGATATCATCGAGTAACCCTCGATCGTCGAACGTAATGTATAATCCACCAATTGGCACGTTGTACAGTGGTCCCGAATCCCGAAAACCTGGCCAAAATATGAAGCTATTATTTGATTCTGGCGAAACTCGGTATATGAGGGTTTTGCAAGTTGCTTATTACCAATATGAAGGGCATTTTTGGAAAAAAACAAAATGACGGATCCAAAATGGCGGACTACTTAGGGCAAAACTGCATGTATATTCATGAAACTCGGTATATGAGGGTTTCTCAAGTCGCTGATTACCAATATAATGGTAATTTTGAAGAAACAAAATGGCGGATTCAAAATGTCGAACTTATTAATATAAAACTGCATTTATATTCACGAAACTCGGTATATGAGGGTTTCGCAAGTCGCTTATTACCAACAGGAAGGTTATTTTTGAAAAAAAAAAACAAAAAAACAAAATGGCGGATCCAAAATGGCGGACTACTTAGTACAAAACTGCATGTATATTCATGAAATTCGGTATATGAGGGTTTTTCAAGTCGCTGATTACCAATATAATGGCAATTTTTGGAAAAACAAAATGGCGGGTTCAAAATGTCGGACTTACTTAATATAAAACTGCATTTATATTCACGAAACAGTCAAAAATGGAAGATAATCTATCACAAATATTACCAATTATTTCTATATTTATAAGTACACATATGTTAGGTGCCCATTTTTTCCAAAACTGTCTCATGAATTTACCATATACGTATGTCGTGTAGTGCAATGACCGCAACAAGATATGACTACAAAATATGGCCGCCTATCATTCGTTGTAGCGGCAGATATTTTTACATTTTCCCTTCAAACAACATATTTCACTTGATTTTTCTGGCATCATTACACAAAATCTAGCATCTAGCAAAAACCTTAGAGGCACCTATGGGCAACCAACTACTTGATATGTTTTAGAGAAACATTCAATTAACAGCCTACAATTTGTTTCGAGGCAAGATCCATCAAGACTTTTTACTTTTTGCTTTTTTCTGACGAGTTCTCTAAAGTCAATCTTGTAAATTACGTCAATAAGATTGACAACTGATTTATTAGCATGTTGTGAACATTAATCTTGATCAACAAATTATTGTTGTATTCATCTTCAAGAAAAGAATCCATTTAATAGAATTGAAAAATGTTAACCTATAAACTTTTAGCGTGTTTAGAAAAACGTACTACACTGTGCTTCATAATTTCAAGCAGTGATGCGCTCGACCGTTACAAAGGAAGTAAATTTTACAAACAGTTGTGAATGCATGGCTTGCTCTAATGTTGGTAATACATACTATATGTAATTCTACAGCTATTCCGATAGTTAAAAGTTTCTACATAGGAACTTTTTTTTCGACTTTTGGCCAGCTTGTCTTGTTTCTCAAAAATATTTGAATATTGTTTTTTGGATAGGCTGGGGGCATTTCTGTCTCACTTTAATATTATTACAAATTGCCAACACGGCTTTAGAAAGAATTTCTCTATTTCTACTGCTTAAAATACTTTTATTAATGAAATTATGGCTTCAGTTGAAAAGGGTAACTATCCAGTGGCTATTTTTTTGGATTTAAGTGAAGCATTCGATTGTGTTTGCCATGATTTTCTTTTAAATAAATTACAGGCCTATGGCATTAGAGGGATTGCTTTTAATTGGATTGAGTCTTTTTTGCGAAACAGAACCCAATATGTCAATATCTTACACAACAACAATTCTACATTTAAAAATGTTTCTTCTGAAGTTTTGCCCATGAATGTTGGAGTTCCACAAGGATCAATTTTAGGTCCTGTACTTTTTTTACTTTATATTAACGATTTTCCTTTGAAATTAGATAAAGTTACAATTACTTCATATGCAGATGACATCGCATTAGTAGTGACAGATAAAGATGATCAGATTTTGAATGATACCTGTAATAATTTATTGAGTAATGCATCTACATGGTTTACAATGAATAGGATTCTTGTTAATGAAGATAAAAGCAGTTATTTACGTTTTCATCCCTATCAGCTTCGGCCTGCGCCAGGTTTTTACTTAGACTTGTCACTGAGTGGCAGACAGCTTACTAATACAGACTATACTAAATTTTTGGGAGTGTGGGTAGATCGGTCTCTCAATTGGAGGGTCCACTGTGAGAGTCTGCTACCCCGACTAAATTCACTTTGTTTTTTATTTAGAAATTTAAAGCCAATTTTAACGCGTCAGCAGATGATTGGTGTGTATTACGCTTATGTTTTTAGCAGACTGTCTTATGGAATTATATTTTGGGGAAACTCAACTATGGCTGAAGATATTTTCATCAGCCAGAAACGTATTGTCCGTTGCATAACCGGCCTAAAAGCTACTGAGTCTTGCAGACCAGTTTATATCAGTTATAAATTATTAACTCTTCCTTGTATCCTTATTCTTGAGCTTGCTCTTTATGCTTACGACAATGTTTATAAGTTCCAACTTAATAAAGATAAACATGATTATAACACCAGATATAGAAGTGACATAGCCACACCTAGGTCTAGATTAACATTATATCAGCAGTCCCCACAGGTTCTTGCTATTAAAATATATAATAAAATTCCTAATCATTGGAAAGATCTAAACCGTTGGCGTTTTAAACGGTTTTTGCGTGATCTATTAGTAGTGAATGCCTTTTATTCTCTACAGGAATTCTTAAATTTCAGAATTACTTAAGTGTTTTTTAATCTAAGGTTTTCTTATTTTTACTGTCTTCACTATTTATAATTTTTTTTGATTGCTCTTGATAGAATTGTTATTATTATTGTCATATTTAATATCATTACCATTACTGTTATTATTACTATTGCTATTATTATTATTATTATTATTATTTTTATTACTATTATTATTATTGTTATCATCATCATCATCATTATTGTTATCACATTTATAAGTATTACATTTCACTATCTACATTAAGTTTGCAGTTCCTAAATTCAATGGGGTTAGCTTTCTTTTTCCTAATTAGATTAGAAAATGCTTTTTAGTTGCCAATTAGTTATACTTTTTAATTTTTTTCAGATTTTAAGTAGTATTTAGCTTTTAATTTTCTTTTTTATTGCGGTTCATTTGATTTACTACTATTTTGTCTATTTTTTATTACTCATGCATGTTTGTTTTTTTGATTTATTGAATTTAGTTTTAATTTACGTTGAATTAGCTTTTAGTTAGGTATCTAGTTCAGTTTAATTTAATATTTTCGTTTCATTATTTTGTGGCTTTTGTTGACTTGTTATACACATTTATTTGTCTATATAATCAATAAACTACTACTACTACTACTACTAGCTTTGGCTACTGTGCGCTGGATCCTATTTCCGCGTGCGTAGAGCAAAATAGGTATCCAAAATCGGCACGAAAAATAATACATTGAATGATGAATAAATTCATCCACGCTTTTATCTTCTCAAACGTGATACATACGCGTAAAACCGCAGTGCGCATCGTCACGTATTCTAAACTACTTTATCGTCTTGTTTGACATTTCGAACGTGCGCGCACGTCTGTTTAATAGATTCGGAATAAAAATTTGTCTTCGCGCCGCAATTAGCTGTCCCATTTATTACTTAACATACGAGTAATAAATGCCTTCTTCTCCCTATTCGTTCCGTCAATCTATGCGAGCGCCCTATCTATCCGGTTTTCGTTAGTGGAATTGTCGTGCGTCATTTATTATTGCGCCAAGAACATTCTGTACACGTTTTCGCGGCCTGCTGATTTGTGGCCGCGCGCCAAGCGACCGTGGGAACACGCGAGTCTCTGCGCGTGGCCGTGAGATGCTCAGGTAGATATCGGGTGAGGTGAGGCAGCCGCGCCGTACGCCGGCCGGTCGCGGTCACCCGGAGGTAGGTGGGTCGAGAGTTATTCCGCCGAACGTCACGGATAATAAGCCCCATTGTTGTTTTTATTCTTTCTGGCTTTCTCTCTCTCTCTCCCGTCTCCTCTTTTATTCACGACTGCGGCCGACCGAACGATGAAGAGGCGACCGGTTAAGTTTGGTTTCTCTCGCCTGGCTTCTCGTCTGACAGCGGTGGAATTTTTGCGGGGTACTCAGTAGCGTAGATGACACAAACTAATTTTGGTAATCCGCGCTTTCTAATAATTGTATTTTCTTCATAGCTTCTTCTAATTTTTATTTGGCTTTATCACTTGTATTTATCATTTCCGTAGCTAGTTTTTGTTAATCAATTATCAACATCCCTGGGCTCAATTATCCTGCACATTATGTTTGATGTAGTTGTTCAGCAAAATCTTATTCGTTGATTTTACTTATTATTGAATGAAATAATGTCAATGTAATATGCAGGATGTTTTACGACGAACTGCATTGAACGATATATGAAAGAGTATATTGTTACGCTACACAGTAGCATACAGCCGGATTAAAAAATCCGGGCTGTATCTTTATTAATTTTGATTTAGAAGTGTGCTCTCTCACCAGCCAGATGGCATGCAGGGCGAGAAATTTCCGATCGAGGGGCGGTGACATAAAAAAAAATAATGAATAGCTCGTTAACTCTCTTATATTTAGTACCTAAAAGGCAAGCGTTCAGGACTGTTGTCAAAAAATGTCCTGTCCTTCAATTTTACTGTCAATGACCAGTTTAAATAATATCATAGGCGTGATAATGTTGTGCCTCAATAGTATTCAATCTCTTATGTAAAATTAAAACATTTAAGTGTGGATAAAAGTGATTTTATTTATTAAAAAAAAAAATCTAAATGTGAACTTGTTTAAAAATCAGACATAAATCTTTGGATATTTATCTCAGGTAAGTACGTGAGTCCGTTTAATTAATAACACTAAAGTTTTATAAGTAATTCCACTTTTTGCAATTCAAATTCATAGTTTCGAACGTAAATACGTTTAAATTAAATTTCAAAATTTCCGCGTTTTCTGACCATTCAAACGGAGTTATGTTAGGCTTAAAGAGACGTGTGAAACAGAGTAGCCAACCTTGATGGTAAATTACTGGATATTGGTTCGTAACGTAAATATTTATATTTATACAAATTTCCCTAAGTAACTGCAAACGGTTTAGCGATGAAACAAACAATTTTCTAACCTCAACTCTTTCTGAACGAATACAAATGAAATTTCTTATAAGTATAATTAAATTTAGATTAGAATGGAAATAAAACGTTTATTTTTAGGTAAATTTGACGAGGAATACCTTCTACAACGACGAACTCTGCAGACATCGGAGTGGTCAGGACTGTTCAGGTGTCGAATCAGGGCCCTGGTACATCATAGGTACTTCAGATCATGGAGTCTGGCTCAATCAGGACAGGAACATATCAAGCTCAGGAAAATCGTCGTTGAAGAAAAATTACCCAAAAGGTTGCAGATAAATTTGGATAATATCTGTGTGATGAACTTTGTTTAACAAATAACAATTATTTTTAGGTTGTAATTTGAAATAAAATTGGATTTTTACGAAATAGCCGTTAAATTTTACAAGAACAAATTCAGACACGTCTGCCTCGAACAAAGCTCGGTTAGTGAATGGTTCGAATTGAAAATGTTTTAACTGACTTGAAAGCGATTGTCTTCGTCAAGGAGTCCAACTGTCTGTGAAAATCCGTTAATATAACCGAAATGAGGGGAACCTCCATTGTTTTATACATGAGAATATCCATGTGACCGAATGAACTGTCAAATGTTTAAACGAAATGAAAATAAATAAAATTACAAAATCTGGAATCACCTTACACTTGTAATATAATAAAGGTAGGCGTCAGTGAATTGTGAGAAAAATACATTTGAAATTTTTAAACACTTATTACTATGTAAAATTAACAATCTTAAAATTCATTATTGCACCTAAAAGGTAGGCAACCATTCATACATATAGAATTTGTTACAGAACTCAATTTCCAGCAATTTCCCCATGTCTTTCTGTTGACATATCAAAGCAATTGGACTGCCAATGCATATACAAATAATATTAGACTAAATTTAACTGACATAAATACACAGTAAAAATAATAAGAATGTTCATTTGAATTGAAATTGGATCCAATTTTGATCTGTCAAAATCTATTGTAATAGTACACTATTCAAATTCTAATATTCATTTTCGATGTGTAGGTATATCACTCCTGATCATCTTCACTTCCTGAAGGGAAAATTCTAAAGGAAAATGCCTTGAAGGACTTGCCAAAAATGCAGAGATTTCCTACATCACCTGGACATAGTCTGGCTGTCTGCTGCTACATATTATATCCTTTTCCTATTATATCTAATTAGTTTTAAAATATGACTAAGTAAACAGTAACATTCCCTTTTAAATCATAGTAGAATATATTTGCCATAACAATATATTGGAAAATTCTAAAAATTTCGCAGTATACTAAAGCCGCCCTCTGCTATTGAACTAAAATATTTTTAATATTCTAGCGCATCCGGTTGTACCGGAAGTGGCTGTCAACTTTGTTATTTTGAATGGAACACCCTATATATTATTGCATTTTTTAATTCCTCGTTCAAATCTAAAGTAAATTTGTTAAAACAACTATGTTGTTATTTTCAACCATGTTTGAAATACTTGCATTTCTTTTAAATTTTTGACAGATGGACGAGTGCATCTGAATTTCTATAACTGCAAAGGTATTTATCTTGGAAAATTGAAAATTTGTAGAATTATTGACCGTACAGGCTAGCATTCGAAACCGAATGAATTTTTCGAAAACATTATACAGCGTGACCGAAAATTACAGTTGCACTTTCGAATTGAAAAAGTGTCAAAACTTTTTTTTTTAAACACAACTACCTATTTTTCTCTTTCTCATCAAATTGCCCTTATAAAAATACAAAAAAAGTCATATTCATTACCCATCTAAAATGGATACTTTTTAAGATAATTAGTAAAATATGTATGTATGGTGCAAGAAGGTAACTTATGTAGTTTTTTAAAATGTCATCCTGCTTTGGTATATCGAAGTAAGTCATGACCATTCGGCAAACAATCCAACATTGATGAAATGTCACTTAGTTTTTAATTATAAATAATGTTGGCACGGTTAAATTATACGAACGAATATTATTTAAATTTGTTTATTATTTATGGAGAATGCAATAAAGTGATAACAATTTACAACTTGTGCAGAAAAAAAAATAGTGAATTGAAGGTTCTGGCCTAAATTAAAAACTGCATTTGATTCTAAATTACAATAGGATAATGCTATTTCCTATACAAAGCAAAAGTTCTGTTTGTTCAGGAAGATAATCCTAAAAATATCAATATCAATCCACGTGGTTTCAAATTAAAACAAACTAAATTAAGCGTGGACAATTTCTAGTAAATAACAAGAACGAAAAAACTAAATGCAAGCACAATGCTTCTACTCACCCAACCGAGGTGATTGATACATATAATTTTATCATCACTCTTTTATCATCATCATTAAACTATAATGAGAGAATAAAAACTAAAAATATCTTCCCGAACAAAAATAATAAATGATCTTATATCTACAACGTGTACACGTCAATATATTAACAATTACACTGGGCAACAAATTTTCGAAAAGTTCATGCTTCCAAGCTGAAAATAGTCATTTCTTAATGAATTCAATGTGCTGAACACGAAAATGACTAAGAAAAAGCTGAATTGGCTACGGGTTTTCTGTAAAATGTACGCATATTTCAGAAAAAGTGTACTTATGTCAATATTATAATACATGGTAAGAAAACATTAGTCTGCTTCTGGCTTTCGACTTCTTTTGGCCTGCCGTTTGTAGTGGACTTGTGGAGCATCTCTACTGATTGTCCAACAATAGTCAGCTAGCATTGACGTAGACCATTTGCCTTGGTACCGTTGCTCCATGGTGGCAATGTCCTGATGAAAGCGTTCGCCGTGCTCATCGCTGACCTGCCCGCAGTTATCAGGAAAGAAATCTAAGTGGGAATCAAGAAAGTGGATCTTTAAGGACATATTGCAGCGGCATTCATGAAACAAAGCCAACATATCCTCAACCAGACACTTGTAATTTTCTGCCTTGTCATTCCCCAGGAAGTTTGCTGCCACTTGATAGAATGCATCCCAAACCTGTTTTTCTTTACCTTGAAGAAGTTCCTCAAACTTGGGGTCTCGGAAGAGCTGTCTAATTTGAGGCCCCACAAAGATGCCTTCTTTAATTTTGGCTTCACTGAGTCGAGAGAATTTTTCATGCAGGTACTTGAATGCTGGTCCATTCTTATCCATGGCTTTTACCAAGTTTTTGACAAGACCGAGCTTGATGTGTAAAGGAGGAATGATGATTTTGTGTGGCTGTGCCAATGGTGGGTGCTGTACATTCATTTCTCCAGGCTTAAAAAATGCTCTCGGAGGCCAGTCTTTCTTGATGTAGTGCAAATCGATTGCTCTGCTGTCCCACAGACAAAGAAAACAGCAGTACTTTGTATATCCCTGCTGCAAACCCATCAACAGAGATACTACCTTCAGGTCAGAACATATCTGCCAGCCATACTTGCTGTAGTTAATCGTCTCCAGTAGCTGCTTTAGATTGCCGTAAGTCTCCTTCATGTAGACCGCATGTGCAATAGGTATGGATGGAAGCTGATTCCCATTATTCAACAAAACCGCCTTTAGGCTCAGTTTTGAAGCGTCTATAAACAGCCGCCATCCGTAGGGATCATGTGCAATACCGAGAGCTTGTAATAGACCATCAATATCGCAGCAGAACACAAGGCTTTCTACTTTCTTAAAGAAAGATTCGAAGAGCTGATGGCGAGTGCGAAATGAAGTCACTCGGACATTCTGTTCCAGAAGATTCCACTGTCGAAGTCTTGAGGCCAGTATCTCCGCTTTGCTTTTCGACAGATCCAAATCGCGAACAAGATCGTTCATTTCATCCTGGGTAATTTTATGTGGTGCAGATGTTTCGTCAAAGCACGAAAAGTTATCATCCTTACTGCCACGTTGAGGAGAACTCGCCGACGCATGGCCATCCTCATCGTCTGAACTGATAGAAAAATCTGTAGGAAGTTCTGGAATTGGGAGTCCTTCGCCATGAGAAACAGGTCGCAGAGCAGATGGTATGTTAGGGTATTCAACTGTCCATTTCTTCTTCTTGGTGATGCCTCCAGAAGCTGGTGGTACCATACAGAAATAACAGTCGTCAACGTGATTGGTGGGCTCCCTCCAAATTATGGCACAGCAAATGGCATTGCCTTTCTTTTGCCATTAAGCCACTGTGAAAGATTTACGGCACAAGTGCGGCAGCATACGTGTGGGGCCCAGTCTTTGTCCTGGTCGCCTATCTTGCAACCAAAATACAAATGATACGCTTTCTTAACTGTTGCACTGATGTTCTTTTCTGTGCAGCAAATGTCACTTCTCCGCAAATATAACAGAAGTTATTTGCACTATTAACACAGTTACGAGGCATTGCTACTGTTTAGTTACTTTACACTATAGCAATCACTTGTGTATGCTAGAGCTTCGAAAAATATGCGCGAATGAACGGACATTGCACGAATTAATTGTCACGTCGGCCATTTATAAATAAACTATAATTAGCTATTGCTTGATATTGCGCAATCAATTTCGCAACACTCTCAATGGAAACTTACAGCAAATGCTGCATTAACTTCTTTGCATGAAGAGATGATGCAATATGACGCAAAATTTCGTAATTTCTCACTAAATTGCATTACATTATGCAATAGCATCTATACAATGGACAAAACGTCAATATCTCTGGAACGTGAGCCAATCAACTTTTTTCAATGTGATATTCGTGTTCAGCACGTTGAATTCATTCGGGATTGGGTACTTTCACACTAAGAAGCAATTTCACTGTTGACCAGTGTTATTACTAAATGAATTCCTTGATGGACTAAATTTTTTAAGAAACGAAACGAAATTTACTATAATCAAAATGGATAACAAAATGGCAACAATGATTTACAAAAATATGTCTACTCACGTTAACAGTCGAACAAGGAACTGCCTGACAAAACTCTACAATCGTTTTTCTTGCGAGAACTTGCAACGCAGTCGTACAATTCACCGACAAAATCTAGTAGAAAACGCATTAAACAGAACTAGCAAACGCTAGACATCTAAATGAATGAAATTAATTTAAAAAAACTTAACACTTAATAAATACATCATACAATTAACTCTTTACCTAAAATTATACAAAAATAAAACTAAATTTGTGAAAATTCTCTCGGTAAAATGATAAATGGCTGAACGGAGTAAACAAGACATAACTTGAGACTTGTTCCTTTATTTCAGGATACGCATATCCATATAGGGTTTCTTCCAAAATTCTTTGTATTCGTCATTAGATATAAGATTATTCCACATATCCTAGTGCGTCAGTTTTTTATAATGTATTTGTTTTTCATTTCAGCATTTCTTCACTTATTTGTGTTATTTCTAAATGCTTTTATAAGGTATGTGTTATTAATTGCTTTTAAAATATATGTGTAAGCGTTGAGTATCATCTGTTTGCATCTGGTTCACATATAACAGAAGACCATTCCACCCTATCAAGCTTCTCAGACAAATTATGTAAGTTCATCGTATTGACGACACGCTTTTGTTCATAAGCCTCTTTTGTGTCTTTCATTATTATTTCTAGCATCGAAATCATCCAAGCAAAGAGGTCAGACAAGGCAGATATACCATTTTCATAATCACCAAGATTAGTACATATATTATCAATAGTTTTTAATGGTTTTAGTGTCACTCTGTAGTCGATACTTTGATGGTCACCTTCATCTTGGAAGATTTTTTTTTAATTATGTAGTTTACGATTGACATTTTAATTAAATTCGTGTCGTGGTCGCTCCTTATAAAATTGGATTCGTAAAAGTGCTTTTAAAAATACTTTTTTGACATTGCTAATTGAATCATTAATCAAAGGGAATAATGTTACTATAAAAACTTTTTAAATTTTGCGCGGCTTTTATCATGTATGGTGCAGCGTCGGACAACATTAGTAACATTTTTTCACAAGGTATACTTCCAGGTAAATAGAAATTTGATAAACTTTCTTGAACGAATTGGGCAATTGTCACATTATTTGTTTTTTGAAGTTCTTTCTTTACAATAAATTAAATATGATTTACCTACAATATCTTCATGAAGAATTCTTATTAACAAATGGGCAATATAACGGCCACACTTATCCGTACTTTCATCTACCATGATATAAATAAAATTATTCCCTACCAATTGTTGAATTTCTGCTATTGTTTGCTGGTAACAAGATGTGACATTATATATTATGTTATCGCTTTAGTTTTTCACATTTTCCAATATGTGATGGAGTTTTAGCGTGTTGATCAATCAGGTATTTTCTCTCAGAAGACACCTACAACAACAATTGTCAATTTATATCAAAAGTTAAAGAATTTAAAAACAATTGTAAAGCTTTTTGTAAAATTGAATTTACCAGTTTACTGCAGGCTCGACAAAATATTTTGTCGCCATCCTTTACCAGTTCAGGATATGGCTTAATTCATAAAGAAATTTTGTTCGCTATACTCATTGTATGTACGCACAGTATTTAAAAACGTAACACAATTACATGCTGTTTCGCTCAAAGATATTCAATGAATGAATAGTTTATTTGGGAATTAATAATAATAATAAAACGTATTTACCACATCCTTTCTGCTAGGTGAAATTAAACACGTGCAGTTCTTGGAAAAAAGTATTAGAGAAACCAATGTGAAAGATTTATCATTCTGAGAATTGTCAGTTGTCGATCTACATCAGGAATTACTAGGCATTTTTACTAATAGAAAGGATAAGAAAAAGCTTAGATATGCAATATATGCAACTTTTGTAAAAATATCCATAGAAATGCCTAAATATGCAATATATGCAATTACTAATTAGCGCTAATTAATTTCAATTAGTGTAATACGTCTACATATAGACTATAATTAAAGATATGCAAAAAAATAAAATATATGCACTTTGCTTATAATCCGGTGTCTATTGATCATATTGCATATCCCCTACTCATACTGAGATTATCCAACTAATAACTATCGCAGAGATGTCTCCAGATGTGATCATGAATTCGTTTTGGAAATCTTGAGAATGGTTTTTACTACCTAGAACAGTCTGAACGAAATCATATGACTTTTAGACGTGCGAAAAGAAGGGCAAAACTTTTTAATTCACAAGTTTATCCACCAGCGTTCTATTTGCTGACAGCATATAAAAAAAATGAATTACAACTCTGTATGTTGCACAGACATACATACTTGTGGTTTAAAAACACATCGAATCTCAAATTCTAGTTAGGTTCTCTATTCAATTCTGTGCCGAATGTTCTTCTTAACGCATTTTCGTTTCTCGGTGGAGAATGTATTGTATAAATAAAAGACGAAGAATTGACCGTGAAATTACCTCGTGACGACGTGGAATCTCACCTACAGCGCGCAGTTTGGGACCGGATATTACCAATTTGGGTGTTATCGTCTTCTTTACACATTAGGCACAGTGCGTGTAAGACGCTATAACACGGATTTTCGATGAGAATCACCAAACGTCTCACTCTTTTATTTGTCGTTTTGGGAATACCTCTGCCATAAGGAAAGATTTTTAGATGCAGCTATTGTATTTGCTATGGGAATTACGAGTTAGCCAATCTGCTTTCACTACTTTTCGGTAAGAAGGCAAGCGTTTTTTTATTAAAAGCCTCCTACAGTAGCAGGGATAGCATTCACATGATTCGATTAATCGTTATTCATGAACTTCAGATCAACATACAAATTGTCAGGTATACAAATTAATGTTGCAATATAAATATACATATTTTGTTTTAATTCTCTTTTCCGATAAATTATTTTAATATAGGTATAGTATTCCTTCTTGGCGGAATTATTTATGATATTAAAAATAACGTGTTTTTTTTTTTTTCTTCCAAAACGTATTTTATTAACATAATAGACGTTCCTCTGTTATATGTACACTAGCGACACTTTCTAATTGTACGACCTACAGCATAAAACAGAGCCTAAATGTGTAGCATGGTAGTAGACGACTTATGCATTCACTGCCGTCTTCGAAATATGTAAACACAGATGTGCGGTCTCGGTGTTTTTTGTAGTAAATCTACTTAAATGTAAGGAAGAATGCAGTAAATAAACATAGAAAAAAACATTGATCTTATAAAATAGAGAGAATTAAATACATCAAAGGCGCATACTTATGCCTGCCGACCTACCTCGGTTAGCACAATTCGAATTTTTTCATTTACTTACCTTAAATATAATATTGTATACAAACAGATGTTTTGTTTTCTTTACAAATCCCTACAGCTTTACCAAATATGTTTGTGTTTTTAATCCAATTGATTCACAATGATTGTTTCATAACTATTTTTAATTCGCCCGCGCTCCTTTTTCGATATTAACATAATGAATAATTAATATTATATAAAACTAATCATTAATTACTAATTTAAACCTGCATTTTGTATTTATAGCTATCACTACTGTTCAATTAGCACTAACTCAAATTTTGTATTTCTTTGAAAAAATATTGTGAAACTTTTGAGGTAAAATCTTTGAAACTAGGAATTTATAATCGAAATATTATTTTATCTTGCTATTATAATATTAATGGAAACATACCATTACTAAAACTAATAAAAAATATTCTGACGAGTGTAGAGCTTTTCCTTCTAATATCTGATAATCTGATATAAAAATCATGGTTTTGAATGCATCCTCGCCATATCTCCTTTATTATTTAATGTTAAAGAAGGAAGCCGGAGCGAGTTAAAAAAAATGATATGAATCATCATGACATTAATTAGATTAAAAAATATAAGCATATTGGGTAACGCTGCAGGGAAACAAAACATGCATTTCTGTCAATAACGAAATTACTACAAATTCTCTGCATTTATAAATTAATTGGTGCAACACCCACTTCACGAAAAGTGGAAGTAGTAATAATCCTTATTACTATATTGTTTAATATCTTGCATAGGGCTGTCGCAATCTAGTTAATGCATTAACTAGATTGAATGAAACACTTTTTTCATGTGTTCAGTAATATTGAAAAAAGTGTTTCATCATAACGGAGGTGTGCTTTACTGATTTCAGTATAGCTAAATACTTTAAATGTCTTCATGCGATCCATTTTGATAGTTCATTATTATTTGCATACGTATAAAATGAATAAAAGTAATAAACCCATTGATATTGCTATTTATTGTATAATTAACATGCCTGTGGTTTAGTCCTAGTCATAGTTCAACTGTAAAATGAAAATACCTTTTAAAACCATTTAATAACACTACAAGTATTCGAAATACTTCAAACATCAAATAAATTATTCCTACGCAAAGATAACAATACATAAGAGATGCATTCAACTTCGCACATTAATAATCCAGTCTAAGCTTTTTTAAAATAACCGACAGAGAGACCGCAATCTGTGTTTAACATATTTCGAAGCGGCCAGTTACTGCATAAATCCGTCTACTATCCACGTTAAAGATATGGGCTCTATTTTACCCTGTAGGTCGTACAATTAGAAAGTGTCGCTAGTGTACATATAAAACAATTTTATCAATATTTGAAACCTAAAACCTATTCGTCCTTATTAACATATTAAATTATTACTTCATTTTCATAATTTAACACGAATTTAATTAAAATGTCTTGTGTCGAAGATGTTAAGTTGCCTCCTGAACCGATTATTACGAGATGGGGTACATAGTTAGAGGCTGCAATTTTTTTCGCCGATAATTTTGAAGGAATAAAAAATGTAATTCTTGAAATCACTGCTGACTACATTGCTCTAGAAAACTGTAAAAAGATAGTAACATCAACAGAATTGCTACAAAACCTTTTGTATATTACGTCAAATTATAGCTTTGTTTCAAGTTCCATTCGTAAACTAGAAACGCAAGGGATGTCGCTCTCGGAATCAGTCGAAATAATAGATGCATTTGATATCCTATGTAAGAAGGTTAAGGGTACAATAGGTAATTCTATATACGATAAATTTACAAAAAGGGATAAATAAAAATGCGGGGTATTTGAAATTGAAGAAAGTTAAGAAAATTTTGGAAGGTGAAACAGTAAACGATTTCGACTTTAATTTTAGTTTAGAATGTATTGCAAAGTTAAAAAAATGCACCAATTACATATGTGGATGTTGAAAGAAGCTTTTCTATTTCAAAACATATGTATTCTGATAGAAGACAAAACTTTGTTTTACACAATTTTGAAAAACATTTAATTATAAATTGTTTTAGAAATATGCTGTGAAACAATTTTGTGCAATAAAGTTAATGTTTAAATTTCTGCTCTTATATTTATTTTATGTAAAAATTTTGCATACTGTCGCAACTTTTTTGCATAATGCCCTAGATTTATGCATATTTTCTCAAAAATCGATGCATATATGCGCATATATTCCAGTTTTTCTTTGCATATAATCCGGTCTCTAATGATAAATTAAGTTTACCCTCCAGCAAGTTGTTTTTTGCTTATAAAAATATGATTTCCAATGATAAACTTGCTCAATAAGGGTTGGCTATTTCAAAACCATCTTGGTTCCCGCCACGCTTCGTGCATACGCAACAGTAAGCTGTCAATTTCAACGTAAGTACATACGGACAAACATAGTATCTTCACAAGGTGAATACACCTCACCGGTAAAGATAAAAAACGATCGGTCATTCATGCTGTTACCGTTCCCGTGTGAGGAAACATCGCTTATTGTCCAAGCACGTGTTTGAATAGAATGATCTACGACCGACTGTCACACACGCAATGACAAAAATAAACAATCTCTTTGAAGTGCCGCATTACTGTCCTTGTAACAACTGATTGCTTTAAGAACCGGTTCTATTTTAGATCGTTTGCTTCTAATCGGCGTGAGCACATGAGTAACCCATATTTCAGCGCGTTGTGTATGTACACCTACTACCTCGATTATCCTGCAGTGTTTTCTGTGAATTTGACGAGTTACCTATTTAAATGGTTAATGATTAAGTACTATATATATACAGCAGGAGACACGTCTACTACGAACAGCAGTATGCACTTCATACATATAACTATGCATACAACTGTTCGTATTCGGGATAGCGCGTGCGGTATGCAGGATTAGACAAACGTTTAGATGATTATTGTAGAACATGAAACAACATTTCTTCATGAGAAACAATAATCGTTGAGTTTTTCAAAGGTAAAGTTCTTTTAAAATATTATAAACTGGTATACTTTCATCCTATGACATTCTCCTAGAATGTGGTCCTTGAGGAAGGTGTTTTTTTTTTAAGTCGGTCCATTCGAGAGAAGTTTCAACTTTTAGAATGTGCAGTACGCTTTAAGTAGTTTTCTTTTGTTCCTACTTCTGAAACACCCTGTATAGTCGAAAATATTTTTAGATTATGCAGTATTAAATTATATGAAACTTTATGGAAAAGTTTTTTTTGTACGAACGGGTTTTCTTGCTGGAAACTTTGGGGCGAGCCCAAAATCAAATGAAGACAAAGCCAAATTCCGTCTCGCAGACAACCCCTCCTGCTCTTTTGACCGGCGAGCCACTGCTGGGAAACAAACTTTTGTTCGGTAGCGAATGGTTTTAGTATTTTAGCAAAGATGTTCCCAACTGTGTTTTCCACCGTCAGTCGAAGCAGGGCCGTTAGTTAGCCTAATGATTGTCGACTTACCCTTCTCGTCGGCTTTCTCTTACCGATGATAACTTCCTCTCCAACCCCTTTCTAAGGGTTCAAACTGAACTTCTTTTAAATGGCGAAATAATAGAACGACTTATATTTTTACAATTATATTGAATATTTTAAGACATTGAAAAAAAAAAAAAACTAACAAACTACACAATTAAATAAAAAAACAAGTGAACAAAAGAAAACCAAACACAAATTTTGTATTGTTGAATATTTTAAAATTTGATACTGTTGATTAACATAAGCTTAGGTAAATTTTCCTTACAAATTTTCATTAAGGGAGAGAGAGAGAGCGAACGAGTTACGGTTTTCACGTAATTGCATTGGTTAGTTTTAAGCAGAAATTTTGAACATCTTACCAGCCGATGTGGGAAAAAAAATAATTCTTCTCGTAATCCAAATTTTAAGGCATAAAACTTTACACAACACCCACAAAAATTTAAGCAAAATAAAAGGGGGAATTTAAACGGTTTTAGTACAAAATCACTAATCACCTCTTGAGGAAAGCTTTTGCTTCCTGTTCTCGATTTTTTTAGGTTTAATTTTAAATGCAAAATTTTAAGATGAGAAGTTTTAATTTTAAGAATTAGAGACACTCGACGAAGGGGACGCGTGCTTATTCCTGAAGCGAAATTGAAAGACCGCGGACTAATTAATTGTAAACCGCAATGTTAAGGGTTTTTATAACTTTGATTGTGACGTCAATTCGCACATAACTAGTTCCTTCTCTTACAGGAGGCGCAAGTAGACCGAAGGCGTTATTTTTCAGACTTTCAGACGTTCTACTTGAGAGGACCGTGCGAACTGCTGAACAGCAAATGTAACATACAATAAACAAAGAAGCAGATAACATACAAAGTAATACCATACTATTTTAATTACGCGAGTCTTTAAACGAAAATAGACTATTATTTCCTGTTAGGTAGACGCTACTCAGCAAATGCCACGGTACCTATCAACTACGTATTAATAAAATGAATTTAAATTCTCGCATTATACAGGATGGCATTGTCGAATCTTACATTTCCGAAAATGCAAAATAGAGCTAATATTGAAGACCAGTCTTACAGGAACCTGTATATTTAAAAAATTTTACTTATGCGCTAATTAATTTTACAAAACTTTTGTAGAAAAGACTTTTTTCCTAAACTCAAAAATAGAACTGTAATCAAAGACCCAGTCTTCGGGAACACCTGTATATGTAAAAATATTTTTAGGTTATGCGGCATTGAATTTTACAAAACTTTTGTAGAAAAGACTTTTTCCTAAACTCAAAAATGGAGCTGTAATCAACGACCCAGCCTTCGGATGGAATCAGATACGGGACAAAAAACAAAAAAAAATATGTTTTTATAATACGTGAAAATAATAAATTTAAAGTTGTAATAATTCCAAGTTGCAAAAATTTATTTATTGTGACAATATTTTATAGCATTTTCGACTTATTGCACTTTTATGCATTGATTGTATTATTATTTCATTTTAATGCGCACTGTTATACATCAATCTACAAAGAAAAAAACTGAAACATAAATTAAATATATATAACGATTTTAAAATAATAATGATTGGAATTTTTGTTTGATTGTTTATAAATTGAATTTACGGCTTTATTCTGAATTTAAATTTAAACATATTTGAAGTTTTCCTTGCGCAATGTTTATATGTTAAGATCGAGGGATACGGTGGACAAGTGTCAATATTCCGGGGATTGACACCAGCAAGAATCAAAAAACTCCTTTTCTTTGTCTCTAAAGGAGAATATAAATAGAGACAAAGGAGTTTTTTGATTCTTGCTGGTATCGATCCCCGGATTATTGACACTTGTCCACCGGTTCCTCGATCTTAACGTTCTACCAGAGTACTTCCCTTCCTCTTTTTATATGTTAAAATGTAGATTAATTTTCTGTCGTGCATCTGTAATAATTTATATCACAATACGTACGCTTTTATTTTGAGTAATATCTAGAGTTGGGCAAATTTTCCGGCGCGGCAGGTACGTATTCAGAACGTGCGCTCCAACTCATGTACTTCAAAAAGCAGATGAACCGTAGAGTTGCAAGAGAATAACAACAGTGCCTGTTTTTCTTATAAAATGTAATTTTTTTTTCATTTTATCTAAATATGTAGTGATATAAAATGCGAATGCATCGCAAGGTAGCCCGTTTGTTCGCCCGCTTTGTCCGATTTTGTCATAAATACATACTAAATTACAATAATACGATTGATCTGGTTTATTTATATTACATTATTTGAAGCCCGCGTCGCAATACGTATCTGCTCCGCCGGACAATTGCTCAACTCTAGTAATATCCAACACGATACGTACAAATGACTAGATTGTGTATCATCGTTTCCTTTCGCACCTGTATTGAACAAAGTTTTGAGGTCCGCATAATTTGTCACTTCTTGTCTTGTCATTGTCGAGGCTGTAAAAAAATATCCTTATTTTTCCCACAGCGATTTTCTGCTGGATAATGATAAGTATCTTTTATCTTTTGAGACCCTAATTTCAGGTAGGCGAAAGAAAGGATGTAGGAGGAACGTTTGAAATGGGCAAGAAATATTATTACGTTGTGTTTATAATATCTGATATTACTTACTTAAACAAAGATTGTAAATAATATTTTATCATAACAATGACAAATGAAAATTCACTCAATAAATGTAGTAGATTATTGATATTACGTCCAGTATTTTCTCAGTGTTATCTCACCAACTGAATGTGTTTATTTTAATTGTTTTCAATTGTTTATTGAAGAAGTGTTTTCTTACTAGTGTAAATTATTATGTGTTATTATTGGCAGCTTCAATGCACATGTTAATTGTTCTTTTAAACCACACCAACTGAAGTTACCCCGTTAGAAAATAATACAATTCTCATTTGGATATCTACTCTAATGAGATACCGTTCCTTTCCAAATGTGACAATCCATCTAACACCAAGCAGTTAAAGAGACAAATGTATATTTAATATGTATGGAAAATACCAACATAATTTATATTTCATACTGTAATATAATTATATATTTCCAGTCAGTAATGAAGATAACTATAATATTATTATATTTACACAAATACGTATTAGTATTTTGCTAATGTTGTTGGATAAATGGATATTTAAACAAATGTCTATATACCTTATCACATTTCTAATAGGCTATAATGCGATTGACATAAATAATTACACTGTATGTTTGTTGCTTCAATTTCTGTTTTGGATATTTTTAGGTTGTAAATCATAGCAGCATATAACAGGGTGCAATGTGCAAATACCGAATAACTGCTGAGCATAAAATCATTAGCTATATAATGTTAGTAGTACATGTACCATCTGCAAATCTAAATGTTAATTAAAAATGATTGGGGAATAATTCTGAATTACATTTCGCTAGGTATAGAGTACTTGTAGTTTGGGTTCTATAAGCAATCGAAGATTTGTAGAGCTTAAATTCTCATTTAATTTGAGAAAGATGTCACATACACAGAGATTCAAAATGATTGTCAATTCCGCTCCTATAGATAGTAACAGGGTGTAGGTATATGCCGCATGTTTGTAATGAAGGTTTGAACTAAGTCAGTGTTGGAACATAAAAAAGTAAACGGATCTGTCATAAATAAGGAAAACGTAACCTATATTTGAACTCGCATTATATAAACGACTATGGATTGGTGTTTCTGCTTGTAAAAATGAAATGTAATTAATTTAACTTTACTAAATTATGATTTTACAATTCAGTACTAACTGGTGATTAACTAAATTTATTTATTACTGTAAATTATAACATACAATTAGTACAATTATTAAGTGACAAAACTGCATCTCTCAGTTTTTCTATGGTATGCATGCGGTTTCTATAGATCCTATTTTTTAGATAGCCGAACTTGGTGGCCATCTTTATGCTCTAACGAACCTGTCAGCAAAAAACTGTTGAAGATATTGGCAGGTTTGTCGAGCAGTATGTGCTGCAGCATTATCGTGCTGAAAATAACCTGCTTCAAGCTCATTTTCTTTTAACTCTGCAATAAACAATTCCAACATCTGTTGGTAACGTTGGGCTGTTACAGTTTCCTCGAAGAAAATTGGCCCTATTATTCGTTGCCTGGACATAGCTAACCAAGCTCAACTTTTACGGGATGCAATTGCGTTTCTCGAAATTCGTGTGGATTTTCTGCAGACCAGATACAATAGTTTTGTAAATTGATATAGTCTGTTAGAAAAAAAACCAGGCTTCATCCGAGAAAAATGATTTGTTTAGCAAGTCATCGTCCCTTAAATTGTTATTAAACCAATGACAATATTCCAATCGCCTATCGTGATCTAATGGTAATAATTCCTGTACCGTAGAAACTTTATAGGGATGAAAATGTAACTTTCTCTTGACAGCTCATTGCGCGGAAGTGTATGATAAGCCTATAAAATTATAAAATGTAATAAACTATTTCACTTAATGTTAATATTGATTTTTTACCTGTTTGTTGAGCTATTACCACAGATAAATTCCCTTAGAAATTTCCCCCGTATAGATAAATTTTCCCGGAAAACAGTTTTTTTTTCTTACGACAATCATTTTGAATCAGCATGGTATGTTTTGGAACTTTTGTTAGAACTCCAATATTGTTATTTTAAATATCGAGACTTTAACAAAAAGTAACTGCTTATTTCAACCATACCTACCATTTAATGGTTATATCATTGCATACCTAAATACTTGAAACTATAAAAATAATTGAAAGAATACTTTCATTCCTCTCAGTGCGTAGTAATATATATAATTTTTTTTAATACTCACGCTGTCCTTTTTTATTCCTGTACGATATGTACAGAAGCAACTGGCACGAAATTTAGAGAAAACCAGTAAAGCGTAACTGTGGAGACGCTACTACATAAAAAAAAGTTTCATTGGACGCTTAATATATTCCCCAAATAATAAATTACGACAATCTAAATTTTAAAGAAGGATAGAAGACGTCTAGCAGGTAGGGAGGTTTGAGAATATTCTTGTTTTACTGCCCACGTGTACCTTAGTGTGATGCTAACGCGGTTTCGCACGATTCCACCAACTTACTCGCTAATCTTGGGGTAAATTGCCAAAACAACTTAAACAGACAAAACTAAGGTTCAGAAAATCGGTTTTGATGGAGCAATGTTTTTATTTTGTGAGCTATATAATGGTGCATATATTAGACCTCGAATCTAGCTATAACTAGTGGTGGGCACTATCGATATTTTCAACTATCGATAGTACTATCGATAGTCGGACCAACTATCGATAGTTATCAATACTACTATCGATAGTTAACTATCGATAGTCAACTGTCGATAGTGTTCGATAGTCAAGACTATCGATAGTCAAAGCTATTGATAGTTATCGATAGTCGCTATCGATAGTGCCCACCACTAGCTATATTCTTAATAGATTTAGTTTGAAGAACATCTATGTCCATTTCAACCAATAGGAATAGTTTGTTGTACATGATTTATCATGTATAAATAATATCGTGTTGTGTTCCATTTTTGTATTAAATGAAACAAACTGTGTGCTTTCGTTAAGAATTAGAATAGAAATGAAAATTAATGTTACTCCGAGTAGAGAAATGGTTCGGAAAATAAAAGGTGTCCTGAAAATTGAAAGAAATTGGGTCAATTTGGACAGAACGCGCAAAAAAAAACTTTTTAGTCTTATTAATGTATATACAGGGTGTTAGGTAAACATGCCGCAAAAATTCAAGGGGTTATTCCTTGATCTATTCTAAGAATATTTTGTCCTATGATGATTTTTGAAAAACTCCTTTGTTTCGGCGAAACAAGGGGGCGAACAAGATTTGCGACAGTAACAACATTTTATTATCAAAAAGTACATGTAAAGTTGCTCAATCTGCAATAAATGTTCGAAATGGCTTCCTCCAGCCTGGATATAAGCATTCAATTTTCTCATCATTCACTGTGGAACTCTTTCAAACACACCAGGGTCGTACCTAATTGAGTTACACCCATCAATTACCCTATTTCGCAAATCGTCCAAATTCTCCACTGGAGTAGCATAAACTATTGACTTCAGAGATACCCAGAAGAAATAATCTAGGGGGTTTAAGTCTGGGGATCGAATAGGCCATGCGTGTGGCCACTCGACCAATCTACTGATCTCCGTATGTTGCTGTTAAAAAATTACGAGCCACCAAACTGAAATGTGGTGGTGCACACTTGTGCATAAACCACATTGCAATTCTTGTCGCGTATGGTACATCCTCCAGAAACTCAGACAGCGTTGCTTCTAAAAAGTTGCGGTACACCACGCGAGTAAGTCTTCCTGGTAGAAATACTGGTCCAATTAGATAGTCACCCTCATTCCAACCCAAACATTCAACGAGAACTGATGTTGAAAACGATCATCAAATACCTCATGTACGATTTTCATTCTGTCCACACATGGTTTTATGAAAATCTTATTGCAATTAAATAATATAGAAAATTGTATAAAATACAGTGACAATACAAAAATTATATAAAACATACAATAAAAACATATGAACGAATCAACAATTAACAAATGAAATGTGTATATAGAAAAAAAAATAACAAAATGAAGTTTATGAGTTTATTTATAATATAAGATAGTCCCCAACTGAATAATAACACCTTCGCATCAGGTAAGTTTTTAACAGTTTTTTTAAATTGGGTAAATTAACGAGCATTTTTAGTTCAGATGATAGCCTATTGTAAATGGCCTGACCCGCATAAGTTGGTGACTTCTCGAAGCAAGTAGTCCTATGCTGATCAGTGCAGAGTAAGTGAACGTACCTAGTAGCGTAATTATGATCGTTAAAAGTCTGTTTATTGATAAGAAAGGACCGAATAGACTAGAGCATAATAAACGTTCATAATATGCTCCTGATGAAGCGCAGTTTTCAGTTTTAAAATCGCATAATAAGCACTGTTCAACCTAGCACACACTGTTTCAAATGAGAGTTCAAGTTAATTGCTCGTCCGAGATAAACACCGAGAAACTTTATATGGTCAAAGACACCCAATACATCACCATTCGGGAAAACGAATCTATCGATGTTGGTGATTTTACGTTTGTAAAATTTGACGCAAGCAGATTTGTTCGTGTTCAGCAGCAGACTGTTGCAAACACACACCACTAAAAGCTCTAAGATTGCTCCACCTCGGACAAGAGATCCCGCTCGTCGTGGGAAGTCACAAGCATTGAAGTGTCGTCAGCAAATATCACCAATGCTTCTACCTTCACATAGTTAGGTAAATCATTTATGAAGGCAATAAAAAATAAGAGTCCAAGTATTGAACCCTGTGGTACTCCGTGTCAACCTGATATTCGCTAGACCTTGCATTGTTTAATCCTACTCTGATTGTTCTTCCAGAAAGGTACCTATATGTCTTCCTACCAAATACTGAAGTTGAAAACGTTTTCATTTGTGAAGTGGACTTTTTCCGAATGCTTTTATTTTTGAAAAAAGTAGTTCAGAAAGTATCACTGTTTTATAAATATTCTTCTTTATCTAATCAAAGAAATAGATTTTTATTCGACTAGAGTGGATGTGCAGAAGCAGGCTTTGCTATGTCTTAGCCATTGTTTATTTTCTACATTTTATCTTCTGCATAGTTTTATGAAACAACTGGGCTTTGTGCTAAATTTCGCGGGATTAACCCTACTGTTACTTGTTACGGTTCTTCTTCCATGCACTCGCTTGCCTAATAAACATTTTATTTAACGAAAATTTTACGACCGCGCACTAATGTCGGCGGTCGGTCAGTTCACCGTTTCGACTCGACGATATAAAAACACTGAAGGTTCGCATTTTTTAATACCTTTTCCAAAATTACGCGTATCGTTTAAGTCGTAAACTGCGGCGTATCTCGGGAATGACTTTCGCGAAGAACGTCGACTCGGCGGAAAGGTAGAAAGGAATAAAGAAAACCGCAGCGCGCACGGTCTGCCTACGATCCCACGAATCGAAACGTGAGGTCATCCAAACTAATTTAAAACCCACCAAATTCGCCGTAGCATTCTTTTAGTAGCGACCATAAAAAGCATGTTTTACTGCGCGCGTACGGCGGCTCCATTGAAGAGCCGAAAGTTGTTTATGTCTCTAGCGAAAGAATAATGTTTCTCGCCTCCATTCCCAGACACCGGTAACGAGCTACGGTTCTCTTGCGTTCGGACCACTCTCGTCCGCACGGAATGATTTGCATTTCCAGCACGGTTTCGTTTTTGGTAGTGGTAATGTGAAAAACACAACGATCCCCTTCCTCCATTGCGCAATTGAAACTAGAGTCAGAGGGCTTACAAAAAAAGGGACCTACACTGGAATACTTAATTTATAAAAAGCTAAATAATTGCTAATTACATACACTGTGGAAAATATTACGGTGTTGGCGTTAATTTTGCGCTAGTCAAATATTTTAGTGTTGATTTTTACAAACTTTGCCAGACGAGTTGACTACGCGTATTTAATAGAACAGAAATACTAGAATTTCGTGTGAATTCTTTGTTCAGATATAAGGATTGACTATTTTTCTAGACATTCAGAAGCGTCAACCAATCAGAATTTTTCCCTCGGATAGAAATATAGAAACCACACCTATTCTAATACAGTATTGCATTATACGCACCACCTGCATTGCACGTGTATCTGTTTTCGTGTTTGATTCTCCGTATTAACATATCCAAACAAACCACCAAATATGACTGACTTGCAAAGTGTAACCTCGTGTTATTAAACGTTAATTCCAGTGGGCATAAAAAATTTCAACATCTTAAGGATGTATTGGAACATCTATTTACGCAATTAGTTTAGACTTGAATCAAATAGCATAAACATTCACTTAATTTATTAATGGTTCTCAAAAAATCATTTTAAAATTGGTACGTTTAGTGTGAAACAAAACTTGTGAATGAGTGGTTTGCCATATTTATAATTGAGAAAACGTCTTAAAGAGAGAATATTATAGCACTAAGAAATAGGAGTTGCATATTAAAAAGACGTCTGTGTTTAGAAAATGGTGTTAAAACACCCAATAGATCGCATTCATTTAGTTAAAACAGCTAGGTAAATTTTGTCTAGTCTAGATTCAAATAAAATGTGACTAGAAGTATTTTATAATTCCACGTGTCAGTTGGACAAAATAACCTCTTAGCAATAGACAATACTTGACTATCTTTGCTCGTCAAATTTAAACTTCTATAGTTCTCGACAAAACAACACGAAAGTGTGGACCTCTCCTGACTATTAAATTAGTCAAAAAAGTGTTAAAATTTTCAACTGTGTAGGGAGTCAAATTCATCCTATGGAATTAAAAAAGTATTACTTACAACAAATTTATATGTACTTTTGGAGAGGATACAGAAATTTTTAAATTTTAAATTTAATTTTTTATTTTTGTTATTAATATCCCTCATTATATTATCTTCATAATACAAAAGAAAATGCATTACAACAGCAATTATATTTTACAGTCTAAAAATAAAATCAAGACCACTTGGAAGTTGGTCGAAAGAATATCTGGACGTAATCCTCGGAAAAATATTGATATTAGCAAACTATGTGACCACCAGCAACAAACTCCCACTGATATTCTTAATAAATTCAATTCCTACTTCATAAGTATGGGCAACGATTATAATCAAAGTAGAGGAAATAGAGTACACATCCATATAAATGATAGGTCTCTGGTATTATATAATCTGGATACCGTACAGATCTTTAACATAATAATTGCATTAAAAGATAAGTACTTCATTTGTACGACCAGATGGATTACCTACAAAGTTAATAGAAACTGGTGCAGACATACTCTGCACTCCAATAGTATATACGATCAATCTTTGCTTTGCGACTGGTATATATCTAGACCAACTAAAAACAGCTACCATTCGCACTGATCTTCAAAAATGGTGATGAAACAAATATTGCGAATTATAGATCGATTGCACTAATATATATTATAGCTAAACTCGTTAAAAAAGTTATACTATCGCCACTAATAGTTTTCACTGAATCCTGCAATCTGCTAACACCTTTTCAAAACGCCCACATAAAAGGAAGATCAACCACTAGAGCCATCTTCATTGCGATTAATAAGATAACACAAGCGGCATCCGAAATGAAGAGTTTTTATGGACTTATCAAAAGCCTTAGACAACGTAGATCACACTACTGCAGTCCTACTTGACAAATAGAGTACAGTGCGTACAATCACATTCTGACAGAGGAACCTATCGATCACAATGGCTAGAAAATGGAAAAGGTGTCTGGCAAGGTTCAATATTGGGAGCATTTGTCTTTATCTTGTGTACGAATGACCTGCAGCGGATAACATCACACTTTCTTACCATGTATGCTGATGACACGTCAATAATTATAAAAGAAAAGATTAACAATACGTTAGAAGACGAGATTGTAGATGTTTTAAATGCAGCAAACAACTGGTTCCGAGAAAATAATTTAAAACTCAATGTAAATAAAACTGACATGGTAAAATTCTCATTGGAGAAGAATAATAACAGGTCAATAAGCTTTGCAGATTATCAAATAACCTCAACAAATAACGCGAAGTTTTTTGAGATTGCTAGTTGACAGGGCTTTATCCTGGAAAGACCATATAGACGTACTTGCTAGAAAGATATCTAATATGACGTATGCACTACCGAATCATATCGACCATAAATTCATAGAGAAGCAGCATTGGCGGCCTATCATGCATACGTAGGGTCACGACTATCGTACGGCTTCTGGGATAATTCCGTAGGCGCTGAAAGGATCTTCGTCCTCCAGAAATCGTGCCCCAGAAGCATCTTCAACCTGCTTGTGCTACGACATGTTTCATACTTTTTATAGTATTATGAAATAAAGGCATATTATTATTATTATTATGAACAACAAAAACTGCTCCTGTGCCATATAGATAAATAGATAGATAGATAGATATTTGTCCAAACAAATACAAAAAGTATAGTGAATATATCAAAGTACACATTCATATTATGGGGTTTAATATAGATAAATTGTAAAATTAGATTAAACAGAATTAAGATTAACATAAAAAGACACTAAACATTATCGTATTCCTGGAATAACTAAATATTCGTCAAGCAAGGAAACGCAATTCTCTAGCAAAAGATTTCGCAAAGCAGATTTAAATCGAATTATTCGTTTCTGGGCAAGAAAAACATGATGCGCATGCGGCGAAGAACCTCAAAACAAATGCCGTACGACAGTCTGGTGAAAACCTGACCACAATAAACGGTTACCAAACTGTTGTGATTCAACACCCAGCTTAAGATTGCACGGCGTATTTACTCTATGTACCGATTGACGGCAGTGGTTGTACCAACTAAGTGTTTCATCTAAAAGCACCCTAAGCAGGTCAGCTGAAGTTTCGCGTGGTTGTTTCATCAGTTAACTCTGCTATTTGTTGACTTGGTCCTCTTAATAAATCTTGGAAGTATTCCTTTCACATTTCCATCATTTGTTTTTCTTCCGTTATTGGTTTGTTATTTTTATCCTTTATTATATTTCTATTTGTTTGTTTAAACAAACAAATGTTAAACAATGTTAAAACAGCTTTTGGAGGTCCCTAAAGTTTTTTCCAGGTTTTCACCGAATGTTGTCTAACTCTTTTCTTTTTCTTTTCTAATAGTTTCTTTAGCTTTTTGCTCTGGTCTTTGTATTTGTTATAATTATCTTATCTGCCTCATTGATTGTCGCTTTAAAGATCTTTCATGTTTTTTTTCAGTTCAATATCGTCATTACCTACTGTCACTCCTTCCCTATCTATTATTCTCATTATCTCTTCTTCATATCTCTTAGGGATTTTTTCCTAATATTAAATAAATATTTAAAATATAAATCTTTAGGATTAAGCTATTGTTAAGTATTAGAATAGGTACTGCTGTTGTTTTGTTTGTTTTTTAAGTCATCATCTTTCCTGTTTCAACTTCCAATTCATGATGTGTGAAAAAGCAAGCAGCTACGTGAAGACGGCACGGCTATTGGTATTAAATAAACGTGGAGGTTGCTTCTTCAGCACTCAGAAGGATAATAATAATAATTTGCTGGCTATCAGTAACCAAATTTGGGACTTCTTTCCAGATCCTCCCAGAGTAAGGTGTTTGCCATGGTTTTCCCTTACTCCTTAGCGAATGCTGGGAGTTAACTAAAGTCGTACCATGGGCATAAATATTGTAGCAACTGATTTACAATAGACTCGCGATTATGTGAACTAATCACGTTTTACATATTTCAGCTGTTCACATAAAGTAGTATTTACATAATTGCGAGGCTACTGTATTATATTTTTGTTATTAACAATCATAGGGAAATTATGTACTTAGAGTAGGAGCATTGTAATTGTTATGGAATCCATATAATACTTAGAATAGGTAACCTCGTGTAGTACCTTTAGATGGAGCACGGGGTTTAGGATAAATGTAATTATTTAGCTTTTTGTAAATGAAGTATATAAAACAACACTGTTTACTGATACCTTTTCAACCCATTTTAACTTTTGCATAGAAAGCTGTTATGGGTAGGAGGAAACTGGGACTTTCTGGAATTTAACATACCAATGGTCCATGCAGCTGCTAATTTTTCTTTTACAGCCATATGTAATACAAGAGTATAATAAGTTTTTATAATCACGATACGTATTTTTTTAGAACTATTAAGAAGATGATTTGAGTTATTTATTAATTGCAAAAAAAAGGTAAAAACAAATCATGCCTTCCCCGAGTATTGAGTACGAATGCATCAACCGTAGACGCAGTACGTTACTATTGACCTCTCCGGTATAGCAGAGAGTACGCGCGCGCTTATTGATCATCCAGGCTCCGACAGGAGCTTCCAGTTTCCGTAGCGCCGTCCACGCAATAATAACCAAACTAACCAACAATGTATCGGTAATTAAGATACAACAATCAGATTAACCAGCGACGTAATCTAAATAATAAATAATGTGATAGCCCCCGAAACGAATAAAATCGATCTAATATATACATAAGGACACATGTGATATTCAGTCGGAAATTAGTGATGTTGTCTGGAGCGTATCTCTATCCCGTTCTGGTAGTGTTGTGCAGTGTCGTAGATGACGCGCTATCGAATCCGGACGCCAAGAGGTTGTACGATGATTTATTGAGTAATTACAACAGGTTGATCCGGCCTGTTAGCAACAACACCGATACGGTGCTCGTAAAATTGGGCCTGCGTCTATCTCAGCTGATTGAACTGGTATGACTGGATTACGGGATCGTAACTCTTAAGTATTGTATAGAGGTGATGATGTCTTGAAATATCTGAACGAATTTTTCCCACTCGAATTCGAAATAATACTAAATATATGTTAAAACTTCACTTCATGTAAAGAAACGTTCTTTTAAACCATACCTTATTTCCCCACAAAAAAAAATATCTTGTGGTGACAAGAAACTCAATTTTCTTACGTTTATATGTAACTTTAATGTAAATATAGGGGAAGGTGGGGCAAGATGGGAACATTAAGCTTTAGAACACTGCATCCGGATTGCAAATTGATATACAAAGTTCTAAGTACATTTCTTAATAATATCGTCCATAAAAATTATGAATAATATTGGACTTAGGCTTCCTCCTTGTCGTAGTCCTGATTGTGTTGTAAAGGTATCTGATACATCATTATTTGCTATTACTGCGTTAACATTGTTCGTATAAACTTTTGTAATTATTCTTATAGTTTTATCGTTTATGTTCCTTTCTTTTAAAGTATTCCATAGTTTTTCTCTTGGGACTTTATCGAATGAAAGCCAATAGCACCTTCCGCTTTTCTTTTATTGCTTTTTCTGTAATTTGTTTAATGGAAAAAATATGATCTTGTGTGCTATTACCGCGCCTAAAACCACTTTGAGATTTTTCCAAGGTATCATCAATTGCTTCTCTCAGGTGTTTCTGTAGTATTTGTTCAAAAATGTTCATGGCTGTGCTTATTAAAGATACACCTCGGTAATTATTACAGTTCTTTTTATCTCCCTTCTTGAAAATCGGTGTAATCAGCGTCATTTTACAATCGTCAGGTAACTCTTCTTCTTCCCATATTTTATTGTACAAATGTAGTATTGTTTTTTTGCCTTATTCCCCATATTCTTTATCATTTCCGATGTTATCTTATCGTATCCTGGTGATTTACCGTCCTTTAGTTTTTGTATTGCTTCCTCTAAATCATTCATGCTTATTATTTTACTACTTTCTTCTGCTGTTACTACTTGTGTAGTTTCACTTTCGTCCATTTCATTTTTTCCATCTAATAGTGTTTGGAAATGTTCTTTCCACGTTTTAATATTTTTTTCCTGCTCTATTATTAAATTACCATCTTTGTCTTTTATATGTTGTATTTCTTGTTTCTTTTCTTTTCTACAAGCTTTTAATACTCCATAAAATAGCTTTTGGTTCTCTCTGCCATTCCTTTCCATTCTCTCCCCGAATTCTTTCCAACTATTCTTTTTTGCTTCCATCACAAGTTTTTCACTTTATTTCCTTCGGTTTTATATATGTCATAACTGTTGGTTGTTTTATCTAATAAATATTTCTTCCAAGAGTTTTTCTTCAATTTTATTTGTGCTTTAATTTCGCTTGACCACCATGCCGTCTGTTTCTTATTATTTATTTTCCTATTAACTCCGCATACCTCTTTAGTTGTTTCTATGATTGTATTTTTAAAAGAATTCCATATTTGATTTATATCCTTATTCGCATTATCTCTTTCTGCGTTTTTTAACTTTTCTGACATTGCTTCTTCAAATTGCCGCGCAATATTCTTATTCCTTAATTTATATGATTTTATTATAACTTTATAATATTATATATAATATTTTTTTCAATAAATCGCCTCTAAATTTGAAGTGCGTCTTATCGTCCGGTGCGTCTTGTAGTCCGAAAAATACGGTAACTCAATATTTAGTTAGCTTAAACAAAATCGGTTTTTCAGTATACATAAAGCCCGTCGCAAAACGTGAGAGACATGAGCATCCCACCGCAAAGCACTATCAAAGATCAAGCTCAAGTTTTTGGCTCCATCTACTATAGACAATTCCACTCCCCGCACAATAATTCTCGTCCTTGGCTTTACGATCTAAAATAATAATTTTTGACCCAGTCGGGTTCAACTTAAGACAATGTTTATTTCAACAAATTAAAAAAAAAAACTTCTGTATTAATATTGGAAACTGCCGCGTCCGCCACCTCAGGCTTAAATGAATGAAAAAGCTGGATACCATCCGCAAACTGTGTCAAGCGACTTGCACCAATCTTTAGAGATAGGTATAAAAAATGCATTATATCTACAGGGTGTTTAAAACATCGTTTAAAGATTTTAAGGGCATGTAGTACGAACGAAAATAAGGTTAAAAGTCATAATAAACATATGTCCACAAATTAACTGTTTACGAGATAACAGCGATTTTATTGCAATTGCAGAGCAAGTTTGCTTTAGCTGTTTTTATTAAGATGTTATTGCATTTTAACATAAAATAGATTATAACTAAAGAAGATGTTCAAAATGACGTCCTTCCATTTCGACACAGGATCTACATCTGCTTTCAAAGGAAGCGCGCACTCTTTCAAAAAACGAGGGTTTTTCTCGTATTATCTGGCAACAGTGTTCTATTGGTTGGCGCAACTCGGGAAAATCGTTTACCGGTATTGCGTACACTAAATTTTTCAAATAACTCCAGATACTAAAGTCCAACGAGTTTAGATCGGGAGACCTTGGAGGTCAAGCAATAGGACCCGCTCGCCCTATCCATCTCCCAGGAAATTCATTTTTAAGATGTTCCCTAACAGCACGCGTAAAGTGCGGTGGAGCTCCATCTTGCATAAACCAGAGGTTCAGTCTTAGATTTATAGGTAAATCTTCCAAAAGTTCAGGTAAAGTATTTTCCAAGAACTCGTGGTATGCAGGACCTGTTAAGCGTTATGGCAAAACAATCGGTCCTAATAATCGTTCCCCTATAATGCCTAATCAGATGTTTAGAGAGAAACGTTGCTGGTGCCTGGCTTCAACGGTAGCATGAGGATTCTCGTCACACCAAACGTGATTATTGTGGAAATTAAATATTCCATTTTTAGTAAAACCAGCTTCATTAGTGAAAAGGATGTTATCAGCGAAATCTGGCCGATCAGCAGCTGTTCGCAAAAACCACTCACAGAAAGCCCTTCTCGCTTGGTAATCCGGAGCAGTAAGGGCTTGTACCCGTTGGATATGGTAGGAGTATAGGAGTTGCTCATGAAGAGTTCTCCAAACAAGATTACTGCTTACACCCACTTGAGTCGAAATTCTTCTAACACTAGTTTCGGGATTTTCATCAATAATATTCAAAGTTCGATCTTCTATCTGTGGAGTACATGCTATTCTTTGCCGTCCAGTATCACAAGACCGCTTCTCAAACGAACCAGTTTCTCTTAGTCGTTGAAACACCGTCTGAAACATCACATGCGAAGGCAGTTGGCGATCAGGAAACGTTTCAGCATAGAAGCGACGTGCTTGTAAAGAATTCCCATTAGCACGACCGTATATGAACACCATATCGCTCATTTCAGCATTAGAATACGCAACCATTGTAATTGCTACAAATTGCATAAAACGTCAAATTAAACTGTCATAAAACAATAGCTGATAAGCACCTGTTTACTGGGATATGTTATATCCATGTACTACTAGGAACACTCGCTGTTATCTCGTAAACGGTTGATTTGTGAACATATGTTTATTATGACTTTTAACCTTATTTTCGATCGTACTACATGCCCTCAAAAACTTTAAACGATGTTTCAAAACAGCCTGTATTGTATAACAGCGGGCCAAGGATAGAACCTTACGGTACTCCCCGTCTCATACACACCGAACTCGACAGTTTGCTGTTCACACACACAAACCTTTTTTTTTCTTCTTTATTTCTAATGCATAATGCTGATCTTTCTTCCATAATTAAGAAAAAATAAAAATGAACGCAGTGTTAAAAATAAATACTTCCTAATTAGTTCAAAATTGTAATTCACCTATTTACTACATTCAAACTTAGTGTAACCCTGTTTATTATTAAGTGCGGTTGTCCGGTGAAGGTTCACCTGCGGGACCATATTCAATTTTCTGTAAGTAGGTTAAGTGGTGGTACTAACTGTATAAAATTATGATAACAGGTCATGGTTGAAGATACAAAAATCTAATTATCTAATCTAATTTATTGTGCTGTAACCAATAAGAAATAAGTGTTTTTCTTTTTATTGCAGAACCTTAAAGATCAAATACTGACGACCAACGTTTGGTTAGAACACGTAAGTCATGAATATTCGCAGATTTAAAAATTCGCATACCTATTCATTGTAAAAAATACCGCACGTATCCGCTTGCATTACGCGACCGATAGGATTTATTATAGCTACGCGTCAGACCAAAATACCGCTTCTAATTATAATAATACATTTCAGGAATGGACGGACCATAAATTCATGTGGGATCCGGCTGAATACGGAGGTGTGACTGAATTGTACGTCCCGTCAGAACATATTTGGCTGCCGGACATAGTTTTATACAACAAGTAAGTTTATTCGAGACGTACCTGTACACTAACCTTTAAAATATTTACGAATTACACGATAAGAAAAGGCCAACTTTGAAGATTTATCAATGGTAGCAAAGAACATGTTTAGATGTTATTATTGGTTTTATAGGTATATACGTTTATTTGCTATCAGAATCCATTCGACCTTCTGTTGAAAACAGAAGTCCAGGAATTTCCGAAACAATTGTAACTTTTCTTTTGCCAAAAAAAATCCACTTCTTTGAGTAAAAAAGACCCCAGAGTCATATCTGATGCTCCTTGGCTGCATGAGAACCTCTTGATATAAAAACATGAGAAAAAAGAGAGTTATTTAATAGACTAATACATTTAAACGCAAGAAAATTTCAATCTCTATAATTATATTTGAGCCTAATGACTGTATAGCGTTAAGGGATAAGTGAGAACATTAACACTAAGTGGTGAAAACCTGTTGGTAGCGATGTCCTGACAATTTGGCTAATATATATATATTATTTATACTTAATCGTCTAATGGCTTTGCTGAAAGGCAGTGTACGAGTATAAATAGGCATGTGGATGTGGTGAAAGTCACGATTTAGGAGAATAATTTATAACGTGTGAGATTATGACTTTACTTGATGCCATCGATTTAATAATTTTTCTTTAATAAGAATATAAAATTATTCAATCTGAAGTAAATAGACCCTAACAGCCAGAAATATTACATAGATATTTTTAAAAATATATTTTATAAATATTTTTCGTGAGAGGTTTTTGAATTCATTTTTTCATATTTTTTCTAATATAAGATAAAATATTCAATTAAAATATTTATTCCATATTTTAAATTTAATGTAAGCGCAATATTCTTTTTAAAATATTTGTAAATATATATTTATATGAAAATTGAGATTTTTTATGCAATCTATTTAATTTGTCAAAATGAACTAAAATTGTTCTTGGTTATTTAGAATGTATAACGTCGATAACGAAAAGTTGAAACATACATAGAGTTGTCTAAAAGGCAAAAACTTGTTTTTTCACACTCACCATACAAGTTAATAATCCATAATTCTGGCATCTTTTAAGGCATACTGAACTTATCAAATTAATCACTATTTTTTAATTGAAGTGTTCTAAATAAAAAACAAACGTAATTATTATCATTCTATTTGAATAAGCCAATAAAAATTAAAAATACTCATTTTTAAGTCTAGTCTTGGCTGGTGCCAGGTACAACCCTATGGCTTTTTTATATCTTCAGTAGTAGCACTCTCATGGTGTTTCCTTGTGGCCTCTAAAACAATGGCAATTGTATTAGATCATACCATGAATAAAACATCGTACAACATTATCAACACCTGCTAATACATTTGGAGCATTTACAATAATTGGAGTGGTAGCTACATTCTAATACTTACGATACTTATTTTTACTTTATTTCATAATATTTAAAAACATTCTACGTACAAACAATAGAACAACACAACGTATTCTAACCTCTATTTGAGGTTATGACGCTTATCTACCGAGATGAATCTCTTAAGCAAATCAACTAGCAATTTATCTGGTAGATGCAGTACATATATGATGCATAAAATTCCTACAATTATATTATTAAACGATTTCTGTACATAGCGATATTGAGCATTCGAATTATCTTATAAATGCCATGACATGTTCAAAGTTTTGCTTACCTCGTAATCACCACAAAAACTAAACACACCCGCAACAATTAATTACACAGTTAACCCAATCTGTCTAATCGTATACTATTATAAACTATAACATGTAACGGACAAACGAATGAAAACATTGATGATACGCACGTGCGCGTATGCATTCTATGTACCTAATCCATAGACGCATAAACAATACTAAATCATTAACAGCGGCACCGTATGAATAGAGGTGTTGTGTTGACGTTCGCAACAAATATTACAAATAATATAATACAAACGCAGATATATTAATAGAAAGTTAAGCGCTCAACTTAGATACTAATTAGATCATATTAGATATATATTATCTAATTTAATCTTTAAACTATCATTTTAAATAGGTACTTACCTACTTAATATGTATGCATATTTTACCCATTTTATATTATTCGTCCTACGCACCAAATGTACAAAGCAAAAATTCAATCTTTTTTTTTATATGAAATATATTTACAGAAATACAAAGCAAAATATTCTTGCAGAGTTATGAAAAGTATATTGAGAAAACATTTGCAATAAAATATTATTAATGCTGCATAACATATATTTTTTAAATGTTTTCCTAAAATATTTGCTATAATACATTGTATGCATATTATATTAATATAACTAATATTCAAGAAAGATTTAATATTTTTTAAATATTTATAAAATATGAAATAAATATAGTTGGTCATTGGGGGAGTGACAGTATTAAACGAAGTAACGGACAAACTACTGGACATGGTTAATTTTGAAAAATTAAATTTTCGAATGTGCAACGGGTTCATCAATTCCTAGTATCATTGCACAAATTGTTTTAGAATATACTATATATAGAAGATGAAATTTTAAATAAAATAAATTCCGAAATATTTTTTTTTTTCATTACATAACCAGTTATTTACCAGTTTTACTTGAAAAATTTGATTCTTATCATCCAATATTCACTTTTAAAATTGAAACTGAAGAAAACAATAGCATTATTATTATATTAAAATCTTGCAGAAACACATTTAGTACATTAGGTATTTAACCTTACCGTCACTGTTTATGTATGAGGCAATCTTTTGCTACACTCACCGACAATCTGATAAATATATTACCAACAGAGATATAGTCACAATACGCGACATCTGAATGACTTTCACCTATTTGCCTAAATCTAAGTATAGGTGACTTGCCAACCATGTCTTGATTCGCTAGTTAACTTCATATAACTTGACAAAACTGAAAATCGAACCGTCCTGAGAATAGGGACTGAAACAAATTAATAATTTCGATATACTTTTACCCAAAAGGACATTACCTAGCAAAATTACCCCAGTTATAGGGTATTTTTGGCCACGGCATTAAATAGCCAATCTGACAGTAAATTTACAATGTTCTTTTTGTATAAATCTCTTAGATTTATTAAACTACAATATTAATCTCTTTCAGTGCCGACGGAGAATATGTGGTCACAACCATGACGAAAGCAGTTCTACGGCATACTGGAAAGGTGCTGTGGACGCCTCCTGCGATTTTCAAATCCTCCTGCGAAATTGATGTGAGATATTTTCCATTCGACCAGCAAACCTGCTTCATGAAGTTTGGCTCCTGGACCTATGATGGCAATCAGGTAATGATCACCTTTGACATGCGTTGTTTTGATTTTTTAAACAACGGCAACGTCTATGGTCAAAGAGACGATGATTAGAATTCAATTTTGATCAACACTAAATCTATGCAAATAAGTTATTTTGTTGGAGTAGTATATAAACTGTTACAACTGCTATATTTTTGGGAATTTCTTCTGATCATCGGCAAAATAGAATGAAATTTGTACTCCGACAATCATTTTTATGAGCAAAGAGATCGACAATACAATTTAGAATTGATTTTTTTTGTTATTTAATTAATATTGCTTATTATTGTTTGGCATTGCAACAGAATGGTATAAATTAAAATGGTACAAATTGGTACCAATGGGTATGTGTCAGTTATTTTTTTATTTTATTGCGTTTGGTGTGGTTACACTGAAAAATGAGCCAGCACTAATGAATGGTTTCGACATTTTTTGCTCGACCAATACATCTGTCATTTGTTTTCGCTTCATCGTCAAGCTGCTAGGTACCCAACTTTTTACCTTTATAAGTTTGGATTTGCAAAGTTGGTCACCTTAAGCATTGCTGAGCTTTCATAATATAGTCGTCCACGCTTCAGAAAATTTAAAATTTGTTTGAAATACATAGGTTTTTCGATTTAATCATATATTCTTTAAATGAAAACGATTATAATGTTAGTCAAATAAGGAATTGAAAAGAAATCGCTTTTTTTTATTAGAAAACACGTGTTTTAACTCATAACGAAGTAAGTTATAGAGCTAAGTTTCGAGATTAATTTGGCACAATGAAGTTCCCAACAAAATTTTGATCAAATTTTTGAACTTACTGTTGTCATTATTATTGAAAATATTAGCACCAAGGGCCAATGACACAGGTTTAATCTCTCTTTGCCAATTATGAAATTATAAAATATTCGTCTTACAGACATTGAAAGACAGGTCATGCAAAATAAAAAAGCTAATGCTGTCAATTGTTGCGATCTGCAGATCATAGGATTGACCTTAGTGCTACTATCGATTAATGAAAAGCCCTTAGCGTATCCAATATGTTGTACGCTATCAGAACTCAAATAGAAGTCTGCAAGGTACAACAGAAAAGAAGCACAGAACACAATATGGAGCCTTGAGGTACTCTCACATCAACCCTTAAAGTTCTGAATTAACATTTACTCGTATATTATTATTAAGACAATGAAACAATCTAGTTACAGTTGAAAAGTTAGACTTTAACCAATCCAAAACCTCTAACCTCAAAGTTATATGATTTGGAAAGCAAAATTGAACATGGTTAATACAGTCAAATGTCCTGTTCGATTTGCAGAAGAAAGCAACAAGACATTCTCTCGCTGCTCCTCACTATTATGTCAAAAAGAGCAAAGAATCAAGAATTTCAAATTTAGTAATGAAATTTAATAACCGTTTTAAAAAAGGAAATTCAAAAATCTTCGAAAACAAATTCGAAATTCTAATAGGCCTACAATTTTCCAATAAATTCCGGTCACCTCTTTTTAAAAATTGGTGTCATTCTATCTAATTTAAATTGAACAGGAAAAAAAGTTCCTGTAGCAAATACAAATTAATTAAAAAAGTAATTAGAAGTATAAATAATTGTCCTTTCCATTCATAAACTATTTATTTATAATATTTTTAAAACAACATGTTTCGACTTTCAATGAATGCCATCATCAGGTTTAAGAAAAGACATCCGTATTGGGATGATCAAGCGTTTAGCAATTATTTGTTCTTTGTCTTACTGTGTTTTATGTGTGCTTCCCTTCTTCAGATGGTAGTTTTTCACAATTTTTATCTAGTATTTTCGATGACGTTTTTTAAAACCTGATGATAGCCGAAACATGTTGTTTTGAAGATATAAATATATAGCTAGCTAATAAAATACTTTTGTGGAATGTATGGCTAAATTGATTTATTTGTTAAGTAGTATTTCATAATTAATATGTCCATCAAACGTTTCGACTAGAATATAATCTTCTTCAGTAAGGAAAACAGAAATCTACAAAAATACTGGCTACAAAAAAAACATTATTATTGCAATACCAACTTAAACTTAAGACCGTTTTTACCTCACAAATATCAACGTTAACTTATTGATTGCACTAACACCTTCCCTCAATCAATGAGTTATTACAGTAATACAAATACATAATACATCCTTTAATTTCTTAATCCTAAATTATGTCTATGCTTACTGAACAGTTCATATCCTAAATTTTTAGTTAGTATATCAGCTGTCTGATCATTTGAACTAATGTAACTTATGGATAACAAATTATTTCTGACTACATCTTGAATAAAATTATATTTTATATCAATATGCTTAATTCTTTATGTTCCCATTTCTGTGTTAACTTAATGCATGATTGGTTGTCTTCAAAAATAGTTATATTTAAATTTGTTAGACCAAGTTCTTTAATCAAGTTATTTAACCATATTCCCTCTTTCGCGGCTTCACTTAAGGCTATGTACTCGGCTTCTGTCGAGGACATTGCAACACATGTTTGTTTCTTTGTATTCCAGCATACTGTACTGTCAAACACTTGAAATAGATATCCTGAAGTGGATTTTCGATCGCTTTGATCTCCTCCCCAGTCTGAGTCAGCAAATCCTTCTATTGTTTTTTCAAATTTTAAGAAATAGTTTTCAAGCAAATCACCTGATGTGTGCTTCATTAAAAGCAGTTTCTTTCTTAAATAAAGCTGGCTCGCAATACCTTTTCGTTCAAAAACTGATTCAAGTGCTTGCCACATTTCATAAGCAGTTTCCTTGCCTTTTACGTATTCCAAATATGTATTCGAGATGCACTGTACAAGAATACTTTTACATTTTTGTCAAGCTTTTTAAATTCATCATTTGGTTCACTGTTTTCTTTCTCAACACATACCTTGACGTCATTTTGATCAAGAATCAACTCCATACGGAATTTCTAATGGTCAAAATCACGGCCATCAAACTGCTGTATTCCATATTTTTCGACGCAATTCATCTTGTGTTGCATTGTTTTCAAACTTCCTTTTTATTTATTGTACGGGATCTGGGCCCATAACCTGTGATTTGCAGAACGCACAGCAACAAAAGGACACTACACGAATATATGCTTTTGTGTTTTATGAATAATAAAACAGTAACAAATATGAGAATAACAACTAAAATGTACTTAACGTCTTTTTATCACGTTCTCCGTATGATCTCTTGACTTGCACACTTTTTATTGCAATACCAACTTAAACTTAAGACCGTTTTTACCTCACAAATACCAACGTTAACTTATTGATTGCACTAACAATTATTACCTTTCAAATAAATAAATAGCTTATGAATGCTAAGGACAATTATTTATACTACCAATCTTATTCAATAGATTTCAACATACAAAGAAGTTAATGGTTTAATAATCATAATAAATATAAGGTAATGGAACAATCTGTATAATTAATGTGCTTTTTATATCTAATTTCAGATTGACTTAAAACACATCAACCAGAAGATTGGGGAAGATAAAGTGGAGGTAGGAATAGACTTACGGGAATACTATCCAAGTGTCGAATGGGATATTTTAAGTGTACCGGCAGAAAGGCACGAAAAATATTATCCTTGTTGCGCTGAACCATATCCAGGTACTGTATGCCTTTTCCTTGCCCACAAATCGCTTCCAATTGACTTTTTGTTCCAGATATTTTCTTCAATATTACCTTAAGACGCAAAACACTATTTTATACGGTAAATTTAATAGTCCCCTGCGTGGGGATATCGTATCTATCAGTGCTGGTGTTCTATCTACCCGCCGATTCTGGCGAGAAAATAGCACTCTGCATCAATATCCTCCTGTCACAAACGATGTTCTTCCTGCTCATCTCCGAGATCATACCGTCGACGTCGTTAGCATTACCTCTCTTGGGGAAGTACATATTGTTCACGATGGTCCTAGTCGGCCTATCTGTCGTAATAACAATCATTATTTTAAACGTCCACTATCGGAAACCGAGCACCCACAAGATGGCGCCATGGGTGAGGTCGTTTTTTATCAAAAGTGTTCCAAAAATATTACTGATGCGTGTTCCAAAAGACCTGCTCACGGAACTCGCCGCCAATAAAATTATCAACCGATCGGTCGGGAAGAAGGATTTAGACAGGGTACCGTCGACCGCTTCTTCTTCAACCACATCGTCTAGTTCTTCTAGGAATAGGAGAAGCGGCTGTAACGGTTTACATCCTACGAGTACAGCTAATAGGTAAATTAATGACTTAAGTGTGTATTTTGTAATTGTACATTTTAAATAGCTTTCTTTCATAACCCTTCATCTCGTAATGTAGAATAATAATCAATCCCCGTTATGGTAACTAAAAATATATTCCTGCACGAAATAATAAATGATCCTATATCTAATTCGTGTACACAAGTATATAATACCAATTATTACATTGCGAGTTCCTTGATGGATGAAATAAATCAAAATTAACGAAACAAATCTTTAAATAAAAATGAAATACCAAAATGGCAGCTAACAAAATAAAAATTTACATCTACTTACACGGCATCTTGTCAAAGAACTGGCCTCACAGGGTTAAACAATCGCATACATATAAAATTCTACAGCTGCGTGCGCTACGCCTCGCACAATGATCATAGAAGAAGAAAACTTCTAAGTCTACTACAAATGCTAACAAATTAAAAAGTGAAATTAATTTAAACAACATGAACATTCAAATAAATAAATTAAACAATCAAATCATTAACTAACTCTTATACAAAATAAAATATCTGAGAAAACTTTCCCGAAACATTGATAAAGGCAAATTAGAACACTGAATTTATGAAAACCGAGGTGCCAGGCCACAGCAGTATTTACGTTATTTCAGTCTGAAGGCGTATGTTGTATCCGATAAGTGTATATCTTATGTTATTTACTCCACGTTATATGGAATCAAATAATGCCATACGATTTCTTGCAGTTGAATAACAAGAACGTTATGAACAAAAATGAGGTGAAAGTTTATTGAATTGTCAAACAGAAACGAGTTGATTTTTTTTTTTAGTTTATTAGAGCAACTTTTAGCTGTTAGTAATAATAACACTAACTGTGAAATAGGCAATCAAAAGATACATGACCTAAAAAGGTTATTTGTGTTTTTGTTGGAATAATTCTGTGATTGAAATAAACAAACCTGATTTGCAAAATCTTTTGAACTGCTTCTTAACATTTTCGTAAAATTATTTATAGATAGATTGCCTTAGGATACACATAACAAATACAATCATTCACACAGTAATAATGACAAACGGTAAAAGCACTTAAAAGAAGAATATCGGTTCAAACATGAGAATACTAAATTTTCAAAGTATATGTATATTGGTTAAAGATTTAACTATTTTTACGCCCACGATGGTTGCCAGAAGTGTGTGCAACAAAATTTGTATGTGGCCGTAGAACAATCTGTTGTAAGCCGAATTATTCCAGAAGTAAATAATGGACTAGTAAATATAATGCACTTGAAAGTCAAATTACTAAGAATTCAAGAAGAAAGCATTATTAATAAACAAAGATATGGAACTTCACGTAAAAGTATTCGAAACATCTGTCATAAATGTGTGTATTTATATTATTCTACAAACTTGTTTTTAATAAACACAAAAAAAAAAACACACACAAAAAAGTTATTATTAATCAATTTTGACTATGTAGGAATACCAGCTTTTAAAAAGAAGATGACATATATGATATCCTGTGTTTAATGCTTTCACTGATACACAAAATTTGCCCAACGTTTCCTGTTCCTTGCTAGCACTTTTCCGTTGTTCCAATCCAAGCCTCTCTCCTCTAAACACTAACCCATCACGTTGATCCACTTTTATATGATTTTCCTCTTATTGTCTTTCTCTGCGGCTATGTTTGCCTCTGATCCTCTAGTCGAATTAAGTGTCCAAACCACTTATTACCTTTAGTTGTGGGGCTTTAACTTAGTTGCCTTCACGGCTTCCGGCTAGCTTACTCTCTCAGGGTAGGTAATAAATAAATTAATGCAATAATAAAACAAATTATTAAATGACGTACATCGGGTTTTTAATAAAAGTTATTAGTGTTATTACAAAATTGAGTATGTAGTTTAGTATATTGATGTAAGAAGTAGGTATATGTGCAAATATATTATTTTAGCGACAATAAAAGGTGACAAAAATTACTGGGTCGAATGATCATTCGCTAACACAGGAATTTTTACATCTATATATTTTAAAGAGTATTATTAAACATTGGGCAAGAGCAAAGAAAACAATAAGAATAAAAATATCCGTATATTCATGAGCTTCCCTAACTTTATTCTTCACTATGGATACAATTAAAAATGATTATTATTACGTAAAATTTACTTAAGTATACTGAGCCTGGCTAGTGTAAATATTTATTACAATATGTATTTATTTAGATAAAATTAAAGATGGTTAAAAAAACGGCGTTGCAGGGTTTAACAATCTTCGCAGACGACCACCACAGTACCAATTATCCGCAGGGATAAAATAGAAGATTATCAATCCACAACAATCACATGAAGGCCCTCCCAGATCATAGAAAGAAACTTTGTTTCTGTATTTTTATGGGGCAGTCATGAAACGTGTCAACCTACCGCCTTCCCTTAGCGCGTCTCTCGTGCGCACCACGTGACTCCCTCACGCTAAGTACGCCGGTACGAAAGGAATCTGCTTAGATGAAAGTTCAGCTAAAAACTATGCTAAACAAAAGAAAAAATACGCTACGTTTATAAAATACAATAAAAAACGATTCCAAAACTCTAATTGAAAAGTAAAATGCGAAGAAGTTAAACTACCAACCTAGCTCAACTACACACCGGTAGATGACTCTAGTAGTACTAAGAATAAATAAAAATAGGATAAAAGATGAAAATTCAAACGTTACACACTTTAATTATTTTATTTTATATACTGCTTTGGATCGGTTTTAAATCTCTTCTTACTATCTCGTTTCGAACTCTGCCTCTCCTTGTTGTTGCCTCAGAAGGTGATAATAAAGAAAAACACTTCACTTATTAATTTCAACCGGGTTTTACTTTACAGCACCAAACATACATTCAACATAACCTAATACACATCTTATTCTACGTGACTATTCGCAGTTAGCGTTAAAAGTAACGTTAATTTAGCATAGGTACTTAATTAGTAAGTATGTAAGTTTTATTTATCTCCCAAGACCATTACAATGGTATAGAAAAAGTCATGCAAAAGGAAAAAGATACAATTGAATAGTTGAAAATCTAAGTAGAAAAAAAAAGAAAGCTAACCGCATTGTATTTAGGAACTACAAACTTTAAGGCAAATAGTGAAATGTAATACTTATAAATGTGATAACAATAATGATGATGATGATGGTGATAATAATAATAATAATAATAATAATAATAATAAGCATAATAATAATAATAATAATAACGTCAATCACACGTTGGGAAAAAACATTCTAATATTATAAGAACAAGCGTTGATAAAATACGATCGTTGGTTGCGGCAAGGAAGCGATTGAACACAGCCCTACAAAGAATGGAGCAGAATAAAAAATTCTACCTTAAACCATCATCATTTTTGAGAGAGGATGACAGAAGCGACCAGGTTTTGGAGATGGGAGATGTGGAGAGATTTTGGAGAAGCATATATGAACAAGACCAGCACTTGAATGAGGACGACAGCATTTTGAATGCGTTTACAAGTTATTGCAGATCGACCATACACCACCAATATACCGCGCAGAGAGTTGGCTACCGATATAGTGAATGCCCACATAGCAAGCCCAACTACTCAGCGCCAGGCCCAGACAACATCAATAACTTTTGGTGGAAGAAGCTCTCAGCTGTCCATGAGCAGCTTGCCAATGCGTTCAATAGAGTTTTATACGAAAACGAAACACCAGAAGATTGGCTATGCGAAGGGCGCACGATCCTAATCTATAAAAAGGGAGACCCTCGACAGCCCAGCAACTATAGACCAATAACTTGTCTAAATACGATCTACAAGATCTTCACATCAATAATGTTGCATAGAATAGCGCAGGCCACAGAGCCCCTTTGGGATACCATCGACGAACAAAGGGGATCGCGCAAGGGTATGGCTGGTGTGCAGGAGAATGTGCTAATCGATTCATGCATAACGAAAGACGCAACTACTTACAAGCGCAACCTGTCCATGGCATGGATCGACTTTCAGAAGGCGTTCGACTCCACGTCCGACCTCATCCTCAGCTTTTGCGAGAAGTGATGTACACCAGAAATCACAGGTGCACTGGCCAAATTCTCCCTAAATGGAAGACCCGCGTTTTACTCACTAAGGGAAGAACTTTAACTTTGAGCGCGCCAATCAGTATCAGGAGAGGTGTGTTCCAGGGCGATTCCTTGAGCCCTTACCTCTTCTGTTTGTCGTTACTTCCCCTCACGATTGCATTGCGTAATCACTCTGGATACATGGCAGGACCGCCAAATAATCGATCATTCCGAGTTACACATCTACTGTATGTAGACGACCTGAAGATATACGCGGGAAGCCAGGCGGAGTTGCAGTCCATGATTGGAACAGTGAGAAAATTTGCCGACTGCGTAGGGATGAAAATAGGCACAGATAAGTGTGCGACGTTCCACCTAAAACGAGGAAAGCCAGCAGAAGAAGGAGATGACATAGACCTTATTGATGGAACAGCTATCAAATATCTGGCTCCGGGAGAAGACTACACGTACCTAGGCATCCCTCAGCGCAGTATGAACAACGTCGAAAAGGTGAAAACATCTGTAAAAGAACAATATTTTAAAAGACTCAAACAGATATGGAATAGTCACCTGAACGCTAAAAATAAAGTCAGCGCCACGAACATCTTGGCCCTGCCAATTATAGCCCACACGTTTACCTGCTTCAAATGGAACGTTGATGAGATTCTCCAAATCGACAGACAAACACGGTCCACAATGACGGCCGCCAGAAGCCTTCATCCCCGGTCATCTGTATCCAGAATATATCTACCGCGAGCGAAGGGCGGGAGAGGACTTTTGAGTGTAGAAGACATGCACTGCAGAACGAATATTGCAGTTGCCTGCAAAGTATACAACACCAAAGACCCCTATTGAGACTTGTCAGGACTCACGAACTCACTGGGAAGGCTGCGTTTCTATTTCATTGCGCAGAAAGATCATCGGAGAAACATGGCCTAAAATTAAAATTCACGAGAACACCTAACACAGTTTCAACAACGTTATATAACATGCGCCCCCGTGACTTAAACGTAGCTGTTCGGGAGTCGATGGAAAAGAATCACATGCACCAACACATGAGCAACCCATGCATAGCTCTTATTATAAACTGATCGAACCTTCAACTATCATCAAAACTCACCTTCGGCTTCCTTGGACCTCCTGGCTTGTATTCCGAAACTGAGGGATACATCATTGCATGCCAGGATGGAGTCTACCCAAGTCTAGCGTACCGAAGAGAGGTGATGGGCCTCCCAATCCCGGACACGAGATGCAGAGCGTGCGGCAAGTCCCCAGAGACACTCATGCACCTTCTGAGCGCATGCGGGAGATATGCTCCCACCCTATATATTGCTCGCCATGACAGTGCCCTGAAAGTATTATATTATCATATTAGATATATCAATGGAATAGATAACAACTTACAGATGCCATATGCAGCCGCCGAAGTACCGCAGTTGTCGAAAATGAGCGAATAAAAATATATGGAATTTTCCCTTCTCCACATCCACCCAAATTAGCGCAAACAAGCCGGACATGGTAGTGCTGTGCCGCGAGTCGAAAACGATCCGAGTGGTTGAGATGTCATGCCCTGGTGACAACAATATAATTAGCAAAGAGCTGGAAAAATCGAAAAGTACAGGGACCTACTGTTTCAATTAAAATTAACTTATCCTGGATTCCGTATCGCGTTCGCCCCCCTCATCATTGGTGTGCTCGGTGGAATAAGCTGTAATTTCAACAAACACTTAAAGAATACTGGAATTCCGACATCGGACACACAAAAAGTGACCTACAGCATGCAGAAGTACGTCATCCTGGGATCTCTCCGCATCCTACGTGCCCAGAGACGAACATTCCACCACCGAAGGTTGACCCACACTTACCATCTGTCGAAGCGGACGTATGGTGGTGCATATGGGGAGACTGTATTCGCGAGCTGAGCCTCCGCCCGTTTATAAAAAAAAAAAAAAAAAAAAAAAAAAAAAAAAAAAAATAATAATAATAATAATAACAATAATAATAACATTTCTATCAAGAGCATTCAAAAAAATTATAAAGAGTAAAGACATTAAAAACAAGAAAAACCTTAGATTAAAATAAAGCACTTAAGTAATTCTGAAATTTAAGAATTCCTGTAGAGAATAAAAGGCATTCACTACTAATAGATCACGAATAAACCGTTTAAAACGCCAACGGTTTAGACTTTTCCAATGATTAGGAATTTTATTATATATTTTAATAGCAAGAACCTGTGGGGACAGCTGATATAGGGTTAATCTAGACCTAGGTATGGCTATGTCACTTCTATGTCTGATGTTATAATCATGTTTATCTTTATTAAGTTGCAACTTATAAACATTGTCGTAAGCATAAAGAGCAAGCTCAAGAATAAGAATACAAGGAAGAGTTAATAATTTATAACTGATATAACTGCAAGACTCAGTAGCTTGGGGGAAATTAGAATTTTCTCTTGCAATTAATTTATTGATAACCTCATTCACAGCGTTTCATTACAATAAATATTTCGGGTTTCTTTAATTTTGACATTTTCATATTTTACTCTGTAGATGGTGCTCTCGTTTGCGACGGGTTATATTATTTTTAATTTAATTCCTCTTTTGGATTTCGATTCAGAATTCGGCTTTAATGTTAATATTGTCAAGATGTTCAATATATTAAACACAAAAGAAGGCCATTCTATATAGGAATGGAACCAGTCGCTTTATGATAATACATTTAACTAGCTGACCATACTCTTATAGAAAGACAGTGATAATTTTGAAATAGGGTAGGATATTATGTTAAAAAACGTAGTCATTTCTTTCCCATTGTACCCATTTGCTAAGGATGAATTCTTCCAACAGGTTAAGAGGCTTAGCTGGAGCAATTGGTGGACGACTCGGATATAATGGTTTACCGTCAGTTTTCTCAGGCCTGGACGAAAGCGATTCTGGAACCAGAAGAAAATATCCATTCGAATTGGAGAAAGCAATACACAACGTCATGTTCATCCAGCATCATATTCAAAGACAGGACCAATTTAACGCTGTAATTAATCTTTCAATAATTTTATAGTTTCGACTTTGACATGTCTTTTGATTTTCATTGATATTGAAATGCTAGTGAAAGTCTGTACTAATTAACAATGAACCTTTACTTGTGAAGAATCAAAATAAATGCTATATTTATAAATATCTTTTACATTAATGCTGTAGTAAACTGCAATAATTTCTCCCATACATTCAATTTGACGGTTTGCTTCAGGAAGACCAAGATTGGGGATTCGTAGCCATGGTCTTGGACAGGCTGTTCCTCTGGATATTCATCATCGCGTCAATTGTAGGAACATTTGCGATACTGTGCGAAGCTCCAGCCTTGTACGACGATACCAAACCTATCGACATGGAGTTGTCGTCCGTTGCTCAACAGCAGTTCTTGCCGGAGTTAGAAAATTATTAAGATGTGTACACTTCGTTCGTAATCTCGTATTCAAATCTCATTATCATCACACGTTACATTTCATCTTACATATATAGTTATACGCATATATACATGCAAGGTTTGTTGTTTCGAAAGATGTTGGGTTTTTTCTATTCTGTTGTAAATAAAATATTCGTATATATGAATGTTTCTATTTATTTTATCCAACAATCACAAATTAAAGGTGAATGATTCTATGCATATCTGTAGCGCCTGTATGGTATTTGCAAGTCTGTAAAATACATGCTTACAGATTTGCCTATAACCAATCAAACATCTATACTCCATTCACTTTAAGAATGCAGTAGATAGCGCTGCGATCGGCGCCCAAATTACACCGAAGAATGAAAAATTAGCGGCAAATTCAAATTGTAAATTGTCAGTGTCATAAGCGAAAAAGTTTGGTTATCAAAATTTTGTAATAATAGGAAAGGATAACATGAAATCACTACGCTTTTAGTAGTTTATTTAGAATGTTATAGTCATAATATAAGGATAAAATATACAAAAAAGTAACAGTGAATACATTTCGGGAATCTTAGGGGGGTAGTTAACGATAGCCAAAAAACTTGTCCAATATCGGTGAAACTATGTTTATTCTTTTCCATATGCGACGTTTCGACAATTGCAATTCGTCTTTATTAAGCTATGAAGTATAATATATTAATTTATAAAACACAATAGAGGATAAAAATCAAATTACGATTAAAATAAATTAACATGTGACCATGTAGTATAGTAAGAATAAAAATTAATACACATAATGTTAGGATAATAATTTAAAATGAATTTTCTATGGACAAATCAGTCAAGACTAAAACATGTTAAATGTTAGTTGTCAAGTAATATGCCTACACTATATACAACGTAGAAACAAATGTGCTTCTTAAAAATTGTACAACAACAATAAAGCAGAGGCAACATAATAAAAACGATAAAAACACCTTAGGTATAAGTATGAAATATAGCATATGCTAAATATAATGTAAGGTTAATTGTGTTTCTGGAAACTTCAATTTCAATATATAATAGTTAGAACAAAATGCACGTTTCAATTATCATTCAGAATCAGATTCTAATGACAGATCTGATGATGATGAGGTATTTGCTGTTATGATGAATTCTTCGATCATATCTTCACAACATTGTCGAGTTGATACATCTTATTTTCTTCTTCAATAACATGTTTGATGCAATTCCTCATGCACTACTATCTACAATGTTAAGCCCTCAATAAGTAAGGTTTTCACCTCAGGTAATTTAAACGTTTTGTTGTTAGCTGCGACATGATGCTTTACTTGAGCCCAAATAAGCTCAATGGGTTCAGATTGCAGTGATAAGGAGGCAATCTTAAAATTGTATGACCACTGTCTTCTACCATTTGATCAATAACATATGGGATGGGATTATCGTTAATATATTTTCTTGCAAGTTCAAGCAACTCAACCTTTAACAAAGTGTTGTCAACAATAATTCCTTTTGCAAGAAGCCATTCAATTAATTGTTGCTTTTCCATGCCATGATAGGCTTTTTTTCTGTTCTGATGAGTGGTAGGAGCATTATCCATAATAATAACAGAGTTTGGTTCCAGAAAAGGAAGCACATTTCTCATCCACTCCGTGAACACTTGGCTGTTCATTTCTTCGTGATAATCTCCAGTTTTCTTGGATCAAAGAAAAGGAGACCGTTTTCAAGGAAACCATCTTCGCTACCAATATGTAAAACAATTAAAGTTTTCCTTTTGCTGAAGGTTTTTCAGTCCCGTTGAAACTCCTTCCAAAATGCTTGTCTTGCAGTGAGTACTGTGGTGTCTGCCCATATTTTTTGCTTTGTATGACTTGCATTAACCAAGTTTCATCCAAATAATATATCTTTCTACCACAAACACGAATTTCCGAATGTTGTTTAAACATTGACGCCTCCATAATACAATATCTTGTCGTTCTATTAAACACTATTACCACTTCGCTTCATCCACTTAAATCCTAACTTTTTTAAAATTTTCCAGAGCGTCGTTCTTTTCAATATTGGAAAGTGTCATCTGCATTAATAACCTGTAAGAATACAATGCGATGAAGTAAATGTAAGATAAATGGATAATATTATATTTACACCAATAGTTTTGAGCACGTAGGTAATTCGTTCTGCAAGAAAAAGGAATGTACGTGTCGTCTAATTGCTGACCTATCTGCTTCGTCCAAGAATCATATGCACTTTGACGAAGACGTTTTTTAGGGGGTGAACTGATAACTCCTGTGGTCTCTTTTCTTTTACAATATCCCACACTGTTCTTTCACCCACCCCAAGTTGCTTTGCAGTCAATTTAATTGCTGCCGATTTAGAACTGTCCCGCTTAAGCTCCAGATACAAATTAAAGCCATTATCCTTTGCTTACTGCCAATATGTTTTCCCTGAGGATTTTTTGATGACCCTGCAAGTAGATCAAATACCTCTTCATCTGCCATACTAAAATTGATGTAAATATACTATGTCATCACTATCATTTTATATAGTTATTAAACAATACCTTCAAATATTCAACAGTACTCAGTAGAGCTCTAAGAAGAACTATTTTTGTAACAATTTGCTTATAAAATTACACTAACCACACGAACGACACAAAAAAGCAATAAACACGCAAATACAGATCTGAACCAACACCAAGATTGACAATGTCATAGATGTCAGAAATATTTTGTTTTATCCAACTTAATATTTCATTTGCTACATAAAATGTTTTTCGTATGTGTGAATTCGCCTCGTCTATTAGCCAATCGCAAGTCGTAAATTTTTCGCCTATCTAATGTAACGCTGCATTCTTACAGTGAATAGACCTTAGGTAAAAAATTTTGCCATAATACCATATAATTAAAGCAACTAACATTTTTAATTAAAAAAAAAACCAAAAAGTATTCAGTTTTTTTTCTTTGTGTGTATTTCTTTTTGGGAATGGCTTTACGGATTTTATATGTGCCCCACTCCCTAAGGAAATCAGATTTCATAACGTCATGGTTGTAGAGTATTAAGGGGCATAAGATATTTTACCTGTACGGAAAGATAATTAAGCTGAATCATGATACTTTTTGATTCATGTGTGAACCCAGTAGCCTCCATTGAAATTCTTTACACGTACAGTAATAAATGATTTCATATATTACCAAATTGTAGGCAAATATTAATCTTGTAAGAGTGAAAATTTAGACGAGAGATGATGAAGGAAACGCAGATTATACTATAATATAGATTATACACTCTACTGATTGCTCATGCAAAAACCGATATTCCATCAAAAGAAACGATAAAATCCAATACACACACCTGCTACATATACAATCAACTTATTCTATGTCGATTTGATAGACAGTTAACTGTTTCTTCGGAAAGACCAGTGAACCGAGGTAAAATAGGAAGGGTGACATTCCTAATTTTATATATTAATACACGATGACAGACATAAAAAAACGGGAACTCTCAAGAGACTGTAGTTTGTTTAAGTTGATGGTGCAGAAACGATCCGATAGAAGGGTTGGCTCTTGCGTCATTAATATTAATTTTTGTCTGCACAGTGACTTTTTGTATAAATTTAAATTGGAGACATAGCTGAAGGGGTAAATCCCGAAAAGGTCTCCACACTTGTGTAATATCTTTTCATTTGAAATGACTTGCAGAATCGTATTTCGGTAACCCTATATATTGCATATATGTCGTTTATTATTTATCTACATTCAATACAATCCATTGGCTTAGTAATATTAAATTATATACCTATAGAAAGAAGGTGGAGTTGTAATCATCAAATTTTATTCACTTTAGTTCGTTGGAGCGATTTCCTCATGGGATATAGATAACAACATTTATTTTTTTCTTACAAATTAGTGCCAAAACTTTGCAACCTCTTGATTTTTGTATTAAATTCGCATATTTTTTGTTCTCTTTAGAATAAACTCTCGTTTTTCCATAAATATTGGCTCCCAATATGTCGTTAGCTCATGGCAGATCAGGGTATTCCTAAAATAATATTAATAATAATAATAATATATTTCTATTTTTCACAATCAAGTGTAGTAACATAATATATTTAATAATTTTTATATAAAATGTAGGTGAAGTGAGAAATATCTGGGCGTAGTTTGGTTTGAGAAAAGATCTCAAAAGCCCCAGTCTTACACTATACCAGTGGCGGCTCGTGGTCGGAAGCGTAGGGTGTTCACAAAATCAAGAACATGCAAGTTTTTAACTAAAATCCAATCATTTTTTTTCGTACATGTCCTTCTTAAATTTTCTTGTAAAGTCTCTAAATTTGCCTTTGTAGTTTGCGTCAAATTTAAGTTCTGGTTTTGGTCTGCCCATACTTTTAACTTGAATTTTTTGTGTCATAACTAAACGAATTAAAATTGTCTTTCAAATATTGCACAGTAAAACTGTTCGCATCCATATAGTTCTTATTTATATATTGTTTAGTGTTTACTTACAATACTACTTTGTTGGTTTTGTGTGCATTTCATTATCTTTTTTACGTACTGTATATTTCATTTTATTACTTTTTTTACGTACTGTAAATTTTCTTTTTTGTTTGTCGGCTGCACCAAAACGCATTAGTGGCGGTTTTGCTTTGTCGGGTTTTTTTGCAGAGGGATTTAACGATGCGGCGTAGTTTTTAACTGCGGCTGCGCTGTTCCAATCTATTTTGTTTTCTAAAAAAAATAATTATTGTTTGTATCTTTGAGGGAAATATACGTTTTTTTGGAACAGTTAAAGATTTACGAGTATAAGTTTGTGATTTTATGTGCGCGGGTTTAATAAACGTATTGCTGTAGATGAAGTACCTCAAACGAAAATTTAAATCAGTGTTTTAAATAAAATAGATAGTTTTTTTTTTAACAAATATATTGTCTAATTTTTTTTACAAAGTTAAATTTAAGATATTTGTAAATTAACGCTAAGTATTTTAAATTGTTACAACCATGATTATTGTGTGTATTTATACAACTTTTATCATCTACAATTCTTTGAAAATCTTCTTATAACCTAAAACTGAAATATAAATTAAATTTTAATACAGCCTGTATTAATTACTCCTCTAAACTGCACGAGTGTGATTAAACCATTGAGCACTGGCTTAATATCAGCAACAAATTAATAGATTAATATATTAAAATTTTTTAATTCCAAAGCAAAAGAAAACAACACATGTGAGCCATCCCGATATCAATATCACATTGGCTCTCTCGCTCGCACGTACGAAGCAGAGAGCCAGAAAACAAACAAAAAACCTGGAAACAAATCCGTCCAATACGGAAAAAATATAGCAATAGTGAAATAAATATATATAAAGTTATATATAGTCACGAAAATTCTGTTAAACTTGAAGTATAAAGAAATAAACCGTTATCCTAAAATACAAAAACAACTTTCAAAATGAAATAACATTAAATTAAGAAATTATTCAGATAATTGTTTTTTTTAAATAAAAACTACAGCAGTATGTTATTTAATAAATTAAAATAATTACGTACCTTGGTTTCCATTATAAAACTGTCACCAACAAACAGTATTAGTTTTATGGTAGTTATGACCTGTGAACGGTGAGTCATTTCATAAACAAACATATATAATATAGTTTATACGGAAAACCCGATATCTGAACGTTGATGTCAATCTAGTTTGTTAACGTGACCGAAAACAGCAACCGAAAGCGAGCACAGGAGCACACTCAATTTGTGCACCGTTCATAGGAATCTGCCGTAATCCCTCCCCACCTCCGCTACGTCCTTTATGCGCTAAGCATTGGATAAAAAAACGTAGTTCCCAACTACTCGGGCACGTCTCCGTCGTCGGTCGCTTGCTCGCGACTGTACATACATATGTATAGAAAGGAACGTCGCGTCGTTTATTAGTTTCGCTGCGTTATATTTCACCGAATATATTAAGATCGAGCTATAGATTTTATTATTTGTAATCGACGATTTGTTTAGGGGGTTCACGTGCTCATGTGCTCCTATACAGAAACCGCCACTGCACTATACCTTAACAAAAGCAAAATATGAAAAACAAGAGAAGTTTAAGCTATTTTTTTTTTTTATTTTTTTAAAGGGGTGGTAATGCCTAAGCTGTATATTTCAGCTTATCAGGCCCCCGCAGAGCCAAATCTCCCTCCTAATCAACATTACGACCCCGGAAAAAACCGATTATCGTAATTGACCAGAGCGAGATTTGAACCCCGGTCTCCGCACTGATAGCCAAGCGTGCAAGCCACTCGACTACCAGCCAGCCATTCTAGCTATAATTGAAGAAAATAACTCCTAAAATGTCATTCGCTACCTGTGCGCATTTAAAACTATTTCGTGAGATTGCTTAGAAAGCAGAACATTGTATAGTTGCATAAAATGGCACCGATTTTATCCATTTAACTAATTCAATTAACTAATTCTTTCACGTTCTGTTAGTTTGCTCATAATAAACAATTATTTTAGTATAAGAAAACTATCTGTCAGTATTGACTATGATTGTCAGTAACACTGATAATGCAAATAGTTTCAGTTCTGCTAAAAGTTGCCATGGCCACTTAAAAATTCGAATATTCTTAATAGGATATATCTGACAAAATGATTTTAATAGCCAAAGCTTTACTTTAATATCTCAAACCGTACACCCACCAAACTGTATATCATTGTAATTCTTAAAAAAGTGTCTATCGGAAAATGTGAAAAGATACAGGGGTGATCTATTTAAAAAGATTACCGATGACGTCATATCTCGAAGCATGTGATAGTTGGAAATCAAAGTATGCCACAGAGTACAATAACAACACTACAAAAACTTTTCTTAAGGTCATTTTTTAATAGAACCCATAATTTAACCAGACACTATATTTGTCTTACCTTGTATAACCATTTGCTCATTAATGAATTGAAGAATTTTACGATTAAGGAAATTAAAAAAAAACAATGGTTTGATTCCTTAGCTGAATATTTTGATTGCTCATTTACTCTTGTATTGCTCTTTTCTATTTTTCTTCTTCACATTACTAACCCTAACAGCCAGAAATATTACATAGATATTTTTAAAAATATATTTTATAAATATTTTTCATGAGAGTTTTTTGAATATATTTTCCATATTTTTTTCTAAATATAGATAAAATACAATTAAATATATTATTCCATATTTTAAATTAATGTAAGCGCAATATTTTTTCTAAATATTTGTAAAATATTATTTATATGAAAATTGAGATTTTTTATGCAATCTATTTAATTTGTCAAAATGAACTAAAATTGGTTCTTGGTTATTTAGAATATATAACGTCGATAACGAAAAGTTGAAACATACATAGAGTTGTCTAAAAGGCAAGAACTTATTTTCTACAACCACCATACAAGTTGATAATGAATAATTCTGCATCTTTAAGGCATACTGAAGGTTCATCAAAATTAATCACTATTTTTTAATTGAAGTGTTCTAAATAAAAAATAAACGTATTTATTATCATTTTTGAATAAAGCCAATAAAAATGAAAAATACTCATTTTTAAGTCTACCCTTGGCTGGTGCCAGGTACAAACCCCATGGCTTTTTCATATCTTCGGTAGTGGCGCTCTCATGGCGTTCTCTTGTGGCCTCTAAAACGATGCCAATGTATTAGATCATACCATGAATAAAACATCGTACAACATTATCAACTACTAATACATTTGGAGCATTACAATAATTGGAGTGGTAACTACATATAATACTTACGATGCTTACTTTACTTATTACATAATATGTAAAACATTCTACGTACAAACAATAAAACAAACACAACGTAATTCTAACCTCTATTTGAGGTTATGACGCTTATAGACCAGGAGATGAATCTCTTAAGCAAACCAACTAGTAATTTATCTGGTAGATGGAAGTACATATATGATGCATAAAATTCTACAAATTGTATTATTAAACGATTTCTGTACATAGCGATATTGAGCATTCAATTATCTTATAAATGCCATGACATGTTCAAAGTTTTGTGCTTACCTCGTAGTCACCGCAAAAACTAAAACGCACCCCGCAACAATTAATTACACAGTAACCCTAATCTGCCCTAATCGTATACTATTAAACACTATAACATGTAACGGACAAACGAATGAAAACGTTGATGATACGTACGTGCGCGTATGCATTCTATGTACCTAATCCATAGACGCTTTAACAATACTAATTCATATAACGCCGGCAACGTAATGAATAGAGGTGTTGTGTTGACGTTCGCAACTTACAAATATTACAAATAATATAATACAAAACGCAGATATATTAATAGAAAGTTACAGCGCTCAACTTAGATACTAATAAATCAGTTAGATATATATTATCTAATTTAATCTTTAAACTATCATTTTAAATAGGTACATACCTACTTAATATGTATGCATATTTACCCATTTTAATATTATTCGTCCTACACACCAAATGTACAAAAGCAAAAATTCAATCTTCTTTTTATATGAAATAAATATTTACAGAAATACAAAAGCAAAATATTCTGCAGAGTTATGAAAATATATTGAGAAAACATTTGCAATAAAAATATTATTAATGCTACATAACATATATATTTTTTAAATGTTTTCCTAATATATTTTCTATAATATATTTTATGCATATTATATTAATATAACTAATATTCAAGAAAGATTTAATATTTTTTAAATACTTATAAAATATGAAATAATATAGTTGGTCACTTGAGTAAGTATTCAATTGCTAATTTTTTTGCTTTGTATTGACATACTTCATACTTCCGTCTTTAAAGTAGATTTCTACTTACTTACTTGCTCACTTTATCAAATCTAAACTTACGTTGTTAAAACAATATACTTTATTTATGAAAACTAAATTATTACAAATCACCCCAGCCCCGTGCTCCACCTAAAAAAGGTACTACACGAAGCTACCTATTCTAAGTACTATATGGGTTCCATAATAATTGAAATGTTCCTACTCTAACTAAATAATTTCAATATGATTCTTAATAACAAAAAATATAATACAGTAGCCTCGCGACCATATGAATACTAATTTGTGAAATGATGAAATATGTGAAAAGTGATAAGTTCACATAATGCGAAGACTACTGTTAAATCGAACGTCAGCTAATTAAGTTATTATTAAATAGGCCCATGGAACGACTTTTGTTGTCTCCCAACAATCGCCAAGGACATTAGTTATATATAATATACTTATATAAAATCAATGGTCACGGAGTAAGGGAAAACCATGGCAGAAACCTTACTCCGGGAGGATCTGAGAAGAAGTCCCAGATCTCATTTGCTTTAACTAATAACGTAAAACAATATACTGGATGTTCCATTGACTTATAACTTCAAATTCACGATAATTATTTCGAAATACAATGTCATTTAACATATTAGAGATAATAAACGCTGTATGCAATCGCTAATTAGAAGTGAACCCGAGTCACTAACGAAGTTAAAGTTTAAAAACAAATACACTGATCCTTCTTATGTTGTATACCTCCACCGGATTAATCATTTAAACGTGATTGACTTGCGTACACCTGCATACGCTTTTCGCACCTAATACACCGTCTTCAAATATTTAATTTTATCGTTCCTTTAACGGAAATCAAATTAGGACGAATTAGTGGATAAGTCAGGTGCTCGTGCAGCTCACATTAGACTAATAACTGGCCGCTATGTGCTAAATGATGAAAGCAGATCTTATTTGGGCGCTGATTAGCGTGCGATCGCTTTGGTATTTTGCAAGTGCGTTTCTCACTTTGAATAAACTGAACAAAAAATAAAAAAAAACAGGTTGGTTATAATTTTTGGCAACGGTCTTTCAAGTTGAAGTTGTACGATTTGCACGGTACTTATAATGAATGTAGTGCTAAACATGCGATACGATGGTCAGTTTTGGATACGTCCAGAAATCTGCCAATTGCATATTAACATTGACCAGCTGAAAAGGAGGTGAATTTAGGGGTCAGCACACCCAGACCGAACAATTATCGTGTTTTTGTAAATAAAAAAGGTATCTCCTTTAGTGTTAAATACAATGACACCATTTGCCATAACTAAAACAATTAGTTAATTAGTTGAGGCATATTCATTTGAAGCGTAGGTATATTCTAAAAAACATTCTAGTCAAATTACCAGTAAAATCATTTGTAATAATCGAGAGACACGCTGGACAATTGTCAATATTCCATATTTGGGATTGATACCAGCAAGAATCAAAAAACTCCATTTCGTTGTCTCCAGAGCTTTCGAAATAAATTCATTTCATCATCAGTAGAACAACTGCAAATGTATACATGCTAATAGATACAATTGAATGAAAAAGTGGAGTTACTTATAATCAGAGTAAGGTCGTAGCAATAATATCAAACAATACATAAACAAAATCATTCAATTTAAAATAAAAATACATTATGCAAGTTAAAAGTTAAAAAGTTTTAGCACTAACACTGAGATTAATTTAAATTTATAATAATGTAGAAGATATGAATGGCAACAACCGCCATATTGTGACAAACCGCGCGGGCGCAGACGCAGTCAGCTAAGAATAATTAAGTAAACAACGGAGATACAAGATCTGAACCATAGAATAACCTGACTAGAATGGTAACTCTCATACGCCAGCTCGGACTGCGTTTAGTGACGCCTGATGGCTATTCTTCGTACTAAAAATTTATTGGCCGGTAATTTAAATGTTTACTATTATTTCCTCTTTTATATTTATGATTTGAAATAGAACAAAAACACATGATTTTGTAAAATATCTTTATTAATTGTGCAAAAATACAATAAATTAAATGTACATGGTACTATTTCCGATAATAATAGTATATAAATACATAAACATTTATTTTAAATCAAAAATTAATGAAAAGTAAAAAAGGAATAATAACATATGCATTGAATATTGCATTTTCAGAGACAAATGTGAAAATTGAAGCAATAAAATTCTAGAAATAGGTCGATGAAATATGTGAGTTCATAAACATAAGTCAGAATATCATTATGAATAACCACAATCTTTTATTAGAATAGAATTGATTAATTTTAACAAGTAAAACGATATATACATAAAATAAATTTATAGACTGGTGACGTAAACTTAAATTGTTGATCTAAAACTCGAGAACTCTATCTAATCCTCCTTGTTCTCTATTTCAAATTACCTTAATCGTTCTAAAACAAACGCCATCAATGTATTTATAAATCCATTCAATCTTTGAATCAATAAAATAATAAGGATACTCTTAAGCATTTGAAGAGAAAAATCACAAAGTTCATTGAAAACTTACTGTCCTGAATTAATTTTTTTGTGTTTTATTGTAACCAATAGCCATATTTCTCATACATAAATAAATACAATACCAGTCAAACGAGTCTTACACAAATGCCCCTATGTAAATCATTAACATAATATATTTTGTCGCCAAATAAAACACAGATACATATTTTAAAAAAAAAATAATAGTATGTAGATATAAACATGAATGTAACAATATCATTTCAAGCAATTTTTCAATTTGTTTAAAAAAAATTAAAAACAAAACATGACTGAAAACCGATAAGTGCAAATAAATCAGACTTTAGTTTTAACTCGATCGTATACTAGACAAGTGATTTTCGAATAATATTATTTATTTGACAAATAATAAAGATTATATGAGTTAAAATGCACCTTGATATTTGAATTATATACTAATTAGCATTAAAGAATATATTTCTAGTAATATTTGGTTAAAATTAGTTAAGAGCTTTTCATTAAACATAATAATTTAGTTTTATTTCCTTCCCTATAATCGTCTAGAGGAAACTCACTAAATAATAATTTTTAATTTTTCTCCCAAAATATTTTTGTTATCTAATCGGTTGTGGTATTTTGTTTGCATTTTATTTACTAAAGTCCAATTTTTTGATTCGCTGTCATTAAATCACTTCCAGATTTGTTTTGATTCTTGGGTTCTCGCTCTATGCCCTCGATATTATGCCTCAAGCCCCAATCCATTACCATAATGGTTTCACTACGACTTAGTCTTCCTTTTCGAAGGAGTTAATTGACATTGTCATGTGCATTAACTAAAAACACTGTAATTACCTAAAATAATATCTTTGATTAGGGTGGTATATCTTAGAATGTTTACTTTTAACTTACGTGTACATTTTTAACATTTTTATGATGTAAGGTGAGATGGGGAAACATTTCTTGATATTATGGATGGATCTGATGCACCTAATAAACATAAATTTATAATACCATTATAGCCGATTATAGCTTAATTAGATTTAATAAATCACTTGTTTTTCATGTTATGTACTAATCAAAATTGATTTGTAAATATTAATAACTTACATAATAAATGCGGGAGCAATTTTCTTGCTGCAGATTGCAATGCAATGTCTCCAGAAGAATTCTCTGGAAAGTGTACCTGGTTTATGCATAACCCTAAATAAATCTTAATTATACACGTCTGCTGGCTTATTAAATGTTATAACATCCATTTCACACTTACAAAACGTTCGAAATAACCAAAAAAACGCATAAAACCGCGATGCGAAACGACGCCAGCAAATTTTGTCAAAATGGCGTCAATAAACAAAAAACAAGTGATCGCAGTGTCACGCGATTGTCGAGAACAGTCGAGAATAGTAAATGAGCTAGATAGACGACAGCAATACAAATCACCGCTTGTAGGGTGCGACTAAATAATGTTCATTGAATTTATATGGAAGTCCCATCCCTCTGGTCTGAACATAAAGTAGAGTGCAACCGAAAAAGTAATTGTTTAATTTGCAAACATTTTTAAGAGAAAGAAGTGAATAGAACTTAAATTGTTAATATCAGTTCTAAAATTTACAGTATTGTATTTATTAATGTACACCAGCTCAAGAAATAAACGTTTTTTGTATTCGTTTTCCCTGTCAATGATGGAAGCATTTTTGAAATCAAATTTATGACCTGCTTCATCGTCGCTGCGTAGGGTGTTACCTCAATAAGTCAATTTCTTGCCTATATTTCATATTCGATGGCTGATGATAGAAAAAAAGGAAGATTCCACCTAAGTGCCTTACACCCATTTCTGAGCAGCCGAGGTTAGATAAATCCATATAGGTGATACTGAGGTATTAACCGTAACCAAGTCGCACATTTAGTTGCGATTACCACTGATATAAACACAACTACTTTATTATAGTCAATGTTACGTAATTTTTACTACAATTACTAAGGGATATTTACTTAGACGACATATCTGTAGTTGAAGTTACGTCGTGGACACCAAATAAATTACTTTAAGGTTTATTACTTTATGGTGATAATTAAATTGTAATGGATACGACATTTCTGGATTTAAAAATATGTTCCACCTTATCCTACATATTATAAGTAAGAAAATGACGTGTTTATAATAGAATCATTTCATTACTGTTTAGGCTACTTCACGACCTCCTTGATTATGATCTTATGGACAGATACTAGTAGAATTTCGTAAAATTCCAGGGCGTCTTATTCATTCATTCATTCATTCAGGTTAGGGTGGGCACTTGATGTCCGGGCAGTTGAGCTTGGTGCTCATTGTACCATCCCTATTGATTCTCTTATTTCCACTCGAGCAGCTTGGTGTTCTCTATAAAACCCAGTATCTTGCCCAGTGGAAACTTGAGGACTTTCGAGGGCTCCAATAGATCTCTCCCGAGATATTTCTGCCTGAGTACCTTCAGTTCCTCACATGTGCAGATTACATGTGAACTCGTTTCCTGCTGTAGCTCGCATCTTCTACACCACGGTTCGCTTACACGGCCTGTGTTGTATAGATGCTTTTTCAGAGGGCAGTGTCCAGTTACCAACCCCAGTAATGGTTTTAACTTCTTTCTTACTGCGCTTGAGTAGGTTATCAGAGAAACTACCATCCCTATCCCCTATTAGCGTTTTGGTATGGAGTCGACCTCCATTTCTTTTTACTTTCTTTATCTAACCAAGTCCAGATCTCCTTCTGCGAATCCTTAGTAATCCCACATACGGGCTCTGACCCATGAAGTGTCTCTTAGAGCCTCCTTGCTAGTTCATCGCGATTACGTTGCCCTTTATATCCTCAGTCCCGCACCAAATTAGAGACACCCTGTTTGTCTCGTGCCAGTGCATTGAGGGATTGTTTGCAGTCCCTAACTAGTTTTGACCTAGTTACAGGTTTGAGACTGCCTTAATGACAGCCTGGCTGTCAGTCATTATGTTAATTTTCCTCCTCATGCAGCCTCCTTTTGCAATCATTTCTGCACAGGTGCAGGTGCGAATACCTCTGCTTGAAGACCGTTGTATGTTTCCCAAGCTTATGAATATCCTTTGATTACGACTGGGCCCGCAATACCGGCTCCTGTCCCCTGGCTGGATTTGGGATCCATCCTGTACAGTTTTCGTTAGCAGTGATCTCACTACGCGCCTGGTCTCTGTTCGTATGAAGATTTTCACTTTTCAGTGAAGATAATTTCGGGGTGCCATGCTGTCCGTGGGCATTGTAGCAATGGCCCGTCCAGCAACGTGCTCGTAGTATAAGTGTGTCCTCCCACCCTGAAGTTGGGATGCCACAGGTTGTTGGCTTTCAGTCTAAGGATCCCATTCATTGCCTCCGCTCTCATATAGAGTTCCAGCGGGGGGAGGCCCACAATGTCTCCAAAGAGGGTCCCTGTACTGTTAGTTGCACCAGTGATACCCAGCAACGCCTGTCCTGGAACGCGGGTCAGCAGCCTCGCTGCGGAGGACACTTCTGTCCTCCTCCACCAGACTACCGAGGGCGTCTTATTGTCCTAACATTTAATAATTTAGACTCCTATAGCTAACTCGCGCACTCTATAAGTTTCAGAAACCTATTGGCTCAGAAATCAATTTTGCAGTTTGTTGTATTTTATTTTATTTAGATTTTTGACATCTCTTATCTACCTATTTGATCTGCATGCAAAAAAGAGCTTTTATAAATAGAGTATTTTGAAATAAACGGCATTCAAGATTTGTGAAAATAAGCGTTGGATAGAATCGAGAAATTTTAAAAGTCGAATAGTTGAAAACCGAAAACTTTTACTCGTATTAACATTTTTTCGATTAAGCCATTAAATAAAGCATAATTACCTACCTAGGATAGATATCACACCCTGTATATAGTCTGTAATGGATATATTATAATGTTCTAGCAGGCGCCAAAAGATGCATTTTTTAACAATGAAACCGAGTGGAATAATCCTTCATTTGTAGGTTTCTAGGTAACAATCAAGTGTAAATTGAAGTTCGTGACATAGTAAAACTTTCAATAATTTGTAAAGCCTAACACTGACACATAGGCATTTAATTTATGTGAAGACGCGCATGTAGCACCTTAACTTTTATGTGTCACGTTCACCGTTAAATTTTGCATTATTAAACAATAGCGATGAGTTGTTACGAAGCAATCTGGCTGTATCGTAATAACTGATGACCGCAGCAGCTAATCAATATCAAAAGAAATTGCTATTTCCTGTAAGTTTCCTGATTTACTATTTATATGTCGAACAGCGAAAACAATAGTTCGGTTTGTTGAGGCTACGCCTATTATTATTTATTTGTAAAGTGGTTATACTCTGTACTATTATACAGGATGTCCCAGCGAACTGGGTCATTAGAATTTTTCGAAACTTTCGAACAACGAAATTGATTTTAAAACTTGCAGAGCAATCATAGCCCACTATGATCTATTTAAAGAAAATATTTTCAACCTTATAGCACTTTTGGTATACAGGGTGTTGACATCAACTTTCTTATTTTAAACGGAATATTCCAATTTTTGTGAGTCTAGTGTGTTGCTCGCATCATTTGTGATGAGTTGGCATTAACGTGTCCTATTCCTAAAGCTAATAGTTTTTGAGATATTTGTAATTTTGTCAAAATTTTGACGTTTGCACTCTCCAATAAAATTAAATAACCCATAGACTATTAGACATTAAGTTATTCTACCGCTGTGGATGCAAGTACACTATTATAGGTAGTGACTGCGATAACAGTAACTGCAATATCCTATACAGGGTGTTCAGAAACTCTCGTCAAATATGAACACCTTTAAAGTAAAAAACGTTTTTTTTTTTCAAATGGAACGTGCGATTTCTCATAGCAGCATTGAATGTAGGTGTAAGATTTTACATCGATTAGTATTAAGGTTTAATGTATCTGTTTCTGATAGTTTTTGAAATATTCACATTATTCATGAAACCGGCAGAAATACGCCAAAGTTACTATCGTTAAGCGAGTTATTCGGAACAGTCTGTATATCATGTTTTAAAATAATGCGCAATCTCTTCTTGCATTCATTTGTAATATTTGCAATTTTTTTACGGATATTCAATAGCTGCTTTTCTGGCCGTTTTATGTCTTCGATAGATGTGATATTTTTACATACATAGATTTTAATATTTTAATGTGTTATTCTTACGTCCATGATTTTAATTAGTTTTAACCGTTTTTTCAAAGAATTTTTCTCATTGTATCTAAACTTGGACGCATCATTTTAGAAGAAAACGAATATTGACCTTTTTCTTGCCAATAATCGTTAATTACCGAAACATATCGCAAGAAGATTGGACACGAATTTCGCTTTTCATTTAATTTAATTTCAATTTATATACACCGATCCCCTGGGACACTATACACTAACGTTAGATATATTTCGAGGTGATTTTCATGTAAAGATTTATGAAGTAAATTGAAAAGAATATCTAAATAAAAGAACTCGATTATCCAACTTTAAAAAAAATATATTTTAATGTCAATGAAAAAATTTCCTTCAGCATTATCATAGATCTTAAAATTGTTGAATAAAAGGAAAAATATATCGAACAAATAAATTTGCCATTCGCTGAGTTTTGCCCTTTCGAAAGAATTTCGCCAGGCTAACATTGTTTGAAAAAACATATCGTAACATATAGCTTGTCTATAATTTCTTCATATTTACCTACTTGACGTAAATCTAAAATAACTAATAAAAACTGTAGTACAGGCGATAAACAAAAATATAAATATTTCTTTTGTGATGAGCTAATTATCATAGATGTAGTGATTTACATAATGACGTGTTCTATTAACACAGTGCTAATTACGATTTTATATAATTATTAATGTCAGTTGCAAATTGCCTGTTAGGGAATGTAATTACTGATTTTGATGAGTAATTTATTTCACAAAACAACTATTCATGTTATGGAATTATTTCGTATTAATGTGAATACATATTATACACATATATAAATGTGCGATTTATCTGCGTTGCTTTAGGATTGATATTAAACACATATGTAATTACAGTTTTTTACTACGAAGCCTTTAAAAAACGACACCAAAATTTCAAGAGACAGTAAATATGTTTTTTATGATGAACCTGCCTTCATTTAATTAATTTAGAATAACACTTTTTAAGTTGTTTGTTTTATTTATTTAACATGTGTTTATTTCAACTTGATAATGCCGATTTTGCTAAAATTATGAACTACCGCGCCATCTATCGGTACATAGCTATACTTACAACGGCACCACTGAAATAGTATGAAGGATAGGTATGAAACTTAGATAAATGTTACAGTTTTCTGTATATTATTTTTATAATTTCTAATAGAGGCTATAAATATAATAAATATAATTTGACTAAATATAAACATCTGCCCTGCCATTACTAAATTTATAAGTAATAAAACATTGGTTGTTGGATGTAAGAAAGAAAAACTTAAATTAACTTTATACTACTAGCTTAAATACGTTTTTATTTTATTATAATTAAAAAAAAAAATATTGGGTAGTGAAAACAAATTAGTAGTTTATTGGTATGGATTTAATTGTAAAACATTAATCTTGGGTATTTAAGGTCCGATAGAATCGATTCCTCTCCTAAAGACTTTCGATGAAAATTTACGTTCCTATCTTCGAAACGGCTACCGATAGCAGGATGGCGCTGCCAGAAACGGAATCCTCGTCGAAAAACGCGTCCGACAATATGTAACACAGAGTTACGGCGCTTTCTTAGCATTGCAAGAAGGCATTTCGTTTGCGAACATAAGAAAAGGCGCCCAAGAAACGGGTGTTTTTTAAACGTATCTCCGGAACGAAAGCAACTAGAGGGTTCGGCTTGGTCTCAAAAGATCCGGTGCGACCAGGGGAACATTCTGGGCGACCGTGTAGAACCGAATCGGAGTGGTAGTTCGCTCGCAAATTAAGGATTTTAGGTCGAAAAATAAAGAAATTTCGCAATTTTTACACATTTTTGCGAATATCTCGAGAACGGTTAGAGATATCGAGTTCCGGTTTTCTGCGTTCGATTCCCCGATAAAATGCGCTTCTGATGGGAGTATCCGAAAAGGCTCTAGCGGCGATTTTCATCTTCAAAACTTTAACCTCAAATATCTCGGAAACGGTTAGAGATATCGGATCGCGCTTTTCACCATTCGATTCGCCGTCAAAATGCGCATCTGATGGATCATATTAGAAGGCTTTAGCGTCGTTTTAATTTTTCAAAACTTTGACCTCAAATATCTCGGAAACGGGTAGAGATATCGAAGCGCGCTCCTCGCCATTCGATTCCCCGTCGGAAGGCGCTTCTAGAGGTCACCTTGCGGTCGGAAGTCTAGAGGTGTCAGGTCAGGGGACCTAGGAGGCCATGCAGTTGGTCCACCCCGTCCTATCCATCTCTCGTTGTAATCTTGATTTAAGAAATTTCTAACTACGATGGAAAAATGCACAGAGCTCCATCGTGCATAAACCACATATTTAATTTGTTAAAAAGTGCACGTCTTCCAACAAAACGGTAATTCATTTCTTAAAAATCCAAGTATACTTGTCCCGTTAAACGATTAGGGAGAAATACTGGGCCAATTAAACAGTCTCCAAAAATAGCAAGCCGAAAAACGGTTTTGGTGATGCAGTTCAACAACAGCATGGGGATTTTCATCTGCCCAGGCGTGATTGTTATGAAAATTGAATATTCTGTCTCTTGTAAACCCAGCCTCGTCACTAAATAAAATCTGAGTCGCAAAATTAGGAGTTTCTGCCAGCTTTCATAAAACCCAATGACAAAAAACCCTACGTGCATCATAATCGAGAGGAGCAAGAACTTGCACGCGTTGAATGTGGTAGGATAGAGCTGCTGTTCAGCAGAATTCTCCAAATGAGGGATGACTGACGTTCAGTTCTGCGGCAAGTCTTCGGGTGCTAATATTTGGGTTGTCTTCTACCCGTCTCAAAATATCTAATTCTACTGCGGGAGAAGAAACTGATCTAGGTCTACCAGAACCACTATTAATTTTAAATGAACCAGTTTCGGACAGCCGGATATGAAGTCTTCAGAAAATCTTATCACTCGGTAACAACCGATTTGGAAATTCTTCGGCATACATACGCCGTGCTTCAGTGGCATTACCATTCGCACGACCGTACATAAAATGCATATCGGCCATTTCTGCATTTGTGTACTTATGCATAATTTGAGAACAAAAAAAAATGACGCAAATGATAAATAATCTGATGACAGATGTCTGACAGAACTAATTTTAAGTCACAATCAGTTGTTTGACAAAGGGAACTATTCTCAAAACCGAAAAATGTCTTTTTTTTTATTTTAAAATATGCAATCGACTATATGTCAAAAACAGTTGAATTGCGGACCCATGTTGACTAAGACTTTTTTGTTTATTTCCACCAGTACTATAATTGGGTAAAATATCCGACAACATTTTTTTAACACACTGTATAACTAATAGTACTACTAATACTTGTAAATGAAACTGAAGGGCTTGGGCTAGTAATAAAGGAAAATCTAATCAGAGTTTGTAATGAAATTTACAACCAGCTCACACTTATTAAAAAGCAGTTGATACATGACACGTTCTTCGCATACGCTAACAAATCCGAATGTGTTTGCTTTAAGCAAGTTAGTGGCCTGCAAAACGAATACCGAACAAATTTAACTCGATTTAAAACCCTGGTCAAACATAAATAAAGTTGTATTTTCGTTTTACAAGCTTTGAATACTCGCAGATAATCACTACCACACGACTATGTGATTCTAGTTCGTAGTTTTTAAATCTTCAATTTGGTTAATCGATTAATTAGCACCTTTCTTTAGCTGTCACCCCAAACAAAACACGTTTAACTTTGATGTCGAAATATCGTTTTGGAAACTTATAAATGTGGAAATTATCTTATATGACGCATAATATTTAAACAAATCGATATTTTCACACGCATTTATACATACCATACTAACTTTTTCGATAAAGGAAATTAGGTCACAGTATAAAAGTAGAGGTTGAACTTGCTGGGAGATATTTTGGGGAAAACTGTCCTTAACACTCGTAAATTTCGGCAAAATGAATTTTGCGTTATAATCGACACCTTAATTGGATCTATGCTGGAGTGGATAAGTCGAATTTCGATGGGGAGGAATATTCAATTTAGAGGGAAATTAATCATCAGGTGATCTTATTAAGTGTTTTAAAGGCATTCGGTTAATTTGATTTGAAATTGGAGGCTCCCCTTGTTAAACCCTTAATACCGTTTCTCGCTGAAGATGGTAGTCATTAATAAAAGCAGGTGTTTCTTTACGTCTAAACAATATTAGGTGTACTTTGGCGAGAGACAAGTGTTTAAATGATTATTCGAATTGACGTCATTGTTTGAATTCTCGTCTGTTTTAAATTTGCTACAGTTATCTGGCATCTTAAATTCAAACAGAAGACCCTAACCGACATTCAAAGTCCGTTATTTGCTTCAGACAGAGAGAAATGCACAACATATTACTAAACATATGTCATTCCCAAGAAAGATAAATTTCCCGGAACAATATTTATAAAAACAGCAGGTAAGTTTGAACTAAAAAGTAAAATATATCATCATGCAGTACGTTACCTGATGATGGCCTAGTCCGAAAACGGTCGTAAATATAATGAACATGTTATAACATTACCTAAACTCGATTTGTGTAGTGTAATTATTAGTACTAGTTCTAATTGTTAGTTTTATATTAACGATTTGTTGTGCGCGGACCAGACGCATTGTTTATTATATTTTAGTTTAGTTTTATTTTTATGTTTACCTTCAACGTTTATTGAACTGTCCCTTCATTTCATTTTACGACTCAATTTTAACGTTACTCTGTCTTTTTACCATTACGTGTTCAGTTCCAAATTCATTGTATTACCTAAAAACCCTTTTGCTGTTTATATTAGTTAGATCGTATACAATTGTAACCACCTTACTTTGACATTCACCGCCAATTCTATCACCAATACATATTTACTGTTTTATAACTTTAGCACCCTCTAATCGCATAATTCCGACTCTTAATCTGTTTGTTTACCAAAACATGCAACAGCGAAGGACCACACGTTGCGTTCGATTCTGGGAAATATTGCCGACCTAAAGGTTATATAAGGGTGCCCCTTCAGGGAAACAAGAGAGAATCATCCTGTTGTCCAAACACTTCGTGTATCTCCGCTGTTACATGTGTTAGACAAGTGATTTGCAAATTGTCCTAAGTAAAATTACTCTTTTCGAAACCGCGTATTGTATTTCTGTGTAATAAACGTAGTTTAGAATAAGTGAGTGTTTTATTTAAACCCGGATAAATCGGTTGTGGACGAGCGGGACCATAACAAACATTTAAGGACTGCTTTTTTTTTACTACTAATCGTTCAAGTTGAATCCCCCAATCCAGAACTCAATAATTTAAGTGAAATACAGTTAAGTATGGCTTATCATAGTGGTTAGTGATGGGTTGCTACGAAGCAAACTGCTATTTTGTAGCAGCTATTCAATATCAAAAGAAGCTGCTACTTTTTGTAGCAGTTTCTTGATATAGTAGACAAGTGCGAATGTTGTGAAACATATGTGTATATTCGTAGCAGTATATATAGCAGTAGAGCAGTGTATAAAATGTAATGATGTATAAAACTGTTAAATGAGTAGATTGATTTTAATTTTTTTCATAATTTATTAATTTGTGACAACTTTGAAATCTTAAATGAGAACCCCCATTTTGTATTGCAGATTCGGATTCTACGCCATCAAGTATGTAGTTTTTGTTTGAAGCTTTTTTCGATTCGTAACAGATTGCGCTGTAATCGCAAAAAAAAACATGATTGTGAACGTCTAGAAAAAATACATGAAAAAGTTTTCGGGTTTTTTTTTATTTTAACAATAAATAACATTTCAAAAAGCCATTCAACAACGAAGAACTTTACTTTATCATACCCTCCATAGCTTCCATTACTGTTCAAATAGCTTCGAAAAAAGCATTGGAAACACCAGCTTTGGAAGCTATAAACATCATTTTTATCCATGCGAAAATATGTTTTCCTTTTGTAAATCAACACATCCTGTCTAATTTCCTAATTTCTCTTATTTAAGTAATCTTAAGCTTTCTTGGTCTACAACAAACCTTTTAAAGGTAATAATTAGAAGAGTATAAAATGTTTGCTAGCCATAAACTGTATAAATTAATTAATAAATAATTATAATTATGTTGTTTAATTGAGGTGAAAAATAAAAATAGAAACAGCATGGCCCTACATTCGAATGCTTGGTTGTACTAACAAGTTGGTAAAAATATACCAACTATTATACCACATCTTCTCATCCACTATTTATTGTGGAATATATGTATTCATTGTAAAATAATGTATCTCTTCAGATATCCGAAGATTTTGAATTGTTAATAAAGGAGCAACAAGTGACTCCCGATATTCGGAAGAACAGCTGAAGATTAAAGTCTAATTAAAGGATACAGAAAATACGATTGCCCGTTGTGGAAAATTAGAAAATGTATAGTCTCTTTGTAAAGTGTGTGCTATAGTACTGTAATACGTTTTTTCCTATAACGTCAAAATTATATATAAAAAATAAATTTATGTTCCGAATAGCTTCTTTGTTCATTTTTTTAAATATAAATGTTATAATAGTAACATTATTATTATGGTAACTAAAGAAATGTAAAAACAATCTGAAAGGAAGACTTTCACTTGAACTAAACATACTTTGAAAGAAGATTCTGGTTTTATTTACTAAACGGCTATATTTTCTAAAATTGTTTTTTTTTATATATAAAAAATTTACCATTAATACAGCAGTATGTTATACCTATATGAAAATAATAATAAACTAGCAGTAGAAAAATTACCACAGTACGAATACGCACCAATAACAACGTGTAATGTCGAACGATTCTTTTTACATTACGAAAACATTCTATCTGACAGGAGACACAATTTCACTCCAGAAAATTTAGAAAAATATTTTGTTTGCCATTTTAATAATAATCAAATCGAAGTTGTATTTATTTTATCAACATTAAAAAATCTGTTTGCAGCTCATCCCCCGTATTAATTTTTTCCTGATATCAATTTTAAATAAAAAAAAAGAGAGTGATTTTATAATGCATATTTTCCATATTCAAATGCATATTTTGCCTATTTAAATGCATATTTTATATTCTTAGAAGCATATCGGGCGTGCATATTTTGATATTTTTAGTGTATATAAATCCGGCCTTTACTGATAGACAAGGATCAACATATCAAACTTTCGATTGTTTGTGGATTCGTCGCAATTACATTCCAACGAGCTAATAATCAAATTCAACAAACGAATAACCCGACAACCAATCACATTCCGCATATTCACTTGGGTTTTTGAAGATAGTTTTTACCGGTAAATTCAAGTAAAACAACTATTACTATTAAGATTGAATTCAATATATCACTGAGGGAAAGAAATGCATTGATTTAACCAAAATACGCATAACCAACCAAAAAATTTGCATTAAATACGGCCCACCGAAATTTATTGTTAGATTAAAATTTACGATTTGTTGAAATATATTTGTTCACTTAAAAATAATAGACTCGTTGATTCAACTGAACCCTCAGTTTCAATTTAAACAAGTTTATTCGTTAATGCAACACTTCAGTTTAGTTGATGTAACACTGGTTTTGATTTGTCAATACAGCTCTAAGTATGTTAGAACAAAAAAAAATGTTTTGTTTAACGAGCATTGCTGCTTAGCGTAACTTCGAAAGTGTGTTGAAACTACAAAAACAAATTCTTGCTTCAATGCATCTTTATGGTTACATTAGCAAATAAAACGTGTTGAGTGCACAAAATTAAGAGTGTCAATGCAAACATTTTTTTGGTTGATTTGAAGCAAAAAAATTGTTCATTCAATAATCTCATTTTGGATCTTTTGGAATTTTATTAATTACAAATTGGGTTTGAAAACAAAATATGACTAACTTAGGTTCATATATTTATTAATAACTTTACAACAGTTATAAAATACCAATATGTAAGTACACTTTACAATAATAGTAGGTATATAAAAGTAACGCCTAAAAATATTTGTTTACAAATACATTTGAATACACTTCCGACCATCTGACAACGTATGTAACATAAATGAATTGCAATAAATGAGTTCCTTCATATAAATACAACGTGTTTCATCAGTTCGTCTTATAATAAATGCCTGAAAATGATCATTATATTCTAATGTTTCGTACACTTGTATTACAAAAGAAATATCTTTATCATTTGGAGTCAAAATTTCTTGAATACAGCCAAAAACGGGACAAAAATTATTAAATTCAAAGGATATAAACAAATCCGATTTGAAAGAAACGCCATATCTCTTAACCCAGGACAAGAAGCAAATACGGTCTGGCACACTTTCTGGCATCAAGTAGCTTGCTATTGCTCCACTATATTTGATTTCATTAAATTGTTTGAAAGAGATATACTGCCCTAAAGCGAAATTTTCTTCAAATCCTGTTTTAGACAAAATTCTATAATTAAAATGAAGTTGATGTTTTAATGCCAGGGTATAAGGAATGTTTATTCTAGAAGAAACAGGTTTACTACCTAATTTGAATACGCGATGTTTTCCTTCATATCGTATACAGGAATATTCGCAAGAGGTCCTACAACCGTCATGATTCGAGGGTAGTGAACTAAAAAATGATACTTCGGTTTGAGGTTTCCAAAAAGCTTAAGATACAATGTATTATGCTCTGCAATTAATACTTTTAGCAATTCGGCGCCCTTTAAAGTAATTGATGCCTGTCCAACAAGTTCACAAATTTGTCGCAGAGATTTATGTAATTCCCCAACTGGATCATTCATCGGTATAAATTCTCCAACCAACACTCCAAAAACTCGTAAAAGCGCCTTCATTTCAGCGGCTGAAAGCACAATACACTTATTACTTATCTGTATATTTGAAATCTCTGGCGGTTTATTTAACTAAGTTAAAACTATAATATTTTAATTTGGAATTAAAGTGACGCAAAGTAAATAATTTCCGTTCGTTTATGTAGTAATGCAAAATACATCCCATATCATACCTATGAAAATGTATTCTACAACCTAATAAACACGATATATTCTCGATCTTAATATATCCGTTCAAACATAAAGTATACCGTTGCATTATGTTGTGCTAATAGCAAATATGGCGTTCGTTTGTCAAAACATCATAAGAATCAAAATGTGCTTACCTGCAAACACTGAGGTTAGATATTCAAATCCCCACTGAATTAACAATTCTTTTACTCGTTCGTCCCCCATGGCTAGTATTAGAACTCACAATATATCACGATATCACGAGCCACGAACGAAGACAATCTGATATCTGATGGTTTGCAACAGCAAGCAACCGATCAAATCACACCACAACATTGATCAAATGAGTATCTGACGGTATAGGTAATATACCTATGTACATTAATATAGGTACATTCCATAATATACAAATACTGACTTATTAAATCGTATTACAAGCTAAAGTAGAAATAATACACATTGTAATTATGATATTGTTTTCTAGAAAAGGGCTTTCTAATAATTACTATACATAAAACGTATAACGTAGTACCTATATACCCATACTTTTAAGATCTACATATGTAGATGCGCAAAGCGCAAAACATCTTTTTTTGGTTAAGTTAACCATTTTTTAGTTTCAATATATATGCTATGAATGTTTTCCGTCAACTACTAAGATTTTTTTGTTTTAACATCACCATTTCGGTCCATCCAAACAAAAACCTTACCTTCAACCATCTAAGTTTCTTCAGTCAACAGATTTTTTAACATAAGTAAATAGTTGCGCAAATGACTCATTTTAGTTGGATTAAATACAAAATTTGTTGCGTTAACACCTTTTGTGTTAACATAGTAGTTATTGTTAGGATAACGCATTTCTTTCTCTCAGTGATATTGTTTTATATAATAAGGGCCCGTAGAATTTGTCAGATTTATATTCTTTAATTTTAATAACCAAGACAAAATTGTGCATATTTTTCACATGTCTTAAAACAACATTAAAGAGATCCACGAGATTTTTGTTTACTAAATTTCCTGTTGATTGTTGCGATAGATAAACTCTTCTTTCCATATACACCTTCTGAATTTCCTAAATTCAACAATAACCAGAATCACCACAAAATTGATTACATCATTAACTCATACAATGTACCCTTTATTCATTCGGTATTCCCCTCCTAAGATCGTGTACGGAAAAACTGATAATAAGGACGATTCTGACAAGTTTATATCGGTAGTCTTCCACCCAACTTGATGCGTCACTGTTTTTCTGCCGGCACCCTATTCTACGTTCTAAGTGCTGTTTCATTACGTTTTTGGGGAAAAATCTGCAAGCAAGAGAGCAAGAATTTATCAAGTGCTTTATTGTCGAGAGGAAAAGCGGACAATCGCGAGTGAAGGAACTGTTCGAACGGGAATAAAGACCTTTACCAATATTATTATACGGGCTGTAGAGGGGTCCTTGAATTGGGAGTAATTTATGAATGGTTGTTAGAGAACAAAATGTCCTTAAGCAAAATCGAAATTTTTCATTGTATTTTCGTGTAAATGAAACTCGCTCACGGCTGAATATTTTAAATTAGGAAGATTTTTGGAGGAAATCTGGGAACGTAGAATTGTGAAACGAAACTAAACCTAAATTTAAAAACTGCACTAGATTCTAAATTACAATAGGACAATGCTATTTCCTATACAAAGCAAAAGATTTGGTTGTTCAGGAAGATAAGCCAATATCTTTCAAACTCAATCCACGTGGTTCCAACAAAATAAAATGAACGTGGACAATTTCTAGTAAATAACAAAAGAAAAATTTAAATGCAAGCACAAAGCTTCTATTCACCCAATTCGCGGTGATTGATAATAAAATGCGAAACAGCAAAATAGAAAACAAAAAATTAAACTCTTTAAAAATATAATGAGAGAATTAAAACTAAAATCTCTCTTCCTGCAGGAAAATAATAAGTGATCTTATATCTATAATGTGCACACATCAATATAATAACAATTATTAAAAAGCGAATTCCTTGATGGACAGAATATACTCAAAAATCAAAACTCTATAACAAATAAATAAACAAAATGGCATCAAGGATTTAAAAATACATGTACTCACGCTAACGTCTATCAAGGAACTGCTTGATAAAATCTCTACCGCTGCGTACAACACCCCCAGTGACCAACTATATTTATTTCATATTTTATAAATATTTAAAAATTATTAAATCTTTCTTGAATATTAGTTATATTAATATAATATGCATAAAATATATTATAGAAAATATATTAGGAAAACATTTAAAAAATATATATGTTATGTAGCATTAATAATATTTATTGTAAATGTTTCTCAATATATTTTCATAACTCTGCAAGAATATTTTGCTTTGTATTTCTGTAAATATTTATTTCATATAAAAAAAAAGATTGAATTTTTGCTTTTGTACATTTGGTGCGTAGGACGAATAATATAAAATGGGTAAAATATGCATACATATTAAGTAGGTATGTACCTATTTAAAATGATAGTTTAAAGATTAACTTAGATAATATATATCTAATATGATTTAATTAGTATCTAAGTTGAGCGCTGTAACTTTTCTATTAATATATCTGCGTTTTGTATTATATTATTTGCAATATTTGTAAGTTGCGAACGTCAACACAACACCTCTATTCATTACGGTGCCGGTGTTATATGATTTAGTATTGTTTATGCGTCTATAGATTAGGTACATAGAATCCATATGCGCACGTGCGTATCATCAACGTTTTCATTCGTTTGTCCGTTACATGTTATAGTTTATAATAGTATACGATTAGGGCAGATTAGGGTTAACTGTGTAATTAATTGTTGCGGGGTGTGTTTTAGTTTTATGGTGACTACGAGGTAAGCAAAACTTTGAACATGTCATGGCATTTATAAGATAATTGGAATGCTCAATATCGCTATGTACAGAAATCGTTTAATAATATAATTGTAGGAATTTTATGCATCATATATGTACTGCATCTACCAGATAAATTGCTAGTTGATTTGCTTAAGAGATTCATTTCGGTAGATAAGCGTCATAACCTCAAATAGAGGTTAGAATACGTTGTGTTGTTTTATTGTTTGTACGTAGAATGTTTTCAAATATTATGAAATACCACTCCAATTATTGTAAATGCTCCAAATGTATTAGTAGGTGTTGATAATGTTGTACGATGTTTTATTCATGGTATGATCTAATACAATTGGCATTGTTTTAGAGGCCACAGGGAAACGCCATGAGAGCGCCACTACCGAAGATATGAAAAAAGCCATAGGGTTGTACGTGGCACCAGCCAAGGCTAGACTTAAAAATGAGTATTTTTCATTTTTATTGGCTTATTCAAATAAAATGATAATAAATACGTTTGTTTTTTTATTTAGAACACTTCAATTAAAAAATAGTGATTAATTTGATAAAGCTTCAGTATGCCTTTAAAGATGCCAGAAATATTGATTATTAACTTGTATGGTGAGTGTGAAAAAACAAGTTCTTGCCTTTTAGACAACTCTATGTATGTTTCAACTTTTCGTTATCGACGTTATACATTCTAAATAACCAAGAACAATTTAGTTCATTTTGACAAATTAAATAGATTGCATAAAAAATCTCAATTTTCATATAAATATTTTACAAATAATTTAGAAAAAATATAGCGCTTACATTAATTTTAAAATATGGAATAAATATTTTAATTGAATATTTTATCTATATTTAGAAAAAAATATGAAAAATATATTCAAAAACCTCTCACGAAAAATATTTATAAAATATATTTTTAAAAATATGTATGTAATATTTCTGGCTGTTAGGGACAGTCGTACAATTCACCGACAAAATCAAGTAGAACAAACATTGACTAGACTACCGAACGCTAGACATTTAAATGAATGAAATTAATTAAAAAAAAAATTAACACTTAATTAAATAAATTATACAATTAACTCTTTAACTAAAATATATACAAAAATAAATATAATTGTGGAAATTTCTCGATACAACGATTCAGCAAAACGGAAAAATCATGACGAATTACTTGGCAACTTAAAATACATACGGCGGTAACGCGGGTTGCCACAGCATCACGTACATCTTTCATGACTTTGAAATGTTGTAGATAAAAAATTGATTGATCATAGACAAAAGTGAGCTTTATCATTAAAGCCTTTAACCGAAATCGTTGCCTTTTTGTTAATTTATTTGAGAAAGAACCACAACATATTTATTCCTGTATGAATGTTTTATATTATAAAACATATAAATAAGGATGTAGTTTCACAACAAGGAAAGAATGTGAACTCAATTATCATAAAACACTTGCAAATATATGTAACACTTAATCAAACATTATTTTACTAGGATAGTGTTTTTTATTACTGTAAGCTGTATTAATAAATATTTGCAATAAAATTAGAATAAAAAACGCATTTTGTGGATTTTTCTAATCTATTTTCCTATTTTCTATAAAATGTAAAGCACTCCATGACAACTAGGCTTCAAGGTCGTTGAAAACAAATCACAAAATAACTGCTTTATACTGTGCTGTGACTATACTGGAAGCTTCAAAATTAATAAGTTAATATATCAGCATAAATAAGGTAATCAGTAGCTAAATCTAATCACTACTACTACAAGTAAAACAAGTTGTAATTTCCCGAAATTTTGTTTTTCTGAATTAAAAGAGTTATAACCCTCCTATCCCACACGCATACTATCAATCTATTTACGAGTCATTCCATTAAGTTTTCTATTATTCATCGCCTGAAGGAGAGACACAAGAGAAAACGCAACTCACCCGTATAATGGTCGTACTATAAACAGGCCTTTGATTTTCCTCGGAACCGCGCTACTGGTTGTAAGCTAGCACACCACTCTTTTCAAAGGACATTCCCTTTCGCGACCGATTTCTTTATCGGGCGATTTCATTGTGGTAAGGTGCCCGCACATTGATACGACAAAGCAGGGATTTGCGTCAGAATGAAATTTATTGTTTCAAATTCGCCGATCCCGTAAACATTGGGATTAAATTTTTAGGAAATAAACAACCCTACTGCCTAGATTATACAAGGTGTGTCATTTATCTGGCAACGGTCGATCGTGCTTTGCTCAACCATTTAATTGAAAAATGTTTTAAGTAGAAGTTACTTAAGTATTTATAATTATTTTGTATCTGTAGAGTTAACGTTATTTTATGCGTCTATTGCGAAATATATTTGTATTAATTTTATAGAGTTTTAATTACTTACTTATATTTATTGATTAAAACATTACTCTATACAGGGTGATTCATAGAACCCGTCAATTAAAAGTTTTTGACTTTATAATGATATCTCGATTTTGAAACTTTGGGGTTAACCATAGTTGGCTATGATCTCTTTAGAAAAAATAATTTCATCTATGTTGCACTTCCGGTTACATGGAAAATCATGGCCAACTTTGATATTTTAAATAGAAACCTATACTTTTCAGTGCATTTTTAGGTTTTACTAGGAATTTTAAAGCCAATTTTATAAAACATCTACTTACATATCGGTTACCGTTTCCGAGTTATTTTTGTACCCTCAATAAAATCCCGGAGAGAAAGTCTTAAGTAGAGAAAGACGACGAGGTGGAAAAGTTGACAATCTTCAGACGAACTAACGGTCCTACTTCGACTGATTAAGAAAAAACACAGTTGGTGATTCGTCGGTCAAAAGAGCAGGTTGGATTATCTGTAAAACGGGGGTGGTTCCGTTGGTTCAGTGAGAATCCGGGAGAGTATTTGTGCCGATCATCCCAAAATTTCCAGATAAATAACCCGCGTCCATCTTCTTGGTGATCGAGACAAACAGTGGGCTCCTCATATGGTATGTCATAATTGCGAGGAAATGCTACGTGACTGGATTAAAGACAAACGTAAGGATCTGCCATTTAGTGTTCTGATGGTTAGGCGAGAACCCACAGATCACATTACTAATTGCTATTTTTATCTGGGCAATACAAAGGGTATTGGCAACAAAAATCGACATAAGGTTTCCTGCCCTACTATACTTTCCGCAACTCGCCCTATTCCTCATTCTGAAGAACACCCATTGCTACTGTTTAAAGGTTTTAGCTCATCTGAAGATGAATGCAGTGAAAATGAGCTGGAACGCCTAGAAGGTATCAAAGTTCCAGAAATTATTCCAAGATATCATGAAGATGATTCATGGTCAGATACCGTCATCACTCCCACAGAAATTCAGCCAACCAGGCGATTTAGGACTTTCTAAAGAAGCTGTTGAGTTATTAGCCTCAAGAATGCGTGAAAAAAACCATTTAGACCACTTTACCGAAAATGGGAAGCGGGCTTTATAATTTTTTTTTTTAGAAGATCAAGTCTTTGTCGACAGAATGGCGATTATTTCTGGATAGCTCTAAGCGAAGCCTCACAAGTGTTCTGGTACATAGTGGCAATGTTTATGAAGCGGTGTCAGTTGGTTATTCGGTGGATTTGAGAGAAGAATATAATGACATAAAAACGGTTAAGGTAAAGTCAGGTAAGTGTGTAGTAAAAATTGCATAGTGTGAAGAAAATGTAACACTGTTCACATAATGAGACATTTTGATAAATTTTACACCTAGAAGTATGTAATATATGCCCAGTTGTAAGCCTTCATTAGATACGCCTTTTATGATTATCAACGGTTTTGATTTTAATTTTAAAAATAAAAGTAGCCAAACTACACACTTGCTCCGGTTACACACTTACCTGACTTTACCTTATTAATTTTCTCAAATATACCGAACATAACTGGATCATTTGTGTGGATCTGAAAATGGTGAGCTTTTTCTAAGACCAACAAAGAAGCTTTACGAAGTTTCTGCATGTGGAACAATCAACTTAGAGAGAAACAATGGACGCAAAAAAGTAGCCTAATCGTGAAACTCTGGAAGTAGGTATACCAAACATTGTGAATGCCCCAATTGTCAGAAGAGAAAATATTATTTTTCCTCCACTACATCTTAAACTTGGCATTGTGAAACAGTTTGTCAATGCATTGAACACTGACGGCGAATGTTTTAGATACCTAGTTTCTACTTTTCCTGCCTTGACCATCGAGAAAATCAAAACAGGTGTATTTAACGGACCTCAAACACGAAGGTGCCCTTGTCCGTGACGAAAGATTAATGGCAAGGAAAAAGCAGCGTGGGTATCTTTCGTTGCAATTATACAAAATTTTCACGGGAACAAAAAATCTCTAAACTATGAAGTTCTGGTTGATACAATGCTGTTGGCTTTTCGAAATTTTGGCTGTAACATGAGTGTCAAGCTCCATTTTACAATAAAAATCGTTTGTAGCTAATGTAGTTTATTTTTTGCCATCATGTCATTATGGACTGCTTTCCGGATAAATGGAAACTGGCTTATATAATTCCAGTTTTTAAAATTGGAGAGAAAGAGTTAATACAAAACTATCGGCCAATATCTATCCTACCGAGTATGTCAAAGCTACTTGAGCATATGGTCAACGAAGCGATTTTTTTAAATATACCGTAGTGTAATTAACAATAATCAACATGGATTCTATTCAGGGCGCAGTAGGCAAACAAATTTATTAGAGTACACAAATACTACTAACGCTTCACTGAAATTGGGAAAACAAATTGATTCGATATATCTTGACTTTTCAAAGGCGTTTGACCAAGTGGATCAGAAGCTCTTGTTAGAAAAGCTCACGCTACATGGGATTAAGAAACCATTACTCGCATGCATATCATCATACCTACAGGACCGAGTACAGATTACTGCAGTATCGCATGCAAAATTTAAACCAATTCTTGTTACTTCCGGAGTTCCGCAAGGAAGCCACCTGGCACCTATCCTATTTACACCCTTTATTAACGATCTCTACTCATCCTTTGAGTATTGCAACTTTTTATCGTATGCAGACAACTTAAAACTACACTATTTAAGAGTGTAACAAGTTTGATTCCACACATTTACAGAAGGACTTAAATCAACTACTTACATGGTGCAAAAACAACAACATGCATTTAAACAGTTCCAAGTATCGCACAATAAGTTTTTCTAGAAGTTCATCCTCATTGATCTTTGATTACCGATTAGATGACGTCATATTGCAACGAGTCACACAATTAACTGATCTGGGCGTAATATTTGATAGCTCGCTTAATTTTACACGGCATATCGACGCAATAATAAATCGGTCTTTGCGATTGTGTGGCTTTATTAAAAGAACATGTGTAGACTTCACAAATGTCATGGCGATAATTACACTTTTCAACTCACTAGTTAGATCTATCTTAGAGTATTGCTGTATAATGTGGTCACCTTACTATACAACACATATCAACAGAATAGAAAATGTACAAAGAAAAATGGTGAATTTCGTATTATACAAACTATGTATTAACAAGGAGAGCTATAAGTATACAGATAGGCTTAAAATTCCAAAACTCTTTAAACATAATTATTATTTTAAGCATTTTTTGTTCTGTTCTTTGCTCACAAGAATTTAAATTTTGTTATAAGTAGAAAGATGTACTAATTGGAATTTCTTTTTCTGTAAGTACAATAAATTATACGAAGCGTCAAGTGATGATGCTGAATTGCAGAAAATTTAGCGCTTGCAGAGAAAAACTACTTACAGATTTGAACTCAGCAACTTCAAATTAAGTAAATACAAGTAATGTAATAAATACAAAATACAAAATTGTCGTTACCCAGTGTAATCCACACGAGCTCAAACGGGGTTCATACACAGTTGCATCCGTCTCTCAGACCGGAAATTCTATTTTTTCAAAAACGCGTAAATCCTTTTATTATTCACTGGAACAGGTTAACACTCTATTAATAACAAACAGGTACTGTTGACGGCAGATCTATATGGTTTACCTAAGAACAGTTATAAACAAAATTTTATCGCGTCGGTCTGTCAGGCTGCATGCGACTACTGAAGAGTTAAGAACACCCTGTATAATATAATTGAAATGTTTTGTGTATCTATTGTTTTATCTAAAGATGCGTTAGATTGCTGTCAAAAAATCATTGAAAAATGGCATTTAATGAGGGGAGCTATTAATTTTTTAATATTATCGTGCCAACAATTTTTTTTTTTAAAGTGCGACTATTTCTAAAAGTATTAAGTTTTGCCATAGAGTATGTTAGATGATTGTGATTTGTTTTGAGTCAAAGAATTCAAAAATGCAATAATATACAGTACGTTCAATTTGAAAAGATAGAACTGCATAACATACCAATGTTAAATACCATGTTAAAATAATTTTGAATTATAGAGTATTTAATCTCAAGTAACTTTCACTTAAAACATTTTTCGATTAAGTGATTGAGTAAAGCATGATCAACCGATGCCAGATAAATGGCACACCCGGTATAAATACATACAGATATGCAGGTGCAATCATTTTTCAACGTAGAATGCGGCATACGTCCTGCAAATTTACAATATTTGTAGGATATACCGTTCAGTCACTACATCGTAAATCAAATTGATGCCACTTTTTATCAATTCGGAGTACGCGAGCGTTTGGATATTTTTTAGTTCGCGATAGTGAAAAAGCGGAAAGAGCAATGCAACGCGCCTTTAGAGTACATTTAATTTTCGCGAATTTGACAGGTAAAAAATCGCAGAGGTGAATTTATCTCAGATATGTAGTAGCTCTGGTGTTGGCGACATCTTTCAAGTGGATGTTTTCGCAAAACATCTCAATCAAAAGTGATATATGTAAGATTTACAAAAATTTATAGAAGCTTCGGAAATTACTTTTATTTAAGTGTGTTCCTGTGTGAAGATCGGTAGGTGCATTCTTGAATTTTCCCGTAACGGGTACAAAGTTTACCCTATAATTTTATTTATAACCCTATAGGTTAGAGGAGTTTCAGAAGATAAATAACATTTTGTAATATGTTTATTTTCTCCTTTAATACCTACTATGGATGTTCTCTTATGCAAATAAGAATAAAATATATTAAAAGCTATGTTACGAATACCTGAAGAAGTATTTTCTTTAACAGAAGACAATGATTTATAGTATCAAACGTTCTTGATAGATCAAATCCCATAAGATCCCAGATGCGACATCGCCCCTGAACCAAATTGAGAATGTGATAGCTAGAGACCGGATTATATGCAAAGTGCATATATTTTATTGTTTGCATATCTTTAATTATAGTCTATATGTAAACGTATTACACGAATTGATGTTAATTAGCGCTAATTAGTGAATGCATATATTGCATATTTAGGCATTTCCATGCATATTTTTACAAAAGTTGCATATATTGCATATTTAAGCTTTATCTTATATTTTCTATTAGTAAAAAATTCCTAGAATCTTAATGTGATCGACAACCGACAATTCTCAGAACGATAAATCTTTACATTGGTTCTCTAATACTTGTTTCCAAGAACTGCACGTGTTTAATTTCGCCTAGCAGAAGGGATGTGTAAATACGTTTTATTATTATTATTTCCAAATAAACTATTCATTCTTGAATACTCTTTGAGCGTAATTGTGTTACGTTTTTAAATACTGTGCGTACATACAATGAGTATAGCGACAAAATTTCTTTATGGATTAACCATATCCTTAACTGTAAAGGATAGCGACAAAATATTTTGTCGAGCCTGCAGTAAACTGGTAAATTTAATTTTGCTAAAAGCTTACAATTGTTTTTAATTTTTTACTTTTATATAAAATGACAATTTGTTGTTGTAGGTGTCTTCTGAGAGAAAATTACCTGATTGATCAACACGCTAAAACTCCGTCACACACTGGAAATGTGAAAACTAAAGCGATCCGCATGTGTGCAGCAATCTATACGTCAATGTGTAGCATCAACTTCACGAAACTACAGAACAAGAAGAATATAATACGGATCTGTGTAACGCATTAATTTCGTTATACATTACATTAGTAAGATTTAACAATGTTAATTTGAAATCATTTCTGCAAAATATTGCAAACATAATATACCTGACGAAAGTACCTTACGAAAAAATTATGTCACATCTTTACCAGCAAACAATAGCAGAAATTTAACAATTGGTAGGGAATAATTTTATTATATCATGGTAGATGAAAGTATGGATAAGTGTGGCCGTTATATTGCCCATTTGTTAATAGGAATTCTTCATGAAGATATTGTAGGTAAATCCTATTTAATTTATTGTAAGAACTTCAAAAACAAATAATGTGACAATTGCCCAATTTCGTTCAAGAAGGTTTGTCAAATTTTCATTTTACCTGAAGTATACCTTGTGAAAGAAATTTGCTAATGTTGTCCGACGCTGCACCATACATGATAAAAGCGCGCAAAATTTAAATTTTTTTTATAGTAACCATTATTCATACCACTGTTTAGCTATGGTTCAATCGTGTAGCCGAAGACATTAGGATCAATTCCCTTTGATTAATGATTTAATTAGCAATGTCAAAAAATATTTTTAAAAGCACCTTTACGATCCAATTTTTATAAGGAGCGACTTCTCCGTGTTAAGTGCCTCCTGAACGATTTATTACGAAATAGGGTACATGGTTAGAGGCTGCAATTTTTTCGGCGATAATTTTGAGGAATGAAAAATGTAATCCTTGAAATCACTGCTGGACTGCATTGCTTTAGAAAACTGTAAAAAGATAAGTCACATAACAGAATTGCTACAAAACCTTTGTTATATTAAGTCAAATTATAGCTTTGTTTTCAAGTTCCATTCGTCGTAACTAGAAACGCAAGGGATGTCGCTCTCGGAATCAGGTCAATGTAGACGAATTTGATATGCTGTGTAAGAAAGTTAAGGGTACAATAGGTAATTCTATATACGATAAATTTAAAAAGTGATAAATAAAAAGCGGGGTAGTTGAATTGAAGAAGTTTAAGAAAATTTTGGAAGGTGAAACAGTAAACGTTTTCGACTTTAATTTTATTTTAGAATGTATTGCAAAGTTAAAAATGCCCAATTACATCCGTGGATGTTGAAAGAAGCTTTTCTATTCGAACATATGTATTCTGATAGAAGACAAAATTTCTTTTACACAAATTTGAAAAACATTTATTATAAATTGTTTTTAGAAATATGTTGTGAAAAATTTTGTGCAATAAGTTAATGTTTAAATTTCTACTCTTTATTATATTTTATGTAAAAATTTGCATATTGTCGCAATTTTTTTGCATATATGCCCCAGGTTTATGCATATTTTCTCAAAAATCGATGCATATATATGCGCATATATTCCAGTTTTTCTTTGCATATAATCCGGTCTAGTGATAACAATTTATTCTTATTGATGTGTCACCTTTCTTATGAACAGGAATAGTCTTACTAATTTTTAACCTGCTGGGAAACTTACCTTCAGCTAGGCAGCGATTGATCAGATATACCAACGAATCATCAAGTACTTCTGATACATGCCTCAATAGAAAGCAAGCGCATTAGAATAACCAGCAGAATGCTTGTATGTAATTTCGTTGATGATATGATTTAACCTGTGATAATCCGCTGGAAGCTAATATTTTTCTCGCCAGTGTATATCCACCTTTAGATTAAAACAAATTACTATACAATCTAGGAGCTATTTTGGCAGAGCCTGAATTGATTCGCTGTTTGTTGCGATAAAGGCTTATTCATTGTTGTCGCTCCTCCCCTGTAGTACACCAGATACGTAATAAACGTATGCGGTCGCCTTAAACCATATTCTATATATTTTCAAGATTAATCGTAATTTATACAAAGCGAAAGTTAAAATAATAAAATATATTGTTGCTTTCCACGAATAATGAATTTGCCCACACAATTTTCGGATTTGCTAAAGAAGTTTTTTTGAAATGTGTGGTTCATATCAAAATCTTAACAAATTTGTTAAATTTTTTGAAAAATTCGAATAAAATGATGTATTTTTACACAACACATGATGCATATTCCGGCTTAATAGTATATCTATGGAAACAATTCATTTATTTAAATTAGAATAATTTCTATTTTAGGCCAGTTTTCCAACAATCGTTCTCTTTTTAAATCACTGATGGAAATAAAATTACTAACTGAACATTCAAACATAATCGTTTAGGAAAATGGCATTAAAGGTAGATAACAAGGTTAATTACACTCTTAGCCTACAGATTGCTTAAATACAAAAAGAATCGACATTTTTATAGCCAATCGTTTATTGCGGCCGTAAGTAAGGTAAGCTATAAAACTGAAAAAAAAAGATTCAAAGGAGAAAAAATACCCACTGAAGCTTTAACGATAATAGCGATTTAGAAACAAAATACCAGATTTCTTCGGGCAATGTATATAGAATATGGAAGAAAATTGCACGCATATACCTAATCGAAATATAGATATGTCGTCAATTTACAAACAAGAAGATAGGAAAAATGTGAAACAGTTAATTGTAAAGTATAAACACCAGACAAAACGGTCATAATCATAATAATCATAAATATTCATGTCGTTGCTTTGCAGAACTCCAGTGAGCAATTATAAAGGTTTCAGTGTACTGTACGTTCATATCTGAAGGGTAATAACAAATGCGCATACACTAGAGAAGCAAATATGAGTAAAATCTGCCTCTTCGTTTTATTATAACCACATCTACATGACGTACTGAGAAAATGCTCTAGATGGATCTCCTTAATACGCAGCGATTCATAATTTTCGGTACTTTCGCGAAGCAGTTTAACTGAAGTTCCACTACAATTTGAAATTCAATGTCAAGAGATTATTTATAGACAATGTGTTCCCTTTTATTACATGTGTTTGCCACGGGCGGCACATCGGACAATAAAATATGAGATGTTAGAAGCACGAACTACATTTATTTCCGAAACTCACGATGTCACCTGCACACTAACTCCTACAATAGATTCTGACCTGAGAATTGTATAGTTGGACCGTGTTAATCTTAATTACATTGTAACTTGATCTGCATGAGAAGTACTTATGTCAACTTAAGCATTGTCAGTTGCTCGTTGATATGGTTCTACGTTTGTCTCTGACAAACACGTAAATTATTTGAGTAAGGGTTTGGAGTGGAGGTACTTGCTGCGCATACCGATCTATAGTACGTAGATATACTTATGTTTGTTTACGTGAGCGAAATTTACATATGTATTACAAATGATATTAACCCTTGATGGAGGGCCAGGGATTGATTGCTGGACTTGTATCAGGTATATTCATATGGACGGGTCAGAAACAAACAAATTAGGTAAGTTTATGAATCATGTTAATGCGAATTGTAGACAGTTTGTAGCTCCCATGAGAATTTTTTTTTTTTTGTGGAATTAAATACAAATGTATTTTATATTTAGATATGGGACAAAAACAAAATGCATTTGGATCTAATATCCATATTTTTTTTTGGTTAACAATTTTTATTCAATTATTTCATTATTTTATCGTGACAACTATATTTATTTTCATATTTTATAATATTTAAAATATTTAATCTTTCGTGAATATTGTTATATTAATATAATTATAAATTTTATAGAAATACTATTTAGGAAAACAATATTAGGAAAATTTTAAAAACTATATATGTATTATAATACTTATTGCAAATGATTTCTCAATATATTTGTCATAAATCTGCAAGAATATTTTGTTTTGTATTTTGTAATTATTTATCTTCATATAAAAAAGATTTGGAATTTTTGCTTTGTATTTGGTGCTAGGACGATATATTTAAAATGGTCAAATAATGCATACATATTAAGTAGGTATTGTACCTATTTAAAATTTAGTAGTTTAAAGATTAAATTAGATAAATATATCTAAAATATGATTTAATTAGTATCTAAGTGAGCGCTGTAATTTTCTTTAATATATCTGCGTTTTTGTATGTTATATTATTTGTAATATTTGTAAGTTGGGACGTAACACAACACCTCTATTCATACGGTGCCGGCGTTATATGATTTAGTATTGTTTATTGGTTTCTATGGAAAGTACATAGAATGCATCGCACTGGTTATCTCGATTCATTCGTTTAGTCCGTTACATGTTATAGTTCTATAATAGTATACGATTTAGGCAGATTAGGGTTACTGTTTGTAATTAATTGTTGCGGGGGTGTTTTAGTTTTTGTTGTGACTCGAGGTAAGCAAAACCTTTGTTCTTCATGCATTTATTAAGATATTGGAATGATCATATCGTATGTAACAGAATCGTTTAATAATATAATTGAGGAGTTTTTACTGAATCATATATGTACTGGCATTCTACCAGATAAATTGTATTGATTCCTTAGAATTCATTCGTAGATAAGCTCATAACCTCAAATGAGGATTAGAATACGGTGTGTTGTTTATTGTTTGTACGTAGAATGTTTTCATATTATCGAAATAACAAGTAAAATAGTGCGTAAGTATTAAAATGTAGCTACACTCACATTTTATTGTTAATGCTCACAAATGATTAGAGGTGTTGATAATGTTGTACGATGTTTTATTCATGTATGGTCTAATACAATTGGCAAGGACAACGAGGGGGCCAATACAGAAGATATAAAAGCCATAGGGTTGATACTGGACCAGCCAAGGCATAGACTTAAAAATGAGTATTTTTCATTTTTATTGGCTTATTCACATAAATGAGAATAAAATACGTTTGTTTTTTATTAACACTTCAATTTAAAAAATAGTGGTATTAATTTGTAAAACCTTCAGTATGCCTTTAAAAGATGCAGAATTATTGTATTATTAATGTATGGGGAGTGTGAAAAACAAGTCCCTTGCCTTTTAGACACTCTTGTATGTTCTCAACTTTTCGTTATCGACGTTAACTTCTAAATAACCAAGAAACAATATTTGTTCATTTTGACAAATTTAATAATTGATTAACAGAATCTCAATCATATAATATTTTACATATTTTAGAAAAATATAAGCGCTTCATATATTTTAATATGGCAAAATATTTTAATTGAATATTTTATCTATTTACGAAAAAAATATTGAAAATATATTCAAAACCCCACGAAAAATATTTAAAAATTATATTATATTAACCAACCAAAAACCCAAATCATTAACTTCTAAATGAACAATAACAATATGTAATGTAAAACCAATCTTTATCAACCATTTCGAATACAGTTAACTCTCCAATTCCATATTTTATTTTAATTGGCTCTGAGAATAATTCCGCAATATATAAAACCATTTTAAAATTAAACTTCGACCAAAACAACATATATTTTACTATTTTCGATTCAAGATTCAATACTATACACCATTATATCCCGCGAAACATAACGGACATTTAACAGGATTAAACTAATTATCAGAAACTGTTCCGCATTGTACTGTAAGTCGGTTGGTAACTTGTTAGTAACTTTCGGAAAAACTATGTCGTTAGTTCCTGACGAAGACTCTATCTCTCTTCCTCATCGTTCCTTCTTTTCGTGTTAATTTTAAAGTTTTTTGCTGAGGCCAAGGAGCGTGTTGAAATATTTACGATTAGTTGAATCACCACGTGTTGGTTGGTGTTCTTTTTCAAGTTTTCTAATTAGATCTTGACTTGCCCTATTGTGAAGATAAACAGCGGAATTAGGGTTAGAATAGCTCCGTTCAGTAAAGCGCATTAGGGAACGTCTCGGAGGATGTTAAGTCGGTGTTTACTGAGAAAACTCGTGACGAATTATAATTTAATCTCTACATATATAGACCTACTTAATCTTAAGAGATTGTTATGAATCCTGATGCACAAATGATATTAATAATATAATAATAATTTATTTGTGACAATACAATAAGTATTTACAACGTCATGCTTATTAATTTATTAACACTGCGTAGGCTTTCACGGCCGGTGTAACTACAAACTAACAACTTCTTGCGTGGTTTCGCCGTGGTAAACTTTCGTCGACGTTTCGCTGTTCATACTGACAGCTTCTTCGGAACTAACTGATTCTCCTTGTCGCTTCTTCTTTTACGCCTTGGTGCATCAACGTGGTTTCCGCTCCATTGACCGTGTGGTTTCGTAGTAGCTCTTGCACGTGGCTAAGTGGTACCTTCTTCTTGTTGAACGGTTTTATTCTTTCTTTTCTATGGCTTCCTGATGGTCTTTTCGTATTCTTGGTGGTTAGTTATTACTTTACATTCTTGAAATCCATTTGTGTCGGTGTCGTGCTGTGTTCTGCACGCTGATTGCTCGATCCTCTTATCTTTGGTCCTCTCGTGTTCTTTTATTCTTATGTCGTGGTTTCCTGTTGTCAACGAGCCTGTTCCTTGCTGTTATCTGTAGAACTTCTGTGCGGCCTTGGGTATCTTATCCTTTGCGGTCGTGGATGATGCGTGGATTGCTTCAGTCCGAAGCTCTTGACGTTACGTTTCTTCAAATTCGGCTCCTTTCGTTGACCTGCTATATAAGGTAAACACGCCATCCTCTTCGTGTTTGTATTTTCTCATGTCTCTTCTTCTTAATGGTCTCTTTGTCGATGCAGTGTAACCATTTTAGTTTGCTTCCTCAAATGTATCTTTTCCTGGTTAAATTTTTTCGTCACTGATATTCGCTTGGATAGCAAAGTTTGTATTAATGTCTCTTCGCACGGATGTGGTGAATCTTGCATGCAGTATCATCGGTGTTGGTCTTCTTTCTTAATACGCGTGTGTAGCCTCTCTTTTGTTTTCTTGACATAAATCAGGAAGGTGAGATTTCCATTTTGTTCTTCTCTCATTGTAAACTTGATGGCTGGGGTGCTGTGAGTTTATGTGTTCCAAGAACTGTTGTAGTTTTTTCTTCTCCGTGTTGCCTTATTACAAAGTATCGTCGACATATCGCAGCCAACACTTGGGTTTATTTCGCTGGAACTTAGGGCTTCTTCTTCAATGCTTCATAAACAAGTTGGCTATGACAGGTGATAAAGGACTTCCCATTGCTGTTCCGTTCTTTCTGTCGTAGTATTTTCCTTCATACAAAAGTAGTGTCGTGGATAAGCACAGTTTCACTAATTCAATGATTGTCTTTTGTGTCCAATTCTGGAAGTAAGGCCGTGCGTCCCTCGTGGGTATGTTCGTGAATTTGCATATAATGTCAAACTTACTAAAATAGTCTGTAGGTTCAGTCTTCAGCGTAGACAGATATCTACGAAATGTTTGAATTCTTCACATACGTTGCAGTTTGTCCGGTATATGGCTTTAGTAAGTTAGCTAAATATTTCGACAATCGTAGGTCGTGATCCAATGTGCTTACAATCGGTCTTAATGGCATTCTTCTTTTATGTATTTTTGTATTTCATATCAGCTGGGTGGTTTCTTAGCGGTTCTTGGTAGCAATCTGTCTGCATTCTTTAGGGTATCGTGAAGTCTTTATGCGCTCCCTTACTGTTTTGTGATCTTCTCCGTTGGATCTTTTCTTATTTCCTTTAGGTGTGTTCTGTCAAGTAGCCATTCATCTTTTTTTCGGTAATCTTCTTTATTTAGTGTTACTGTTGCATTCCTTTGTCTGCTTTGAGGAAACGATGTTCTTTTCAGTTTTAAATTTGTTAAGTGCTGCCTCTTTTTCCCTTGGATAGGTTCGCGTTTCGGTGGCTTTGCTTTCTTCAATGCTCTGCTACTTCTTTGTCGCACTTCTTCTGCTTCGATGTTCGGCATTTTCTTTGATCGCTGCTTCTACCTCCGTTGATGATTTTCTTCTGTTGGTACTCTTTGGGCTTTGCAATGACGTAGTTCTCCCTAAGGCAGTACTTTAGTTTTCGTCTGCAGATAGTAGCTTCGTTGATAAATTTAATCACAAGTTCTTCAGTGTTACCAGGTTGCTCCTTGATCTTCTTTTTCTTCCATCTTGCAAACTTCTTCACTTGCGTTTGTTTGGATTTTCTCGAACTCAGTTTTTGCTGCTTAACCGGGTTTACGGCGGTTCGATAATGTCCAATTTTCCTTTGGACATTTTGTTGGCTAATGTCAATATGTCAACTCCATGATATCTTGGAAATCAGATGTAGCTCCGTATGTGCTTGATGCACTCGTTTTCTCGTTAAGGCTTCCTCTGTTCTTCTTTACGATTTTCTTTGCGGCATCCCTTGTTATGTGATGTTTCAACTTTACGACGTTAGGTGTTCATCTTCTTGTCTCGGCATTCGACGTAGAAATGCCAAAGTTGACAACTTGTTGTTCTTCTTGGTGCGTAGAGAGAATCTAGTCGTCTAGTAGATAAGTACAATTCCTCCCGCTAAGGCTTGTTGATTAACACTGCGTAGGTCTTTCACGGCCCGTGTGACTTAATATTAGCTTCTGTGGGGTTTCGCCGTGTGTCAACAGTTATTCTATCCTGAAGAAGCTTTCAGTATTGACAGCGAAACGTCGGAGCGAAGTTTTGACACACGGCGAAACCCTGCAAGAAGCTATTATGATTTATAAAATATATTTTTAAAAATATCTATGTAATATTTCTGGTTGTTAGGGAAATATCAACTTCATTTTATTCTTTAATTTTACTAATTTACTTAGGCTTGTTGGATGCCCTTTAACTAGGGAGCCCTTTACACCGAAGACATTAGCGACACATATGATTGGCATACTTTAATTATATAATCTGGATGTTCAGCACGCATAAATCGTTTTACTCGAAAATCAATGTGGTACAGATTATTTCAAAACTAGCTAGGCGATTACCGTAATCTGTACAATGCAAAACTTGCTAGTTTAACGTCCATAAAAAAGAATTCCATTCTAATAACGCACAAAACTAAACAGAGGATTCCGTTTATGGTAAATTGAGTTTTAGCCGGGACCCGTAACCCACAAATTCGGTTGTTCCTAAAAGAAACAAACTTGTTTACTACACGTGACTAGAGGGAACGACCCGGAAAAAGGACGTGAGCGAGGGAAGAGCTAAAACTCAGTGAGCAACACCAGGAATTTACTCTAGCAATTATCGAGGTATCTAATGCGGCAACCTCCGCTTACCCGCAAACATTAAAACCATAGTGTAAATCTAAATAAACGTCTCAGTTACTACTGAACGGATAGCAACGGTTGCACTAAGTGCCAACAGACGGGGATTTTACGTTGGACTAACAGTTCTGCACGTAAGTGCAAGATAATACGTTATTCTGCCATTATGCCGTCGACTAACCACGCAGAATTTATTGAATTAACAAGCAAACGTTCTGTAATTAATTATTTAACATTTAATTTCAAGAAAAAAAAAAAAACTTTTACACTTAGGGTATTTTATGTCCCGGAACAATAATGACATTTTTATTACATTAAATGATGATTATCTAACGGATTTACGCATATTTTACGGGTACACGTATTCGCTTTTAAGCGTTCTAATGGCCAGTTTTTCAATCAAAAATCCGTTCGTAAAAAGAGTAACATTTTTATAGACGCCACAATTCAAAAAACCATTCATTCAGAATGAGTTAACGCGTGTTAATATTGACTGGTATTCGAAATCTCTGAACTGTATAAATTCCATTTATTTTTGATTAAATGCCGCTACCGGCAATATGCTAAGCACGCGTACAAACGTACCAATAATAATGAAATTTTGTTTCAATTTCATTCTTTACGGGTCAATTTCGCACATACTTCTGTCTCATACTTCATGTCTGCAAAATGACAGTTCATATACTGAAATTTTAACGTGTATAAGTTGGTAGACGTGGTTGATGGTTTGATATTTCAAAGTTAATTTGGGAATTTAAGAATCCAAATGTATACTGGATAATTGATAATATTTGTTTTGAACATTCCAAATAATGTATACTCACATTGGGTAAGAGTTCTCCTACTGTTTATATGTTTTCGATACAAACTTGTTAATAAATTATACCTGTTATTAATAGTTATACTGTTTAAAAATTAAGCTATAAATTCAATATTTAACCAAATAGAACATAATAACATACAAGTTAGTTATTTAGGAGACATAAGATGTGCACCAATCTCGGTAACATATCCGCTATTGAAAGAAAAATACAAGTATGTATCACAGTATAACAGAGTAAGGACATGCTCGCAAAAATCCATTGTTCTTGAGTGGTTCGTTTTAAATGAACCTCTCAAGCCAAGCTACCATTTTGTAAAGCTATTGCTGGGAATTTTTAAACTTGTGGAATAATTTATATTTTAAAGGAAGTAGAAAAATAGATTAAAAAAATACACAAATTTATGCGTTTTGCAAATATTTATAAACAGTTTATAGTAATTAAAAACACGATTCCAGTAAAATAATATTTGATTAAGTGATACATATATTTGCAAGTGTTTTACGATAATTATGTTCATATTTTTTCCTTTTTGTGAAATAAATCTTTATTTATATTTTTATAGTGTAAAATATTCTTCCAGGAATAAATATGTTTTGGTACTTTCTCAAATAAATTAATAAAAATGCAACAGCTTCGGTGGGAGGGACTTTCAAATTTCTGACACGAATACACAATAATTTTTAATTAGAGTTCAAGAGGTATGACTATATCGTTCTGTGCGATACAAAGATTGTTCCTTTTTATTCGACTACTTCATTTCTAACATCCGACCCTGCACTGGTTTGTCAACAATAATGTCCGGGGGTGCACAAGTGGATACAGTTCAAAGATAGACTATATAATATCGAATTGTCTATAATGTGGAATAAATACGATAATTATTATACCAGTATAATGCAGTTCAACACAAAATATATTATTTTTAGAAAGTGAACATAAAATGAATTAGATTAGTTATTGCGAATTAATTAGCAATCTAGCTTAAAATGTGTATCTAACAAATAAATTGAATTTAATGTGACCTAGGAATCTCTGCACAACAGATAATATTCTTCTTATTCAGTGACTTTCTTATTCTTGTCGTGTCATATATACTAGATTCATTCGGAAATCCCAAGAAACTGCGACCATCGTGTAGCATCACAATTTATCTTGCGAGAGGTGACTGCACTACACATGATCCCCATTGCTGTCTTCTATCACGGTTATTGAGGTTATTTCACTTAAACCTAACAATATAATATATATAAGAAAGTATTTTAAATGTTATTGCCACTGGCCACCGATCTTACCTTTTTACACAAGAATATCATGGTTCATTTAATGTTTTTAAAACTGCAAGGGTAATTCAAAACTAATAAAATACGTAAAATAAATAAATAAAACAAGTAAATCCTGTAGATTAAAGGGTTGAGTAAACTAATTTGTAGAGATACGAATGTAAACAATAACAAATTGCTATTTTGGGAAGCTGTTGTTTGAAGTGAAGTTAGGTTTAGAAATTTGGACCCCTATGACTCATCCATTGTCCTTACTCGGTGTACTCTCATACAAGTATACAACTCATTGGTTAGTAAGAGGAGAGATCACTAGTGCGCGTGATCTGGAGTGGTGGATTCTAGATATCTCGGGCATATACGGTAATTTATAGCCATCTAGTGAATTGGGATTTTATTTTGTTTATTATTAAAGATAAAGAAAAGGCATACTTAATTAGAAAGTTTTTATATATTTCGTTTTAAAACATTAGCCAGGCACATCTATTATAGAAATCACTACAATATATATATAACATTACAAGAAACAAAAATGGAACATTCTGAAGAAGATAATAAAAATTATGGAAACGTAAACATATTTTATTAAATTAGTATGAGTCCTCATTACAAAAAACTGCAGTAAAATTAAATAATAACCGCTATCTTAAGAAAGAAGAACAAAATTTCATCAATAAATGATAATGAAACAAAAACCATGTATGGTGTTTAAGGTCTCGTAATTTTATTTTCAAGGGGTGATTGCACATCTTAAAATAAGGTCATTATGTAAAAATATCTTAAACAAAGTTGCATAATTACCTCCCCAATTATACCACATTTTTGCAACAAAAATAAAAACTACAAAAAAAATACATTAATATCTCTATATTCATGTAAAAAATATATTCTTTTGTAGTTTTTATTTTCTTCAAATTGTGTATACTTAATCAAATCTAACAGCTAAGTGCAGAAAAGCTTCTTTAGCGCCGCGAAAAATAAATTGCAACTGCTAAGGCAATTTGCTCAGCGGATCCACTGAGCAACTACACTGACTTGTACCCGGAGTCAGTGGCTAGGTGTTTTGTCTAAAATCCATCTACTTCCGGGAATAATTACACTAAGACAAAGTTAGTAACGATGACTATTGCTGACCAGGGTCACGAAAACTACCATTTGTGGGTTTTTCTGTATTTTCGCTTCTCTAGTAAAATCATGTTTTTTAACCTTCAAGGTACAATTTCTTTTCCGTGCGTGTTCAACTGAGCTAGTTATTTTTTCTTTTTGAGTAGATTTACAATCGTCTAAAGAGTATACTGAATGAGGTATTTTACTAAATAAAGCGTAGTTTGTGTAATAACAATCAAAAATTGCAACATATGTAGACCCTAATTTCTTGTTGAGTTTTAATTTTTTTTTTTAGAGCCGTCACAGTTTGTTCAAATAACGTTATTTAACATCATAGACAAGGATAAATATATAGATAGAGCTTACAGATGCGCAGCATTCGGATCACATGAGAGCCGCCATTTTGATGTATGACGCAGGGTCGTAAGAAAACAAGTTAAACATAAAACAAGGAATATAATGGTAATATTTAAAAAATAAAAAAATAGGTAAAATGCTCATACTTCACTTTGACAGTAGTGTTATAGTATATACATACAGAAATTGTATTTATTACTGCTGGAAAAGCCTTATATCGATATTTAATTTAAATGAATAGCCTAATACAGTAATACTTGAAATTTGAAGTTTTTAGGTTATTTAATATTTTTTTTGTGTAGTAAACACATTATGTCATATAACATTTCATTATTTGTGGCTAAACAATATAAGTTCGTTTCATTTTTTTAAAATTAATTCGACTTGCAGCTCTTGCGTTAATTTCACCAAATTATGAAGCCGTATTTTCCAATAACACTGGATGATCACTTTTATTAATAAGATCGGATGTTCTTCAAGGATCTGGAGGTCTGCGATATGCTGAAATTACTAATACATATTCTTAATCTCTCGAATCAGCTGACTATTAATTCATCTGAAATAGAATACATGTCATATCTATGCTTTGTGTCAACAGTGCAGAATTACCTTTATTCTTTCGTTGCGACAGTGTATATTTATTTTCTCTCAGATTCTTTGCAGCAGACGTTAACTGCAATAAGCCCTCTTCATAAAGGAGAGTGCGATAAAGTTGTACCACATATCTGTAACAGGGTAGATTATAGTTAGCTCTTACTGATGGAACCTGATGTCACTACCAGGGGATAATTTACGAATTACTTTACATTCAAGGTACACAACAAGACATTCTACAACATAAACGATAATTCATATCTGTGGACTATAGATTCAAAATAATAACATCACAAACCTCACTAAATGTTTTCTTCACAGTTGAGCTCTCTTACAGAGATTAAAAAACAGTCCAATGAAGCATTTTTTTAAAAACAATTTATTATTCAATAATTTAAGTAGCTTCACATTAATAAAGTATCACTTACTAAAAAAACTTTAGTCTAAATAACACCGTAAATATAAAAATACAAAATAAATACAAAAACGCTAGAATAACCTTAAAAACAGCATGATTTATAAGCCTCTCAAAACAAAATACTGCAACAACAGCTGATCTATTTGACACGACATACATCAAAATGGCGATGCTTAGATAACAAGAAAGTTTGCGAATGCAAAAGGTCTAAACTCTTTCTAATAGTATTCTTCTTGTCTATGTTTAACATGCTTAGAAAATTTAATACAAATCGGTTTGCGAATCTTTGAGAAAATGTTCTTTTTCTCTTAGCGATGATTCCTATGATTTTCCCCTATGATGATGTAGTGACCCCCTTAATAGCAAACAAAAGGTCTTCTTGCATAACAACCAATTACTATATATATTTTACATGTTTACTGTTATGATGTGAAAGGTTAGTCTAGATCCTTAGTAGGGTGACCTACATTGTTATCTTTTGTGACGCTATTCCTTGTTGCATGGCACGTTTTTCTGCGGAAGTTATTTTTCAAAGGAAAGGCGCCTTTTTTTAACACTAACATCTATTTCAACTTAACAAAGGACTAAAAGAAACTTGCGATGTGAAAACTGTTCATATATCTGTAGTAGAAATTAATTACATTTCATTGTTTACCATTTAAGATGCCATTTGATGAATTAACATAATTGATAATCTATTTATCAGTTAGTTAGTAAAAGAAGGGTATTTTATAAGATTTTTTATGAATAAATTGCATACGTGTACAAATATAGAGACACTTCTACAAAAATAAATCAGATTATAAGGACTTCTTGTTTATTACTTGGGACAGGAGGTCGACCGCAACATCACCGAACAGGAAACAGAGCCAGGATCAATCTGAGATTACGCGGACACTTACCGCAAACCGAGCGCGCAAAACAACAGATATTCATCCTCGACAATTGTTATCTACGTTATTGTGAACGCGCTAATCGGATCTCGTTCGGTAATATTGTTCCGAAAGTACCTATAGTAAAAGTTAATTTAGCTGTATAAATCGCTTTCGTGGCGATTTCGTGTTAATTCTGTGTGATAGAGACAAGGATTTCATATGCGCAATCATGCTTGAGCATTCATGTACCCGGGCATACATACAGTTAATAAGATTACTTCCTCTAGCGGAGGCTATTTAAGACTTTAGTGCTACCGGAAATGCGCCCGGCTTTATTCTTGAAGACGGTCTTAATTTGATTTTGTCTCGGAGTACGTTTTAAAATCTATGTGTATACATTAGGCGAGATATGTTCAGTTACTACAAACAGCATTGATTTATTATTTGTGTGTCTTGTTGAAAGCGTCAATATTAAAATCGATAAAGAAAATTAATTCTCTGCAAATTGGCAAAATGGACAAGAATTTTTAAATAAGCCGAAAATATTTATTACAAAAGACTTTAATTTAACTTATGATTGCTGGCTACTAGAACTATATAAAGGAAAACGTTAATATATACATTAGAATTGGGAGCTGCATTAATGGTAAAACCGGATAAAATGTTGAGAATTTTGGTTAATATTATTGTATATATAAATCATTTTTTTTTGACTAAGGTTTTTGAAGTGAAGATTCAGAATGCCGTTGCCTTCTCTCAACGACATTCTGAATCTTTGTTCTTTGTTCTTCATTTGCAAAGATTGTTGAAGTACTGGGAGTGGAAGGTTCTGGACGTACTGATAGTAGTTTTCTGCTGCTTCATTTTTTTCTTAAAGAGCTGTCAATACGGCCTTTCGCTACTGCAGAACTCTTCCACACATCATGGCGTTTTATTGTTACAAGATCGCTCCCACGATCGGCCAAACATGACGCGGATGAACGTTTAAAACAATCACCAGTGAGTAATTCGCTGTTAGGAAGCTGCAAAGATGTTGTGATCAATTTTGACATTTGCCTCATTTTATTTATGCCAACTGGTTGAGTGGCACACCTTCCAGACTGATAATTTATGAAAAATCGCTTGTGGATTATGTGGTTTGGCCTCATTCCTGCATATTTTCTTTTTACCAAGTTCACCCATTGCTTATTACAAGAATTATGTCCGCTTTATATTCGAAATGATCTGTTAGCATCGAAATTAATTCTTCCCTTCTATATGCGCCACAGTAACCCATAATTAACGCAACCTAAAATTCGAAATTATTGTAAATTATATGATTATCTGCAAGGATTGCAAGATTTTTACTGTGAGAAATTACCAAAATAATGTATTTGTGATATTAGCTGTAATAATTTGGAGGAATTTTTTGCCAAGAATATTTTTTTTCTCTTCACGCAGGATTCGAACCTACATCCTCCGTTTGCCGGACGAACGCTTTACCAGTTAAGCTAAGAGAAGATGTAAGTTCGAGCGTTTAACCAAACATGTGTCGATATTAAATATTTGAAAGGCCGGCAGGACAACAGTTATGCAAGGATTACAAGCTTTTTGCAGTGAGAAATTAATAAATTAATATATCTCTGCTATTAACTGTAATAATTAAGAGGAATACATTAATTTGTTATATGATTATCTGCTAGAAAAACATACTTTCATTAAAAGAAATTGGTTGTCAAGTGCATCATTTATAAATATATTTATATGGCCTATTTCTAAAATTTTTGACTTTTTAGATTGGTTGAACTTTGGGAAGATCGCTTGAGCAGTACTATTTAGTTTTGGAAATGTGGATATGTCCACATTTTCGGACATTTAACATGGTGCGTTGAATAACTACACCATAGTGTAGAACAGGGGTCGGCAAACTTTTTTAGGGCAGGGCCAAATCGTAACGAAAATTAAGTTCAGCGGGCCAGCTTGTAAACTCTAACGTGTATATTTTTTATTAAGCGTTCCTCTGTGTTTTATTGAACCGAAACAATGTACCAAAAAGTTTCCGTAATCATATAGGGTGTTTTAAAGTTACTGACTTGTCAAGAATCTAAAGTACAAAACTTATTTTTTTTTCAAAAAACACCCTGTATATTCTTATATTTTTTCTGCAACATCCCTATAGGTTTCAGTGGTTTTATTTAAATTATTCCTATTATTTATTAAACTTTTCCAAATGGTCAAATATTTTTACCTGGTGGATTATAAATAACATTACAATAAATTATTATTGCTAGTAAATATTATAATAATCATTGTTTTTGTATGTTAGTACCAGAAAAGTACGCAATTTATAAACCAAAAGTAAATATTAATATTAAAAGTTTATCTTCATCTGGTTCGCATTTTGCCAAAATGAGGCAAATGCGAACAAAAGTTAATAAATGTTAGTGTGATATAGAATTTGCAGAGGATTGAAAGCTAACATATGGATCTTTGCAGACGATGTGGTAATAATAACAGACAGTGAAAAACAAAGAAAATTTGAACATATGGAAAGGATTGACACATGGAAGAAGAGGGCATGACAATAAACATAGAAAAAGCTAAAATCCTCGGCAACCAGAATGTTGAAACTAAAATTGAAATAATGATACTAAATAGAGGCAATGAGAAATTTAAATATTTAGAGTAACATTGGAAGAACAGGAAAACAAGATGCTGGAATAAACGATTGATAAAACAATCAATTTTACGCAATAAATCAAAATTTATTATAAAAAAAAGACAAAAAGACAACCTATAGTAGTGTTATGAAGAAGGCCAAGAAAATAAGATTCCATGTTTTAGGGCATTTGGGAAACACATCTCAGTAGTTCAATACCTGCACTTCTGAAGATTTGGGCGCCTTGAAACATCTGACAGAAAATTTTGAAGTAAAAATAGGATCCATTTTTAGGAATTCTAATCCAATCTAGATCACAAGAAATGGATTGCGAAATATTTTTTTGTAATACTTCAACGAATGTTAGTATCTTTTTATTTAAAATAATTTGAAAGGACGAAAGTTCAGTTGGGAGGGCATAAGAAACAGAAGCAATAATTACTATTAATGGACAGAATCATTGTAGAAATTCTTTCTCATTTAAAAAATATTAATAATTTCTCTGAGTTCCAAACATCTCAATAAAACTTTTCCATTATTGCACCATCGAACTGGCGAGAGCCAATAAAGTGAACCACTGCCACAACTGGTTCAATAATGCAAAATAGATAGAGGTGTTTGATGAATTATGCAATGACTTATTGAAAGCTTTGCACAAAACAAAAATACTTGGGCAGTACAACAATACTGTTGACTCATCAAGAACTAACAAAAACCACTAGACATTTTTTTGCCTTCTACATTAAGAAGCGTATTGTGATATTCTCAATTTATCTGACAGTTGCTTGAGCTGAAAGGTCAACAGATTAAAGCAAACCCTCTTCTTTGGGCACACTTCTTCAGCTTTATCGCAAATCTATTTATGAATATTTCAAATTTAATTCTAAATAAGCTTAGAAATATTATTGCGAAGTACGCCGAAAGCGTTCATAGTAAATGAATTAACCGGACGTATTTACCGCGACATCAGTTGACTATCAGTCGGTGAATAGTAGATGTAGATACCTCCCAGTACAATAATTTTCGTAAACCCTTGTGGGTGAGAAAAACTATCGGCAATAGCTGAATTAACCGCTTGGTACTTACAACTTGCGCGGGCCGGATTGGAATACGCAGCGGGCCGGATTTGGTGCAGAAGATTTGTTGACCTGTCGCATCAATTCGAAGCACGTTATAACTACATTTTCTGTTATATGATGTACATTATTTTGCTCACTCCAAATATTAGATTTGTGAAACTGCGTTTCATACACGTGTTTCGATTTCCGAGAAATGCATTTGTCAATTGCTTCTTGCGCTACTTCGGGTATTTTTGGGGGAGTACATTGATCATTTTCCATATTTATAGAATATTTAGAAAATACTTGTCAAAGTACGAGGTGTAATTATAATTTCAAATTCAAATATAGAATTTCAAATCAAATGTCAAACTGAAATTCAACTGTTAGTACTAGCAACCCAACAAATAAAAAAATCCGAAATTTTAATTTAAAATAAAAAAGAAATAAGTGAAAATTGGTAATTACATCGAAATAGAAAAAATAGTATAAAAAACTCGTTTCATAAAAGCGTTTTCACGCGCTCAACCATTGAAAAACTCGTTTTCCAAACATGCTCTCGTGCGACAGAAGTGCGCTTTATGAAACTTGTGTTTTAAAATACTATTATTTATCGATTCGTTTTAAAATTGCTTAAAAAAGGTAACGATATATGATTGATTACATCGTGTTGAACAAATTGGATAACAGTCTAAACTGAATGGGTATGCATGAGGTGCATACCTCTCGGTTTAATGCCAAAGAATCACGATAACAAAGCTCGGATCTCAGTAACGTAATCTCTAATAGAAAATAAAAAGGTCCCTGATTCTAGATAGTACCGAACTAATTTCTGGTTATGCTAAACCGTGTGCCTATTGATAATCTTTCAATAAAAAATTAAACGCAATGCGCAAACGGAATTTTTTTTTGTTTTTTAAAACTTTTTCTTAACTTAATGTTAACTGAAACTTCTCTCAACAATATCAACATACAGACTAATTTTTTTCTCATATCAATTCTTAAAAAATCCTATATGCAGAACGAACTACATGCTAGACTAAACACCTAATCATAACAAACGTAATCCTAAGAAAACAAATATATGTCAGGTCCAGGTTCACAGCGGTAACGCATTTCCTCGATACACTAACAATAATAGATGTAGATTCACTATTTTATATTTCCTCTTGGAAATGGAATTTAAAAGAAAGTCGTTACAAAATTTCATAGATGATGAACGTATAGTCTCACCTATAGATAGATAGGTACTCTCTGCTAACTAGGTCAATTTCCTTCGATAAAAGATGTCAGTATTAACTAAAACTTTTCCATCTACGTTAGCGGATTAGAAGTTACGACTGGTATTAAGGTTCGGCTTCTTCTCGATCTGTTCACATACAAAAAGCGTTTCCCTGATTCAGGATGGCGTGGCCCTTTAATTTAGATAGAACGGCTTTTAGGAGAGTAATCAGCAGTAAATAAATAGGATTCATTTAGCGAATGAAAAGAAAAAATCACGACATTCTTTATTGAATGACCTTGATTTGCATTTTCGATGCACTTTGATTAAAAATATATTATACTGCTGCAGCACAGGACACTGCCTGGGATATTTTTTATTAAAATTTTTATTGAATAAATATTAGCGTTGGTGACGTCCAAATTCATTTTTTTTTAAATGCAATACACGGTATAAAATAAATAATAATTTATATAATCTTGTAAATAGCATTTTGATCTAGTATGATTTATCATAATGGTTATAAATAACAATATTTGACAAGTAGATTTTGTTCTTTGTGGACAAAATTCCATCAACTTCTCTTTTGTGCTTTGAAACTAGTTAAAAATGAGTATTAAATTAACTAAATTAGTTTAAATACTGTCTAAGGAAACTATAGTAATATATCTATACTGTTATATTACCACTATCAATTACAAAATTTCTATTCCAGATTATAATTTTATTCAGAATTCTTTATACAGGGTGATTCTCAATATATGCGACAAAATTTAAAAGCTGATTCCTGAGGTTATTTTGATCATAAAAGCTCATATGAGTATATGTCGAAAACGGTTTAGTTTTAAAGTTATTGAATGTAAAATAATAAATTATGAACTATGACTAACACGATATAATATCACAGTTGGTTCTTCAAAAACTATTGTGTTGAGAGGGACTTGTTTATTTGTCATTTCCATGTTTGTCAATAGTTGTTAGATTATCCATTCAGTTTATTGCCAGTTTCTGTTTTCTAAAATGAATTACACGAATGCTGAGATTTGTTGATATGCATTTCGTTTACGGTCTTGCCAATGGAAATTCGCGTTGCTGCTAGACGTCTTTATGAAGAACGATACCCGAACCGTATCATCCCGCATCATTCAATATTTGCCCGTCTTCACCAACGTCTTAGTGAAACGGGAAATTTAAAAAAAAACGGACGACTGATAACGGGCACCCATCTACAGTGAGAACTCCACAAGTTGAAGAAATGGTACTAAATGAAATTGAGGAACATCCTACTACAAGCACCAAAAAAAAATTGCGTTTGCTTTAAACATTAGTCAGGCCACAGTTTGGAGAATATTGAAAGATCAACTGTTGCATCCATATCACATTCAACGGGTGCAGACAGTTTTGCCGGCAGATTTTCCGCAAAGAGTAGCTTTTTGTCACTGGATGCAACACAAAATCCTGACTATTTGGCTCAAATATTTTTCACCGACGAGTCTACTTTCTCTAGAAACGCGATTATTAATTTTCATAATAATCACATATGGGCCGAAGAAAATCCGCACGAACTAGTGAATGCCCGTCATAAACATCAATTCTCTGTCAATGTGTGGGCCGGAATTGTTGGAGATCACTTGATAGGTCCACATTTTTTTTTTTCTTTTTTGAGGTAGCGGCTTTTTACAATTTAATGAAAAATTTACCAATTAAACCATTCATTTTTGTAATTGTAAAAAAGCCGCTACCTCAAAAAAAGAAAAAACATAATTTTACACTATCGGCTAAGAAAAAATTTCATCAAAATAGTATATTATGGATCCTTAAATTCTCAAAATAATTAAATTAAATCTCCTGCTATCATGGGGTGAATTCACCAACCATGGCTAACAAATCTATACATATTAAAATTTCAATTTCAACTTCATGAATATCCTCAAATTTTCGAAATGTTAAATACTTATTTACACAGAAAATTAAACACGTGAGCCACTAATAATAAAAATCTAACTTCTCATTAATCTAAAAATTGATTAGAATTCTTATATAATATATAAAAAATACATACATGTAATTATTTATTATAAAATTGAAACACTACAACGCAATTATAGAGAGAGCATAAAGCAGTTCCAGTTTTTGCCCTGACATTTTTCCATCCGAACGTTTTCCATCTTTCTCGACCCTCATTCCTCATTAATGCCTTAATTTCGTTCGTGCAGTATAGCGGCGACAATCAGAATTAAACTCTTAAACATTCCCACTAATGAAAAGTCCGTATCAATCAAAAAGTAAAATGAGGCAGTGGAAGAATCCTATAAAATCAATACCGACTTTATTGAAGTCCAGAGACTAAAACTCCAATTTCCAATGGTGAACTTCCAGTTTTTAGTGGCGCGTTGTAATACTATTGTATTTGTACTCCTTTTAGCTCCTGTTTCGTTTATGTATATATATTTTTTTTTAGTTTTAAATGTAGGATAAAATTTACAACCCCATTTTGTATCTACGCGTCGTTAATTTTAATGGTTTGTAATCTGCAATATCTTCAAATTTATTGTGAAATAACTACGCCTGTTACACTAGATAATAATATATAAATATGTTTCATTTTTGATTGTATATATTGTCAAAGCTAAATACATATGCATAGGTCGTAGCTTTCTTCGGTGTTGAATAATGTTATTACAAATGATTTTTAGGGCAACTTCTAAAGATATTCCAACACAATTCAGTGCAAATTTCTTTTATTTTTACTTATTTGTTTCCTAGAATAATACCGCAGAAAAAATATACTCAGTGTTATACCCAGAAGGTATAATGTGTTCAACTTGACTTTCTAGCCATCAGAATGACTTTATTTAAAGCAAACTATGATAAGAATGTGGACTTTCTATATTTGCGAATTTTTATGCGAAAAATTATTTCTTATTTTTTTTTTTTTGGAGACACCTGTTTATAAGAGCTGACTGGTAGAGCAATGTTTAATTATTGCGTGTGAGTGACTTTGACAGGGATAGAATTGCTGCCTATTGAGATTTTGGTTTGTCCTACAGCGAAATTGGCCGCCATGTTAATTGTACTGCAATGACAGTAATGCGTGCTTGTCGTGTGTGGGCAGAGGATGGCAGAGGAACACGAAGTATGGTCTACAATCGCGATTCTGTCCACGTATGCACGATGGCTTCAGCAGGGGTACGATGCCACCGTGGAGAACGATGTGATATTTGGTTTGTTGTTGAGAGGCATGTACCACAACACTGTTGGAGTAATGGCCTGGGAGCTATTGCATATGGTAGCCGATCACCACTTCTCTTTATTCAAGGCAGTATGACAGCTGCGCATTATGATAATGATGTCCTACAAGTCACTTTACTACGTTATCTAGACAGTCGTCCACACGTCCGTTTTCAGCAAGACAATGCAGGTTCCCATATTGCTCGTCAAACTATGGACTTTGGGGTGGCCAAGCCGTTCTACGGATTTAAACGCCATTGAACATGTGTGTGATAACATGGGGAGAAGAATGTCTACTTTGCAATGCGTCAAGTACTAGCGACGGCCCAAATATGTATCCACAATTTAAAAATTCGAAAATTCCAAAAATTTCAGATTCCAAATATTCCGAAAATTCCAAAACTTCAATCATCACAAAAATTCCAAATATTCAAAAAATTCCGAAAATTCCTAAAATCTAAAAATTTCAAAAATCCCCAAAATTCAAAAAAATTTGACAAATCCTAAACATTCCAAAAATTTCAAAAACTCCAAACATTCCAAAAATTGCAACGGCCCAGGTGCTTGCAACGCCCCAAGTATTTCAAAAACTCAAAAAATTACAAAAATTAAAAATTCCAAAAATTCCAAAAATTCAAAAAATTCCGGAAATTCTAAAAATTCCGAAAATTTCAAAACTCAACAAATTCTAAACATTCCAAGAATTCCAAAAACTCCAAACATTCCAAAAATTGCAACGGCCCAAGTGCTTGCAACTCCCCAAGTACTTGCAACATAAAATTTCAAAACCTCAAAAAATTACAAAAACTAAAAATTTCAAGAATTTAAAAAAAATCTAAAAATTTTTAAATTCCAAAAATTCTAAAAATTCCAAAAATTCTAAAAATTCAAAAAATTCTGAAAATTCCAAAAGTTCCAAACCTTCCAAGAATTCTAAAATCTCCAATTGACAATTTTAATCGGGATTAATTGATTAACAATTTCATCGAACTTTGGCTAAGATAAACGGCTAAGCATTTAACAAGCAAGATCCTCACGTACAGGGTTTTCGCGAATATAAATGTACACATTCTTTGTACGTATTGCTGTGTACGGATGGTGCTAGCATAAATGCAAAATGAATTTAAAAAAAAATGAAAATTTAAATTGACTAGCTCAGCGGATAAAAATAAAGGGCGCAAAAAAACTATTTATCTCAGGGTTATTCTCACAATTGAACTAATCATGAAAAATAAAAATGTGGGTGAAAGTAATTTGACTTACTTTGATTACAAAAAAAAATTGAAAAGGTTGAATCAAAAATAAAAGAACAGAAATTTAGAATGACATTAATATTCAATAATTTTATTATATTTAAAAAAAAAAAACATTTAGTTACAATTATGCAGAAACAAAACCATGAATTTAAGAATCTGGTCGAAAACAAAACTGCAAGAATCTACAATTAAAAAAGGACAATGCATATCCTTCAACAAACAAAAGACAAATTTGTTCTAGAAGAAAATCCTATTTCACAAAAAATCCACGTGGTCTCAAAATTTAAAATAACCTAAATTAATTTAAACGTGGACAAAACAAGTAAATTTATAAAATTGAAATTTAATTTTAAGCACAAAGCCTCTTTTCACCTAAGCCGAGGTGATTAACTAAGAAAACTAATTTGAAAACTAAGAAACGGAAAAATTTAAACTCTTTAAACTAAAAAAAACTTTCTAGAACAAATATAATAACAGATCTTATACCTAATTTGTGTACACAATAATATAATAACGATTATTGTATAACGAGTTCCTTGAAGGATGAGAAAATTTCAAATTAAACGAACAACATTTTTAAAATCAAATGAATTTACAAAAAGGCAGCAAAGAAAATAAAATTTAACTGTACTTACACGACATCGTTCAAGTAACTGCCCTTCAGGGGCCCAAACATCGCATAGATATAACAAATAGATGCGTGCCAAAGCAGCGCATAAATGCAACGATCATAGAAGAAGAATTCTTCTAGGAAGGACATAAACTACATGATCAAATAAAAATATATTAAAGAGTGAAACAATTTCAACTGAACATTTAAATAAACAAATTAAACAAATCAATTCAATTAACAAAATCTTATCCAAAAATAAAACATTAATTTCTGAGAGAATTTGCCCGACACATTGATAAAGATTAATCTCAACAAATAAAATAAAACTGAATTTAACGAACCCCGGGGTGCCAGACCACAGCAGTTATGTATTGTTTTAGGGTTGGTGCTGATGTATTTGATCAGTTTAATTGCAATACCTATGGAAGTGATACTGCTATTTTACTATAACCTGCATCTTGTCTTTATTACCTTAGCTTTCCTCAGTTTAAGATTTTGGAAAATAGCTGTTTACATAGGTAAGTTCGTAATGGTTTTTTGGACATAAGTACATAGTCTCATCTCTTATCGTTTACGAAATCCCGTTCACGTATGAAGCTCTTATTTTAGGCACCATCTGTAGCACACAACTCCAAAAAATATTTAACTCAATCGTTACAGATCTTTAATTCTAGAAAGATTTTCCATAAGAAGTTAGTTAGTTTGTTAGTTTGTAGCGTTAATGGACAACTTGCCAGGCCAAATAACCCTGCTCGGTTTGTATAAGAAGTATCTAATGGATTTTAGTTATCCACACCTTAGTTTGTATCTAGAAGCTCATTGGGTGCTATGAGGTGGGTAAATAACAGCGCAGTTATTGATGAATAAACACGTGAGATATAACACTTCTAATGTCACTGAATATAATTTAGTTACTTAAACTTCCACCAACATAACATAACATCTTTTGGATAAAGAGAAGATATAAAAAAATAACGAAATTGGAACCGTTTATTTGGTATCCGCACTTCACTTTTATTCTTGTTTGAAAAAAAAAAATACGTCAAGCTGTTAATCCTGTTAGCGGGTTAAATCGAATGAATTCAGTGCTTTTCGCCTGAAAATCGTGGAGCTTTGAAAGTAGAACGATAATTCAAGTTAAATGCTACAGTAACCTACATATAGATCAATAAAGCAATTGCATTTTAGTGTGTTGTTTTCTCTAGGCGAAAGCGTCGGATTTTAATGAGTTTAATCGCCTGACTGGAACTTTTAATCTACTAGCATCTGGGACAAATAGATAAGTTAGTTGAAGTCACCGTAAGTTGTAGAAGTTGTTATTATAACATTCGAATCATTTTAAGTGATGTTACAAATAGATGTTAATCCTCCATTAGGTAATTAAGTTTAACTTTAAGGTCGTATGCAGAAATGTTAACTTCATAATCATTAATGATATAGTGTTGTTTACAGAGATGTTTATTAATCGAATGATTTTTATTGCATAACATAGGTACTAAAAACAAAAATACATAAAATGAAATCTATAACTTTAAGAGAGTGCTGTCAAGGTATGTCATATTGGTATCTATATACAACAATTCCTCTCATGAGCATTAAGATTGATGCGGTCCTATTCTACACCGGAATTTGGAGTTTTGGTTCAGTTAACGCCACAATCACATACATTGTAGATGCTTTGTCTCAATGCAATGCATAATCATTATATCCTTGCGAAGTATATATATTTATACGGTGTCCAGCCTATCGCCAGACGTATCCGTTTCATGACTAAGGGAAAACTGAAAACCGCATCTTTCTAAATTGCGTATTTCCGGAGATATTTCCAAACACCGCAGACATTGCAAATGTCATTTTTCGAAAAACGTCATGTAATTCGGAAACGGTACAACTTAGCCCCAATGTATGCCTAACGTATTGTTATTTAAATTTAACAAGGAATCTAAAAGTGCAATAATATACAGGGTGTTCCTTTAGAATAATAAAGTTAGTATCTACTTCCGGTACAACCGGAAGTCCGCCATTACTGAAACTAATTTTAGAATGTGTAGAATATGATTCGGGGCAACATTTATTTGAAACATTTTTCCAAAAAAACATTAATAAATCTGCTATGGACCGTTGCATCTTAGGCTGGACACCCGGTATATATATTATATAGCCTCGCGAGGGGAAGAAAGGCGTAGAGGTTAGTCAATCATAACTAATCTGCTCGTACGCTTGTATACATTATACAGATTGCCTGTGGCAGAAATACGGGTAGCGTACACATATGCATAGCGCCGGTGTTGTATTAACGGCGTGTGCAATTTCTATGTAAAAAAAATCGTCAATGCACAACTATGTAACTAATGTGACTCGTCTTTATAAACATTACAAGCTTCGGCCCCTCAGAAATTATAAGACACGCCACAAAAATATAGATGAAAAACTCCCAAATTGTAAAAATTGAGGTATATATTATGCCTATAGACATTTTAGTATTTAAAACTTTGAAATTTAGAAATTAATAAATGAAAACATTTACAACAATACAACATATTAAAATAAAGGACATCAAAACACGCGTGCTGTGTGAATGTAATTCACACAGCGCAAAATTTGTAAGAGGTGATAACCACACATCAGTTATAAGATTTTAGAAACACGGTTAAAGCTACCTTGACAATCCAGTAAAAGCAAGAACAACAAGAATGTAATGTTCAATAAACGTATTGTATGTAGCTGTAAACTTCAACTAACTCTAACTAACTTCAACTCATTACCAGTACCACAGTTTGGAGTATTTTTGTTATAGTATTGTATGTATATACTGTGCGATAAAGTATACTTACTTCTAATTAAAGCCGTAGACAAAGTTACTTATTTATTCAAACACTGACAATTCTCATTGCCGGCTGATAGAATAGAGCCTATCAATTTAGCGTTATAATTTCAAATAACACCATCAAGTTTTGCGAAAAAGTGGGTTTCTTTAAGAAAGTGTAAGCCGGCTGAGTATTTATTCAGAAATTAACAGGCTATCACCGATATAGATTTATAGTTATGGAACCCGTCTTTAATAGGTTTATTTAAGAGCGTTTAAGAGTGATGAAGAGACATAAAATTTGGTCGCGTAACTTCACTATACAGGGAATTTGGGAAATTGTAGGAATACAACAGTAGGTATAAAAAGAAAATAAATTAAGCTATAAGATATAAACAACTCAATAAATGCCTCATAAAACTAAAGTAATAATAATAAAATAAAATATTTAACGTGGATCTTTATTTCACTCCTACTTTACGTCTTAGAAAGCAAGTCCGTAAATTCTAGAACTATCTCGGACTGCGAGGTTCTAATGACTTTATCATTAGCCAGGATATCTGCGATCCTAGTTCCTTAATTCAGGAATAATAACCTAATAAAGAAGAGCTGAACGCCGGATAAGGAGATTGCGCAATTAATTTGTGAAATTTTAACTGGACTAGTACGTATCTTGCCAACTTATATTCATATTGTTTTTAGGTTAATACACAGTGTATAAAGTGTTCACGATGAACTACAACGAATAATAAACCTGTTGTGGAAAGGAACTTGCAATTTTAAGCAGCAATTTGGTTAAATCCAGTGAAAATCTATTGTATTCAACAATATAAAAATATACAGAGTGTACATTTAAAAAAAAAAAATGTTTGTGCACCTAAAGCTTTTGAAATTCATATATATTTAGCTATTAATTTTTTAAGGGGGCGTTTACAAACCTCTTTCGCGCCAACATAATGGCAGTATAACATGGGTTACTTTGTTCAAGTTATTTTCGCAACATAGGCGGTTTTTCTGGAAAACAAGGGCATTTACACACTCTCCATGAATATGCGGAGCGAAACGATACATTTTCCATTGTATACTTAAAATATATTGTTTAAAAACAGAAAGTGAAACATGCATGAATAAGCGATGTAGAAAATTAACAAAAAAATTAAATTTGGAGCTGTAAATGTAGATAAAATTGCATGGCTTGCCTCGGGAATTGTTGTAGAAATAAAATAAACATAAGAGTAGCCAATTAAACAATCTAATTATGATGAACAACTTGAAAAACAAAACTGGGATACACAGAAGAGAAGTTTACAGATATCTGCTACAACAGATATTACTTTAGTTTGGCATTCGTGACATAGATGACATACCAAAAAGTATGCTTTTAATGTCATTAATTAGAAATACTTTATGCTTTTATATGCTTCTGTAGGGCAATTCTCTGACGTAATGTATGCTATTGTAGTAGCTTGTTCATTTCTTCTTATAAACTATGCAAAAGATATTAGATATTAGAGGAATTACAGTGTAATATATTATTCAATTAAAATAGAAATTGGGAGTTTTATTGCAAAAAAATTGCGGGGTTTTATTTTATTTTTTGTAATTTTGCAGTGGAAAAAACAATATTATGTAAAAAAGTTTATTTTAAAAATCCTACTATTTCGTCTTGAATCTGAAAGAGTAAAATGTGTATTTCACAGTGTAACAGTAAGGACATAATTGTTGGCACCTCTGATGTTTTGTAGACACGCTTTCGTGACCTACAAATACGAAGTGAACATTTTCTAGCGATAGGGAAATAAATAGTTTTAAGTATTATATTATATGTATAACATAATAGATATTGTTTTATTAATGTGATGTTTGCTTTGACGATGAAATATTTAAAAGAATCATGACTAGTAGTGAAAGTTATAACCAAATAGCTTTATAAGTTTTTACATAGACATAGGAGTTAACTGCATAATGTATTATAAATAAAACAAGAAAAAAGTTTTATTCACTGCTGTAATAATTGAATTTGTTTAATTGTATCATTTTACAACTTCTAACAAAATTCTCCGTTCAAATCTTTTTAGGTTTCCAATATCCTAATTAATATGTAATACTTGTCGGCACAAAAAATTATGGAAAAACATTCATTGTTAAAATATATTGGCCTCGTCATATTTGTTTTTTAATAACCTATTAAAGCGTTTAAATTGCAGGTCTTCGGAATGTATTTCCAGAGTATTCGAGCAGTTTTCCATAAATTTGTCTATATAAATATCCTACTGTTTTACATTTCTCTCTCCACAGGTAAGAGCACTATAATACAAAAATGCAAATGAATATATTTGATATAGAAAACATATGCAGAGAATTTACTACACTTTATTTATCAGAAAGAAAACAAAACTACATCTCGTTTTTTTAGAATTATTGAAGCATGTTTCCACAGCACAATGTATTGCAGTCTTTGATCACTTTTTATTCATTGTAAGAACTTATTTTTGCACACTTTAGAGCAAATAAAAGCAAAACTGTATGCTACGATGAAACAATCTAATGTCTTTCACAATAACTATACACACCACACGGTAATACACACGAACTATGCAATCTAATAAATAGTATACAAAATTAAAAAGATAAAATAATCTGAATAAAACAAATATGGTTTATTTATAAAACATAAACAATAACATTACGCCATCTTGAAAAGATTTTGTGCACAAAATATTCAATACCACGAAAGTCCGTCAACTGTAACTAGTATAATAACAATAAAATCACTAGTATCCCGGTATTTCAATTCAAATGCATAAGAAAAAGTGAATACGCACGCCGCGATGTATTAGGCAAGCGCCCCAAACGTATAATCATAAATCATAATTGAAGGAATTTCCCAAGAATATGTATACCAGATGTTTACGGTCGAAACACGCACCATCTCTTTTCAGAACTACCCATCACTTTCTAAATTATCACTTCAAACTTTTTCTCAACAATAGTAAGCGAATGGTACTAGTAGCGCCATCTCATGTTCAATATATTCGACGGAGAGTTGCATTGGAGTGATTTAGTTCGTGTTACGAAAATAGAGGGATGTGTCCGCCCCCTGAAGAACATCGTGCAGGAATATTTTTCTTAAAAAAAAGGTCGAATACTTATCTCAAAAAGTATTAAGCTTTGTCGTAGAGTATGTTTAAATAATTGTGATTTGTTTTTAGTCAAGGAATTTAAAAATGCAAAACTTCGGTACCTCTTCGAAAATAAAAACTCTAAAATCTGAAGATAAAAGCAACCTGCTAAGAAGTTTATCAAAAAATCAATAAGAACTACAAATAAACTCTCAAAACAAATTGCAATAGATTTAAACAATTAAGTATTAAGTATTATTAAAAAACGTATTATTAATTTTGTATTTTATAATCCGATACCGATATATGGTATGTATGTAAATAGAAGGGTGGTGTTACACTGCGACCTAAAGGATCTATTGTGTCCCCCATTCTTGCTGCTTTACAGTTGGCCTTCCAATCCTATTCCTTTTAAAAAGTGTAGGATGTCAGAGGGCCCCAGTCTAGGTAAGTCTCCCTCTTCGATTTCACATGCTCCCAGGTACAATGCCCTCGGGTTGCACAGTGCTATGCAGTTTGAGAGGAGGTGGATGGATGTTTCATCCTGTTCCCCACAAAATCTGCATTCAGGACCTTTTTGCAATCCAAGCTTACTCAGGTGTCCTTTCAGTCTACAATGGCCTGAAAGTATTCCTGTTAATATTGTTCTTACTCAGGTTGATGCATTCTGTAAACCTCTTCTGGTTATAAGTTCCCAGAAGAATTTTACTCTGCGTCATTCCCTGGAGATTTTCCCAGTAACTGGATTTTCTCTGCTCCATTTCTATTTTTAGTTTCTTCAGTATTGTACTGCTACTTAACCCGCAAAAGGGTTCAGGCCCCTTTTTCGCGAGTTTATCCGTTATTTCGTTCCTTCCACTCCTGTGTGACCCGAACCCACAGGAGGGTTACTTTATTCTTTTGCCTAGCTCATTTAGTTTCCCTAGGCATTCCCAGACCATCTTGGAGCTGATTTCATATGAGCTCAGCGCCTTGATGGCTGCTTGACTATCAGACATGATGATGATCTCCTGTTTCCGATAGTTCCTATCCATATTGAACTGAACACATCTTCCAATAGGTGTATTTCCGCCTGGAATATATACTTGGGTATTTTCCCAAGCTTTCGAAATATGTAGTTCTAGGCCGTATATTCCTATTCCAGTTCCTTCTGCGTTTTGGAGCCATCAGTGTACCATTTGATGGCATTTCTATTAAAATTCAAGATGGTGTGATGATCCCACTCGCTCCTGTTACTTAGCTTTGTGGTGAATTCCTTCACAAAGCAAATTTCTTTAACATGTCATCCCGGGCATATCCCAGGTTTGATCACCGTCAGGAGATTGAGGCCTATGCCTAATCATTCCTTCCTTGACCATTCTTAGTGCGGTTCTTTTCGCCACGCCCTCCACTACAATATGGAGGGGGGCAAGATCAATACTACTAATAGCTGCTGTTGGGCAGGTTCTCATAGCCCCGTTATCATACACATGCTAATCTTTGCACTTTCGAGAGGTTAATTCTCGCGGTGGCCAGATTAGTTCTTTTGCTCCATGCTACTGATGCATAGGTGATGATCGGTCTCACTATCGCTGTATACATCCAAAGCAGTATTTTGGGTTGCATCCCCATTTTTCCCTACAAAGTTTCTGCACACATCAGAGCTCTTTTGGCCTTGTTAGTTACCTCAAGCTCATGTTTGTTCCATAGAAGTTTGTTGTCTAGGGTGAGGCCTAGATATTTAACTTCCGCTCTCCAGTCTATATTTTGCCCATCCAGTTTTATGGTTCTAAGATTGGATTTTCTTTCCTGGTAACGCTACTAGGGTTGTCTTAGTGGGTTGACATTGAGTCTCATCGATTGACACCATCTTCCGTAAAGTTCAATCCTCTTTGAACTACGTACAGAGGGTATTCTCAAATTTGCCTCTTGCGTATATGACAATATCATCAGCATACCCCTTGACAGGATATGCCTAGATCCGTCAATCCGCATAAGAGTTCGTCTACTATTAGGCTCCACATAAGTGGGGATGTAACTCCCCCTGTGGCATCTCTGGTCGTGCTAACCGAGATGGCTTATGTCCCACCTCCGCTTCCACCGACCTGGTAGACAGTAATTGCGACATCCATCTAGAAGTCACGCCGTTTACCCCCCTATAATTAGTGCTTTTTTGACAGACTCGTGGGGAGTGTTGTCAAAAGCACCCTCTATGTCTAGAAAGCATACACTACGGTTTCTTTATTCGTCAGGGCATCTTGGATTTGGTCCGTCAGCTCCACTAATGCAGTCTCAGTGGATTTGCCTGTTTGATAGGGTGCTGACAGGGGTGCAATGGCACCGTCTCAAGATCTCTGTTCTGATGTAGTTATCTACAGTCTTTTCCACCGTTTTAAAAAAGAATGATGTAAGGCTGATAGGTCTATGGGATTTAGGGTCGTGATGTCCTTTTTCCCTGCTTTGGTATAAAGGTGACTTTAGCCTTCGCCAGGCTTCTGGAATATATCCCAACTCAGACTACTTCGGCTTATCCAATCATGTGAGGAAGATTTCTTCCTGCCCTTTCTGAAGTAAGACTGCAAAAATCCCGTCTACTCGCGGTGTTTTGAACGGCTGAAAGGTATTAATGGCCCATTTTAACCGTTCGCTGCTACATATGTGTCTAAGTATTAAGTAACATAGATATTATGCTGGTATGCGTATACGATTGGCTTCTATTCACGCTGATTTTCTAAATAAAACCCAAATAAATGCGTGGTGGTAGTAAATTTTTGGATTTTTCTGGTAAACGACTTCCCATATAAAGATTGTTGCGGTTCGTCATGGTACATCCTGTATAAAATATAAAAACACACAAGAAGGCTCTCGAGGCATTTTTATTACCGACGAAAGAGACGATATGTAACCCAGTTTTCTCCTGTAATTGAAAAATTAATGACGCAACGAATGTTTATTACCAAATAACGCGTTTCCCTGAATTAGTAAAGCAGATAATCCAGATAATAAATATACTTACAGCATAGACCGATAAATATTTAACGAGCAACACTATGTAGTAGTTACTGTACACGGCATCATTCTTTAAAGGCGTGTATAGTTGTTGAATGATTCAAGCGATTTAAATATTTATTAAAGTAGATATTGCAACGGGACTTGTGTTGTTCTATTAAAAACCCCGGAGTCTGTAGAACAGAAGACACGTAACATAAAAGGATATTTAAATAAGGTGAGCTCCGTTTCACTTAAGTAGACCCCTTTACAGTTCGTTAATAGGAGGACTCGTCATAATATGCTAATATGCGCTCACTTTGCAGATAATCTCTGGAGGTTTGTCAGTTGGGCTTCGCCTACGTTTAATTTCTGACATCGTTTCCGCAAAATTAAGATCTGGCTAGCATCGTAAATTTCCAATTCCCTTAATGCACATAGCCCTAAGTTAAAACGAATTTACATATCATGCGTGATAAGAGGAATAAAGAATCGAAGTTTATTTTAGTTTTATCTTTTTACAGATATAGACATTTTTTCATTCCGATCTTATAACGATATAGATTACTTCAAAATTACATCATTGGTGCAACACACTTCATTTATTAGAGAAACGTGACTGTTTGCCAACATATAAAGAAAAATCCTTTTTCTTGCATTCAGAATACGTAATTACAATATACAGGGTGTATCAGATATAGAGATAAATATAATAATATGTAGCAGCTGTAATCATATATCATCAAAAAGTCTTAATGCACAGGGGTCTATCTGTAAGCATTAACGAGAAAAAAAATATTTTATAAATGCCGTGGGCTAGAGCCGCATCTATGCCCAACCTAAATGCTGTCCCAAGTATACCCCCACATACCACTATCATTCAGCCATTACCGCTGTTAGTTTTGTGTGGATCGCCGCTTGGAGTGCAAGCCACTTCGAACATTTTATTTAAATTCTTCCTGTCTCAAAAAAACGATCCTTTTCAGGACCATCATGATTTCATATAAAGAAAATCGAAGCTTGATGCATCGGCAAAGCGCGGGAATGTATAGATAGATAGTAAAAAGGCGTGTTTGCAAAATTTTCTGTATCTACATTTATTTCTGTGTAATTCGATTGAATTCATTTTGCGTTATATGATTAAATAAATCCATAAGAAATAACTCAGATTCATGTGGTACCGTTTATTAACTCTTAACTTAACTAACTCTCGATTCGATAAAGTAAAAGAAAAATATTTACGTTTTTTGTAACTACTGAAGTCGCATATCCGGTGAAACTCGAACGTCTTATCAGGATATTAAAAATAATACTTTGTAGACTTACGTAGAATGCTCTTGACAAAAAAAGGAATGGTTATTTTATAAAAAGAAGAAATTTAAAATGCCTCAGTTTTGCAATTTTTACAAGGGCACACTGGCCGATTGGCCTTTATTTATCAGAATGACGTTAAATGAACTTACGGCATACCATTAAGAATAATACTAAATGAGTGCAATGCATTTATACATAATACTACGTTTATCGGGTGCTTCACATGCCGTTTCCTTGCATCAGGCCCGGACTAAAGAATTTTTGGCTCTAAATTTTACTTTTTTTTATTCTTTAATGATGAAATTCGGTTTCGGTGGGTTTGTGCTTTATATGCCGTGTGTTACACCAAGCAAAATTTATTTTTTAATTTGATACACCCTGTATAAAAAAAAATGTTTCCCATGAATCTTTTGGTCATATAAAGAACATATTCTTACACATCTTAGTAAAGTGCCAATACATAAGTAGTAAAGTAGGCAAGGAAAGAATAATAAAAATACATACTCAGTTCACAAAAAGACCTATAAAGGTTGCTTTCTATCATCCATCACACGTTGACAGATATACTGGGTGAGTTTTTTTATCTTGAGACAACGGAATATCTCTAAAACACTGCATCAAATCAAACAAAGATCTTAATTAAATTTATTACAACGTAGGGGGCTCACTGAATGGTGTCGAACTCGATCCCCCACCTCACCCCCAAGACTGGGAGGGGGGACAACTTTGAAATCTTAAATGGGAACCCCCATTTTATATTGCAGATTCGGATTCTACGCCATCAAATATGTAGTTTTTGTTTGAAACTTTTTTCGATTCGTAACAGATTGCGCTGTAATCGCAAAAAACATGATTGTGAACGACTAGAAAAAATACATAAAAAAGAGAAGCAAGCAAACATGATTTTGTGTTTCTTTATTTTAACATTAAATAACATTTCAAAAAGCCATTCAACAACGAAGAACTTTACTTTATCGTACCCATTTCAGAAAATGTGTTGGAAAAAGTGCTCTTCCACTCCGATACATCTATTTATTCCCAATTTTAATGATTGCACACAACTGAGAAGTGTTTCTGGCGTAATCCTTGAACAAGCGTTGATGATTCGCTCAATCATGTTTTCGTTCGTGGTTGTCACTTCTGTATAAACTTCAGACTTTAAGTGGCCCCATAAAAAGAAGTCAGGGGAAGTAAGATCTGGCGATCTTGCAGGCTAAGACACTGGACCACCTCTTCCGATCCATCGACGATTGTAGGCTCGATCTAACACTTCTCGTGCTATTTTTGTGTGACTATTCTGTGAAAATTATACACGAATGCAGTATCTTCTCTGGGTTGCACTTAACCTTTCGCAAGAGCTTCCTTTGGTGTAATCCTCTCGTTGCCAACAATAAAGCGCGCAAGAGACACCCTTCGCCTACTGGACAGAATGACCGCTTTAGTTTTTTCAGGCGCCATGGCCAATTCCAGGGCATTCCACTTTCAACAGGGCCGCATCCGCTCTGGCCATCAATATCTCCTCATTCATTCCAGTTGTCACTCAGGCAATATCGTCGGCAAAACCGGCCAGATGTGTGCCATGCTCCATTTCCAAGAGGTCATCATACATCACATTCCACAACACCGGACCAAGGACCGACCCTTGGGGGACTGCACTATGCACATCCACGCTGAGGGATTCTGTGTCAATCCGCATGATAATAGTTTACATATCTATGCGAATACTTTAAATAGCTGCCACGAGATTAATTTCCTAGGAGTTACCATCGTTGAAACACTATCATGGAAAGAACATTGTGACAATTTAGTGAGGAAATTACAATTCAAAGCTTACGTGTTTCGATGCCTGCGATCTGAAGTTTCAGTTTCTTGTCTGATTCCCCTTTACTGGGCTGAAGTATGCATTACGAAATACTGTTGTGGGGGAAATTCAGCACCAGCGCAAAAAGTGGCTTTAGCTAAGAACAAAGAGGGAAATATTGAATTAGATCAAACACAGAAACATGAATGTGAAACCAGGATGTGATATTTGTAATATCGTTAGAACTAGCAAACTTAAATCCTCTTACAATATGTTCGGGTTTATACACACCAATTTTTTAGAGATTTTCCGCAAAAAGCTTCTATCGATCGACATATAGGTCTCTACAGTTCATTATAGCACATCCCGTATAAGAAAGACCTGATTACATACGAATACTCGTTTTAATGGGATTAAAATTCGGCGAAACGAAATTTTAATTGCTTTGTATGACGAACGTTAATGTAAGCTTCTGTTAAATGGAAGATAAACACATCCCGGCAAAGTATTTTACCTAATTTATACGTAGAGTTTAAAATACAAGAGATGTTTTGTGTCGACAATATTTAGTAAAACATGGCTTTGTAAAATGGATAATAAAGCATGACATTTTTAAAGAGGGATTCGCGTTCTTTTTGAAGCACCCTCAATGATTCATTTTTTTTTCATCATTAATACTTGTACCTACAATTAAATTTCCTGAGAAAGAAATGTCAAACTGTGATGTATTAATACATTTGTATACAAAAATGAAGCACTAAAATTACTAAAGCATTCCTTTTTTGTTATGTAAAAAAAAGCCATTAACGAAAATATGTTGAATTTAGTATGTAAAGATGAATTAATTTTAACTTGTCCAGACAAAAAGTATTTTTCCCTTTTTTCAAAAAAAAAAAAGAATCATAATTCCATTTAATTTTCTCAACTAATCTACTTGCATTCCCGTATGATTTCTAGATTTTCTTTCGATTTTCCTTTGCCCAAGACCTTATATGAAAGTCTGGCTTTCTCGAATTAAACTTCAAAACTTTCAATAAATTCTCCATATTAAATTCCACTTTAAATAAAAGAAAATTTTACCACATATACGAGGTAAACAAACCAATTTCAACATACTTGATGCTAAAAATTCGGATTTATCGAAATTGCCGGCTCGCACTCAGATTAATTACTTTGCGGCAGATACTCAGGTTTTAGAAAAGTCGAAATAGAAGCTTTTATCTGATTAATTTGAAAAGAATAGCCAGATAAATTGCTAAAACGTGCCTTTGTTCTGATGCCATATTGTGGAATATTTGCTGTTCGTAACACTGTAGGTTTCAAAATAAAGTTCTTTTAATAAGAGGACATATTGGAAACTCGGACAATGACAAAATGGTAAAGATATAGAGCAGTGGCGGCTCAATATTCAGTGGTGGGGCCAATCACGGGCCAACTTCCTCTTCCCCTTCTCCCCCATCATTTTATTAATTTTACAAAGTTTTAAATCAGTTTAGCTCAGCTTGCAGTAATATACATTTATTGCTAAGGGCCATTATTACAATCGCAATTTAAGGATTAAATATGGCAAGGTCGAGTTATTTTTTATTTATTTATATCAATTGTAAGTCCAAAGTGAAGTTTAAACCGAAGATTATTGATCTACTGTTTAAAATTGCGATTGTAACTGAAATAATACCGACCAAAAAAATTTTAAAATAAAAAATACGTTAAGTTCTTGTCGGGAATACTTGTCTACCTAAATATAAATACTAACGTATTGCTGTGTTCTGACTGAATTGAATTTTGAAAATGAATTTAACAAGAAAAAAGAAAATTAGCTAGCTCAACGGAAAAATTTATTTGTAACGGCGCAAAAGAACAATTTATCTCAGAGTTACCCTCGCGAATTAAAACTTGAATTTAATCACGAATAGTAAATTGTGGGTGAAAGAAATCTGACTTTCTTAATTACCCCAAAAATTGAAAAGGTATAATTTAAAAATAAAAGAACAGAAATTTTAACTCAACAACGTTAATTAACAATCAAAAATTTATTATAAAAAAAAGAAAAAAAGTTAATTACAAATTTGCAGAAAAAAAAAAACCATGAACTGAGGGTTCTGGCCTAAATTTTAAAACTGCACTTGATTCTAAATTACAATAGGACAACGCTATTTCCTATATCAAAGCAAAAGATAAATTTGTTCAAGAAGATAATTCTTATATTCAAAACAATCCACGTGGTTTCAAATTAAAATAAAATAAATTAAGCGTGGAAAATTCTAGAAATTATACAAAATGAAAACTAATGCAAGAACAATGCTTTCACCCAACCCGAGGTGATTAATAATTAAAAACAAACAGAAAAAGAAAAACGGGAAAAATTTACTTCTTTATACTCTAATTAAGAAAAAACTAAACTGAAACATATCATCTTCTGCGACAAAAAATAATAAATGATCTTACATCTATAATGTGTACACATCAATGTAATAACAATTAAACAGCGAATTCCTTGATGGACAGAATAAAAGACAAATTATGCGAACTAAATTACGAAATAAAAATGAAATACAAAATGGCAGCAATGAATTTAAAAATACAAGTACTCACGCTAAAGTCTACCAAGGAACTGGCTGAGGAAACTCCTACAGCTGCGTACAACGCAAACGCACAATTCACCGACAAAATCTAAAAGAAAAGGCGCTACACAACATGAGCTAATAAAAAACATCTTAAAGAGTGAAATTAAATTGAAAAAACTTAACACTTAATTAAATAAATTACACAATTAACTCTTTAACTATACATTATTGTGGGAATCTCTCGTTGCCACAGCAGTATCTTTCAGATTTGCATATATTTAGTCTTTAAACTGGACATACGTTAGGTCAATGGTCAGACGAATTGAAATCATTAAATCAGAAGTTATATATTTAAACAGAAAGTTATAATTTATATTTTCAATAATGCACATATGGTATTTAACTAATTTGGAATTAATATTCTGTAGCAGCCCCAGTGCTTGTTAATACGCTTTGCAAACCGTGTTAGGCATTGAATTTACACTCAGGTAAAAAATGAGATTATTGTTAGTTTCTAGATTAATGATACCGGAAAAAGGTCGCAAGAAAACCTTAATGATCTACATATTTTATAGAAGCAATATCCGATACTTTACAAAAATAAAAAAAGGAACACAAGTATTAACTGAACTCCATAACAAAAAAAGGAAATAACTTCTAAAATATTGACTGCCGATAATAAAACGAAAGTGCTGTGGTCAGTCCTGAACGATCTGCAGAATAAACCTGCTAGCAGGGATATGGATAATGTCACAACAAGGATAGAAAAAGAAATAAAAAACACTACAATTGATGTTCCTAATAGCCTTAATGACTTTTTTGTATCTGAACCAAGTAAAATATTAGAAAGTATCCCTAATCTACCTATAATTAATTCAAATACTAAAAATTATTCTAATTCAACGTTTTGAATGCCTTATACTGAATGCGAAACGGCGGCAATATTTTTAAAACTTAATAACACGTACTCGTCTGCTCCAGATACTATACCAACGAAATCACTGAAGGAATCTCGAGATTATCTAATAAAACCCATAATCTTCCTTATTAACGATTCTTTTGAACCTGGAATATTTCCTGATGCACTTCAATCACACCAGTCTTCTTCAGAAAGAAGAAAGATCTTCATTAAACAATTACAGATCTATTGCTTTAACTTCAAGCATCTTTAAACTATATGAATATGCTTTTCTACACCGATTGCAATCTTACTTGGACAGAAATAAAATTATGTCACCACACAACAGCATGGACTTACCAGTAACAAATCAATTCAATCTGCCACAATTTCCCTTTACAATGAGATCCTCAGTAACATCGAACATAAAGTAGCACCTCTAGTCATATTCTGTGACTTAAGTAAGACTTTCGATTGTGTTAATCATGCCCTTCTTCTCAATAAACTACAAACATATGGAATTAGAGGTTTAACACCTTGAATGGATATGTTCTTATCTTAACGGAAAGATTAATTTTGTAAAGATAGTATTGCAGACTGTTTACTAATGTAAATCTTCTATTTTTTCCCCAATTCTGCCCAATTCTGTTTAATCTTTTTCTGAACGACATTATGGAGTTTCTCTCTGATTATTTTGTAATTAGTTATGCTGATGACACTACGTCTATAGCAGCAGAAAAGGACGATGGATTAGATAACAAGACAATGCACTCATGCATAATATACATCTATGGTTCACCTTTAATAAATTTTACTTAAACAAAAACAAAGTATATCCATTTTTCAATGCCACAAAAAACTTCGACAAATGATATTAACATACACATTAACGACAATAAAATTGAAAGAAGAACTTCGTTTAAGTTCTTAGGTCTCATAACTCATGAGAACTTAAAATGGGAAGAAAATACGAATAATCTTATTGCTACACTAAATAAAACTCTATTCGAACTAAGAGGATTAAGAAATATTCTGGATTTTAGTACACTCAAAGTAATATACTATGCAGAGGAATACTCACGAATGTCATAGGCAATTACCGTTCGGGGAACTTCAGATAAACTTTATTTACCAGAAACGCATAATTCGATGTGTGAGTAGAATTGATGATAGAACCTCATGTAGACCCTTCTTTCTCCAATACAGAATATTTCCAATATTATGCATCTACATTCTCGAAATTGCATATTACACGCATAAAAATAGATTTATATTAACATTAGAAAATAATATCGAACATACTTTCAAACGAAATATCATACACCTGAATCAGCATCGCCTTGCAATTACAGCTAGGAATCCTGATTATCTAAAAATAAAAATTTATAATCACTTCCCGATAATTATAAAGATCTTAATTTAAAGCTATTTAACATTAAAACTAAAAGTCTTTTATTACAATATTAAAGTAAGTTTAAATGAGTATACTATTTACTTATAGTTTTAACTAATTAGTTAGTTTTTTAAGCTACAGTTAACTGTATTTCCTTATGACTTTTCCTGTGATTGTTTTCTTTCTTTCGGAAATAAAATATATTGCATCGTATTGTATTGTATTGTATTCTGGAGGAACTTAATTCCAAATCTCTTCAATCTTGTCTCTAACTCCTGGGCATTTACAGACCTAAAGTTTATTGTATACATTTTCTTTGTAACATAACCCCATACATCCAGTGAAATTAGTTGTATGGGCTGCACAACCGTTTCAAATGGATGGTTTCTTATGTTCTCCAAAAAATTTTCATCTTGTTCATGAGTTGATACCTTTCTTCGATTGAACCTCCTTCGTCTTTGAAGATTTGTCTCCCATTTGGCTTTAAATCTTAGAATGGTGCTCTTGTTAATAAAAAATCTTGCAGCCAATCTTCTAATCGGTCTTCCTTCTTCTATTAAGGTTATTACTTGATGTTTTTTTTTTGGGCATAACTCAATTGCGGCATCATGAGTTTTAAATTTTGACACGCCCACAAAACAACAGGTTTGAATTTAAAAATAGAATTATATGTAGGATGTTCCATTTTAAATGACGGAGTAAGCACGAGATTTCCTACATTTGTAATACCCTGTATAGTCAAAAATATTTTTAAGTTATACAGCATTAAACTCTGTCAAACTAAAGATTTTTTTTTCCTAAAATTTAAAATAGAGCTAAAATCAAAGACCCAGTCTTCAATGGGACACTCTGACAAGACAGTATAGGATACTGGAATGAGACTAAATAAGAAAGAGGGTCCAGCATTTCCGAAGGCTCCATGTCAGACGCCTGTTACAAGAAAAAAAAAAACAGAAAACTACTACAAAAAGTAGCACTAGCAGGTTCTATTTGCTAATGAAACAAGGAATAAATGGAATGAAATAAAAATGAACTCAGTTTGAATCGACTGATATATCTATAGATATATGAATATTTTGCACCTAAATATATTAGGTGGCTTGAAAAATACGCATTACGTTTTAAACTCCAGCGAAGTGGATTTTTTGCGCTGTAATTCGAACCAACAAACAAAAAATTAGAGAACAACAAAAACTTCCCGCTATCGGTGCAACGCACGCAGTGGATGCTAGTCAAATAATCCAAAAAAAAAAAGAAAAAAGTGCCTGCATTCCCGACAATATAATTGACAGGGAAAAAGCGCAGTAAGCTGAGTTTCCGATCAGATTTGTGCACTTTTCCGTTAGCTATATACCGACAGGACGCACTTTTCGGCGCAGGTCAACAAGCTGAGCGCTCGACATTCGCAGGATTTCAGTGTTCGTCCGCGACTTGATTAGTGCGCGTCTGATGTGATCGCACCGTATACAGAACTAACCGCGCGCACGGGCGAACGACGCAAAGTTACTAGGCGTAAATAAAGGTAAGTGCGGTAGAATTTAAATTGCGCGATGCCTCTCCAAAAAGTCATGCTTGAGGAATATCTGTTGTACGAAATTTTATTATTACAGGGAAAGTTTGTTTCGTTAAAGTAACGTTAAAGTATTTCTATCTACATTTGTTTTTATACAAATACAATACCACATATACGTTTTTTATGTTTCTGCGAAAAAAAAATTCGTTGTTCGCTTTTTTTATCTGCTGATGTTGCGAGTTCATTCACATTTTACCGCAATTTATTTCTTTCGACTTGTGGTGCATATATTTTTAATTTTGATTTAAATCTTCACCTATTGGAATTTATTTAACCACAATTTATTTATAGATCTATTAAAATACAGCCGAATTGCTGAGTGATGAGGTGATGACAGAATAAATAAAATTAACTTTACATTAGTTTCTTTTTAAATATCCAAAGATGTATATTTATTTACACAAGCTATTCAAAAATGTAAGCGCGTTACTGTTGTTACTAAAGCTCAAATTCTTAAGCAGAAAAAAATATGAAAAGAAACATGGCAGAAAAGACACGACAGGCAGACAAAAGACGATATGAGTTGATGCTTGGGCTGTTTCCATCGTCTGTTGGATTCTTTAAAAAGACATCTTAAACAATTTGATGAAAAGGCTTTCTAGCAAAAA